>JAHSVA010000013.1:3000000-3355000 GCA_019915185.1 Eucalyptus camaldulensis | reverse complement strand
TGCACTTTTGTCAATTCAATTTTAAACTTTTCAATTTTATCCAATTTAATTGTAAACATTTTCACATTTTACTAATTCAGCCCTAAACCCTTTCATTTTTTATCAATTGAGTCTATTTAACTACTTTTAATTAGAAATTGCTAATGTGAATGAGCGCGCTAATGTGACATTCTTTAAATAACATTTTAATAATATGTTATTTTTATGGTTTTTTTTTGTTACTTGGTGACCCTAGCCGGCCCAAGGCGAGGGCCCCACATGAGGGCCACCAATCCCTTGCATGGCCAGATTTGGTGAGGGTGTCGTAGCCCTCGCCCAGAACTCACGAGGGTGCGACACTCTCGCCCAAGGCCCACAAGGACGTCGGCCTTCAATTGTGGCTAGTGAGGGTTATCGGCAACTCTTGCTGACTAGATCCGACCCCCCCCCCCCCAAAAAGCAAAAAAAAAAAGCAAAAAGAAAAACTATAATAAAACTTGAAAATATTATTAAAAAAGTACCACGTCAGCGTCGGCCATCCACGTCAGCAATTTTCAATCAAAATTAGTTGGATGGACTGAATTGGCAAAAAGTGAAAGTGTTTTGGAAATATAATACTCGAATTCATGGTCAACAATGAGAACAATTTTTCAGATGATTCCCCCTTTTGATTCAACAAAACTGTTTTTTGATCAGAAGATGAATAATATGTCAAAAAGTTAAAACCTTAAACCATAGGTTTAGATTTATTAAAACTAGTCTATGAAGCTGTTTTACTAGGAGATATGTTAAATTGCAAGTGATCTTTTATATAATCGGTTATATACCAAAATCAATTATAGTATATATCATTTAAGAAGTTGATTGTATAAACTAAACCTTAGTAAGTCTAATATTTTTCTAAAACAACACTCTATCATGTTATATTAGCAGTTTAGAATTTGGCTTGTGCATAAGAATCAGACAGATAGAATTAACTCAGTTCCTGCAAGATTTATTGATTCACATAATATAAATGGACTTTTACGTCATTAAAAAAGAAAATCTCAAAACCAAAGAAATAATGATTGAACGATGTCACTGACTCTAAATAAAGTCGGATCTATTTTTAAATGAAGCTGTACATAATTTTCTATTTGGGCATAGTGGAAAGGAAAAGAAAGGGACGTGAGAGTTCTTTCATCCAAAACGATTCCGAGCACGACCCGTTGTTTAGAGATGCAAAGTCGGATTTTTGCACGCTGCTGAATGAATTGGTCTACTTCTTTTGTCTTTAAGCTACTTTTCTAGGGGAATAATTTGACTTGAAGTAAAAAAAAAAAAAAAAAAAAAAAAAAAAGTTTTTTTAAGCCGAGTCAGGACTGGTGATGCTGATTTAAGTAATCGAGAAGTTGCACGAGTTTTATGAGGAGATATTGTCAGGGGCATAAACCATTAGAAACCAGTGCTAGATTTACCAAAACTGATATTAAATTTGGTATCTTTTAAAGGGTCAACCAAAACCATGCGCGCGTCCATGGTTTTGTCCCGTATATTCAGGCCAGCAATCGTCTTCTGAATGTACATGGCAGTTTAGTCATGTGATGTCAAGTCACATTTCCAGCTACCTTATCAGATCAACGAATTACTCAAATGAGATGAACTCATCTGCAAGACGTCATCCCCTTGCTGAATCTGAAAACGCAAACACAAAGTCCATGATGAGAAATCAGCCGATAAGGATGAACCAAGAAAAGTCATTGCTTATGAATTGATAGCTTTCGATTCTCGTTTACAACGTGGAAATAGGAAAGTCGAGACCAGATTTTCAAATGCTGGCTCCAAAATAAAATAGTACATAAAGACAAAACAAACCAAAACAAAATTTTCTACCCCAGGTTCTTGGCAGGAGACTCTTGCTAACAGGCTATATCAAGTCGAAATATAATACTCAGAATTCGTGGTCAAACTGGATTAAGAAGAGTCCAGGAATCTTAGACTGGGACTATCTAAGATAATGATTCTGGTCCAATAAAATAGAGCCCTAATAACGGAAAAAAAAATCACCAAATTCAGGACCAATGTGTCCTTGTGGTCGCCCAAAAACTTTGGACTGCATTTTCAACCACGACCAGAAACCTACGCATAATAAAGAAAAAAAAATTCAAGTATGAGCACACCGCGGGAAAAAAGAGGCAAATTTCATGTGCTGGTGATTTTTGGTTCTTGGAATGGTTTTGGAGAATAAGAAGCTTATTTTTTCATGTACCTACATCTGGTTTTTCTTCCCTCTATAATTTTAGGGGAAAAAAAATAGCATTGCTAGTTGATATGTGAGACAATTAAGATAAGGTTAGGAATTAGAATGATAGCTATTTGCCTCTTTCTACGAAAATATAATTCCCGAGTTTAGGAGTTAGAATGATAACTTTTTTCAGAATAGCAAGAATGCAGACCATATAAGAGACGAAAATGCATCTAACTCTATATAAAATCGTGTATGGTTTTCCATGTGGATATGCCATAAAGCAAAAGAAGGTAATGTGAGGAGATCATACTACTCCCAAATGACACTGAATGTGACACATTGCCTAGGGATGCAAAGTTTGCAACCTAGTGTATTTATTAATATCTCAATATAAAGTTTTTAGATGTCGCTACTTTATGTCTTACATTACAGAGAACATGTATATATTAAATATTTTATTTTAATTATTATTTTAATTATTTTATATTAATATATTAATTATTTTTATTAATATTTAATTATTATTCTATATTCTATTCTACGGACAGGTATTGGTCATTTCATTACTAAAGAAACAGCTTTTTGATTGATTAAACTGATCAACTTCATTCATCTTTGAGTTATTGCACTTTGTCCAATACAACTTTTCATTTAGGTTTTGTTTGCTTCACGAAAGAAGAATGATTTGCAAAGCATTTTACTAAACCTGATCTATTTTATCACTTGAAATAATTAATCAATGGAAAATATTTTCAATATCGATAATAATTATGCCTAAATATTTTCATAAATAATGCAAATATTTATTATTCATTCATTATTGTAAGCAATATGAACAATCGTTTTCAGGAAAATATTTTCAAATCATTCATTCTTCATGAAATAAATGGAATTTTTTATATTAGGATACTTTTAGCCCCAAGCATAATCTAAAGCCTTTTAAAAGGAAAATTGTCTGAAGAGTCAAAATCTATTTAGTTATAAACCTTTTAATCATATCAATTTTTTTTTTACTAAAATTTTTTTGTCAATTTGATCCTGAATAGTTTGATGATTTGTCAATCTAATCATTCCGTATTTAACAGGTTTATGAAAAAATTAACAAATTATCAAAAGATTTAACACTATATTTGCACCTAAGGATTAAATTGACAAATCATTATAATGTTCAGAATTAAGTTGACATAAAATTTTTAGAGCTCGTATAATAAGTGTAGGATTTTTTAGATAATTATTTCGCTATTTAGATGAGGTTAAATCAATATTTTAAAGGAGGGGCAGGCTGGGTGACGCTGCGGGGCGCGTCACGTGGTGATACTAATTGGAGAAATAAAGATTCTGTAATGCCTAAATAAGTAGTGCCAATCATATTTAATTGATTGTCGCTTTGACTCAGTCAAATATTCTGAGCTTCTGGCGGATTGCTGTTGTGATGAAAAAGGGAAGGGGTCACGACATCTACTTTGATATTAAGGCTCTATAGGTTTATTTCTACAAGTTGCATTAATTTGCTAAAATATCTTTGCTTATAATATATATATATATATATATATATATATGTATGTATGTATGTATGTATGTATGTATGTCAGAAGTGAGTAAAGGTCAAGAGATTGAGCCACATGGCACAATCACATAGGAGCTTTACACAGAAATTTTACCTTTACACTCACTTTTGCAAATCCAAATCCTAACAAATTTTTAATTCTGCATCTCTAATTTCTATACATATTTTGTTAATAAATCTCTAATTGATCGACAAGAAATAATATTTTGGTAATAAATATTTAAAAATAATCATCCATTTACAAATCAATTCTATTGTGTATTATGATGTGACTTTGAAAGAGATTAACAATGTCGGACACCTAGTATGATATAATATCTAATTCTTTAATCATATTTGACAAATAATAATATTAAGAGATGAATAAAAAAATCCATCTTCACGAAAAACACGATTATGCAACATAATTATTAAATGAATATAATAAAGTTACCCATCAGTAAATATAGAAGGACAGAACATATGTTTAGAGGGCTTTGTCACATAACTGCACATACTTAAAAAATGTGATGACTTTTTGTGATTGAGAAGTTCTATGCTACACATTATGACATAATATATGGTTGTATTTCATTAGTAAACAACGAAAAGTAGTATATGTTGGAAAGTTAAAACCCTAAACCATGGAGCTATATTTATTAAAACTAGTTTACAAAGCTACTAGAAAATATATCAGATTCTTAGCGATCATTTGGTTATATAAAAAATATACTAATAGCCTAACATATCATTTAATTAACTAATTGTATAAAATAGCCTTAAGAAACCTATCATTTTCCTAAAACAAACCCCCATGACATTGGCTTTGCGATTTAAAATTTGGGCTATGCATTTGAATTAGACGTATAGAGCAAACTCGATTCCTTGCACAGACTTTTGAATGACATTATCATAAAGGATCTTTTCGTACTCGAAAAAGGAAAAATAAAAACCAAAGAGATAATTCAAGAATGAGAGGAGTCCCTAGACACAAGGGAAGCCCGTCAAAGATTCCAGAATAATTGTCTAAAAAATGAAAATTGTGCTTCAAAGTCTTGGGGAGACTTTTGCGTAGTTTAGGAGGACAAGTTAGCTTATTTGCCAAAATCAATTATTAAAATATGAATTTCCTTTCGTTATCTTCCATTAAAAAGACTTTTGGGTAGTTTAGGAAGCCACAATCAAGATATTGAAATTGTGCAATCGAGAACATTGATCTAGAAAAAAATTTCCAAACTTTATTGCAGAAACCTAAGAGTTTGTTCAATTTTAAACATAATTTTTTTATCAAAGATTTTTGCACATTTTAAGAGAAAACTACTCAAAAACTAATTTTTAAGCTTTTTCTTAATTCTGAAAAAGACAAACCTAGAAAGCATTTTTGACTTTTTTTTATTTTTTAAACTTTTTTTAAAAATTTTTTTAAATAATTTTTTATACTGAAAATGGGGACCCAGGCCGGGCCTTGGGGTCCAGCCCGAAAATGGGCTGCAGCAAGTCACACTAATCTGGGCTGAAGGACGTGAAATGGGCTTCACACATTAAGAGGCTTTAATTGATTGAAAAACGAATTGGGCTCAACTCATAGAATTAAGCCCGATTCCTCCAGCATTTGACTAAGCCCAATCCCAACGGACCAAGTTCAGGCCCAATCTAATTTAACAAGCCCATCTATCCTATCCAGAACCCAAAACACACTAAGCTCAAATAAGCCCGAATTCGACAAAATCCAACTTCAGCCCCAGAACATGAATACGTGAATTTTTAATTATCAAAACTTGGGATCAACAAAAGAAAGCGTCGCTTATGGACCGCCATCTGGAGCATTATACGAAACCTCACTGTCGTTTACCACCAGCTTGTCACTAGACCAACGCCTCCGAACATTACAATCATAGCTCCAAGAATACTCAGAAGGACAATATCAAAGCACCAGGCAAAGGCAACGGAAAATTTTAAGAGATCCGAACTCTTATGGAAATAAATTTTTTTATTGAAAAAGCACTAAATAATCAAGAACAATCTTGCACTGAACATAACAAATTTGAATGCCTCTGTTAAACAAGTCGGAATTTGAGACTAAATTGGATGGACTTTGTGCAGGCATTTCTTCGAACATGTAATGCGCGTTTGGTAACAATTCTGTTCCCGGGAGTAGATTCTGATAAGAAATGATTCTTTTTTATTCTGTTCCCGGGAACAGATTCTAAGCATTTTAAGCCGTTTAGTAACTATTCAAAATTTCTGATTTTGGAATAGAACTGCATTTGATATCGTGTTCATTGATTTTTTTCCAAATCAATTTCTTTTAATTTTTAAATATTTTTTTTTACTTTTTTCATTTTTCTCCTATTCTTCTTCTTCTTCTTCTTCTTCTTATGACTGGTCGCCAGACCGGCGACCGGCCAAATGAGGGCCGGCCCTCGTCGGCTGAGCCTCGTTGGACCTCGCCTTGGCCTGGCAAGCCTCCGGCGAGCTCGTCAAACCGGGGACAGTGACCAGCGGCAATAGGCAACAATGGGTGGCGGCGGACGGTGGCAGGCGGTGGTGGATGGCGGCTACGGGATGGCGGAAGGGAAGAAGAAGAAGAGTTAGTTTTGATTTTCAAATTTGTTCCTGGAACAAAAATTAACCTTTTTTTTTATTCTTGATTCCACTCCAAATCTGTTCATGGGAACAAAAATTTTACCAAACGCAATTCTGTTCCAAAATTACTCCCGAGAACAAAAAATCAGAATCAGATACTGTTTGGCACGTTACCAAATAGCCCCGTAGTGGGCAGCAAGTTGTATAGCAAATATGGACCTACCCGTAGCTCAAATTCACACCCAAACTCAAGAGAAATTAGCAAGCAACATTCAAACTTAAAAAAAGCCGAACGAAGAAAAACTGACTCGTTTGATATCTAATCTTGTTCATTTCATAAGATGTTTGTCAGGTGTTTTAGATTGATTTTAAACATATCCACTAATATATTATGCGATCATGCGTTTGCGCAATCATTAAGATAACAATCATCAATTAAGGAAGCATTGAATAAATTGCAAGGCAAAACAATAATCTAGCACTAAGAAATAACGAAAATATCATTCCTAGCCAAGCTAAAATGGAAAGCAAATCGATATATTGAGAGCATGCAATCAATTAATAATTGAAATAGCAAAGTGTGAACAACCTAGCACTCATCTTTAAAAACATTTGCGCCTTATTATAAAGCCCTAAGGGCTTGTTCAATTTTGGGCGAAAAGACTTTCAAGGATATTCACACACTTTAAGAGAAAACTATCCATTTTTTTTAAGATTTTATATTTTAGAACAATAACAAAATTTTGGAATTTTTAATAAAAAATAATTTTTAGTCTAAAAATAGGGACCAGGGCCGGGCCCTTGGGCCCAACCCAATGTGGACCGCAATTGGTCTCATGAAACTAGGCTCATGGCACAATTGGACTTTCAAATTGAGCCATCCTTTCAAAGACCTAAGCCCAGCTCATTAAAGAACTAACTTAGCCAGACCAAATCATACTAAGCTAAGCCCAAGCTCACCAAGGGCCACAATGAACCCAAATTTGAAATCAATAAAAGTCCAAATTTTGGGTGAAGAACACTTCTAGTGTTAAAACTTGACATGAGTGGATACACAAGTATTAAAACTTTTAAAGGGTACACTTAAGTGTCAAAATTGAAAAATAGAGAAACACTTAAGTGGCAACGATTATAATTTTTGACCAAATAGCTAATGTGGAATTTTCCGTCGAGAATTTTAGATGATGTGGCATTTGTTCAAAAAAAAATTATCCATGTGATGCCAACATGGTTAGATAAGCCTAAAACGACGTCATTTTAATCCAAAATTGATTTCTAATAGAACTTTTAATTAAATTGAATTAAAAAACTAAATTAAAAAAAGGAAATTAAAGAGGGCCTTAGTAGCCTTCATTGCCACCACCTCACCATCGCTGCAAAAGGTCAGCAACGGTGGAGTGAGGGTCAACTGGGGTCACTAGGCCTCGACCTATGGCCGGTGTCCCCACTCTTGCAAGTGACAATGACCTCTCTAGGCAACAGCTGTCAACCCTCATCTGATCTAGGGAAAGGCCATGGCCCCTTGCCTTAGATCTATGCGATGGCATATAGGCCATCACCTACGATTAGCCAAGGTTGTCAACTCTTTCTAGCTATCATCCCTCGCTAATTTCCCCTTTTTTAATTTATTTTTTAAAAATTTAATTTAATTAATATTTATATTAAAAATCAAATTTCGGGGCAAAATGACGTCATTTTGGGACAATGATTGTTGAGTGAATATTCTGGCAAGCGATAAAGACAACTTTCCATTTTGTCTCTCGCCTCACTCGTCTTGCGGCCTCACCTCCATCTCTCACTCTTATTCTTAGTGGCCTTTGGCCTCATTGCTTCCTCTGTCACTCTCACTCTCAGTCACCTCTGACCTTTGACCTAATTGCTCACTCTCAAGTCTCACACCTCTTCTGAGGTGTGGATAAATCGATTAGTTCTATGGACCCACTCGCAAATCGAACCGGATTGGCGGTCCAATCCTAGGGTGGCTTCTTAGAACCAATGGGTAGTTCTCAGTTTCAATTTATCATAACCAGTCCTTAGTAGGTGGTTGTTTGACCATCCACCTAGGATTCGATCACCCAAACCCTATTCTAATCAACAAGTTAATTCCTATTTGAGTTTACAACATATTACATTTGTAAAAAATAAAAGATAATTGGCATTGACAAAATGAGGAGTTTGGTGTGAATTCTTATTGTGGAAACAATAAAATTTGAATCCGTCGAAAAGTTCAATTAAAAGAATAGAGAGAAAATATGTTGATGATTTTTTTCCTTCATACCAATAGGCTCTTTCTCTAAATACATGGGGAGATCATCAAGAGAAGGGGGAAGTCCGAGCCCATCGACCACTGGTATTGGCAAAATGGGTTAAAATGGGTCCCCTAACCCATTTTTCTACTGATATATGAGGTTTTGAATTAAAATGAGTCACTCCCAATTTATGGAAAGGTTCAAATGAATTGTAAAGAACGAAGACCAATCAAAAAATGGGTTCAAGTATGTTTTAATTCAAATCCATCTTTAACCTATTCTAATCAAGTTGATATTGAGATATATTGGCCGTTTTTTATTTTTCCATTTTTTGAGCCGTCACAAGTTGTTGTCTCCTTTATTGCGAATCTGTGCCCAATATTTCAAAGTGATGATATACGAATTAACATTGACTTAATGCTAAATAAGTAGACAATTACTGTGGTAGTTTGTTTTGCTCAAACCTCTATTTCGTTGTAGACATTATATTAGTTGCGTGTGTAGATCAAACGCTAGAAGACATCATTTTCGCTGACCTTTGCTCGTATTACAGTCAATATCTAAAACAACTTTATCGTGTTGGAAGGAGTCTTGCGAAAGGGATGATGCTCTTTGGGCCCAAAAAAATAGATGGGAAACATTAATCCTTAACATATCTTATAAGGTTGTTGAAAGAATTCGTTTCAGTTTGTAAGAAAAAAACTCAACTTGCATCTCAAGAAAAATAATACAAATAAAAATAGCCTCTTAGAGTTGGGCCACATGAAAATTACATGACTTCTTATTTAATGGCAACAATTGTTAAGAGTTTGAGCCCGAATTGAAATAGATATGTGTTGGGTTTGGTTTGGATATGAATCATTAATGTTGTATGACGTAAAAATGAGTTAATGCAGATAGGAACTATCTTGCACCCACTTACCACCTGAATTCAACCTTATCCACCTGATTAGCAAAGAAAAGGACACGACAAGTGATATAACTTTCGTGCAGCTCTCACTTGAGTGCCATAACAATTTTTTTTTAATTATTTGACTATCATAACTTACATACAACATTTACATAGGTATCATAATTTTTTTTTTCCGATTACTTGAGCACCATAACTTTTTAAAAACATTCATCATAAGTATTATAATACGGTGGATTTCTGACACTTAGGTGCATGCTTTTCAATTTTTTTGACACTTAGGTGTCCTTATCCATCGTTTGGCAAAATCTACCATGTTTAACTAGTATGAGATTGAGATAATTGCCAGATCCGCTTGGGAAAGTTGCACCTGAAATGTGCCTCGATTCTTGGTGACGGGAGACCTGTCCTTGAAGTTCGGAAAACATTAATAAGAAAGCACTCCGTGAAAAGAAAAAGAAATAAGAAAAGAATGTAAAACATGTACATAAACATTTGAGAAAGACAATCCCGTTTTCTTTATGTTACATGGATCGTACATTGTCGTGCTTCTGGAAGACTCAATTCAACTACTTCTCGTCTAGACTAAATAATCAAATGGGAGTGTTAGTTAAATTACCAATATATTTACTCTCATTCGTCAAAGGTTGCTCATGAAAAATCTATATTCAGTTAAAAGAACAAAAACCAAAAAATTCAAATTTTCCACAACTAGTGAAAGCTTGAACGTATGATTTCTTGCAAATGGTACTTTCTGCACATTAGAAGGTTAAACTGCAACAAACCAAATAAGAAGTAATCAAGACTTTTATTTGGCACAAACTCATAGGTGAGTAGTTTTCCATCTCCCTCTAAGCAAAATTCGAGCAGCCATACAAGGTTTATGTATTGAGGCTTCGCGACCAATAGAACTTCATTCTTGAATTCTTCATCACCCTGTCTTGAGCTTTGAGATAACCTCTTCACTGCGATTTGTTGTCCATTAGAATGTCAATCCTAAAGTGTTTTGTATTTAGCGTTTATTTCCTAATCACAATGTCTTATAAGCAAGCATAAAAAAGCTTTACATGTTTCTTTTTATTCGGCATCATTATGTTTAATTCAATTGTAAAGCATTCTTATTATTTCTAACTAATATGTAATTTGCACCTAAAAAATTTCACCGGATCCACCTTTACCTAACTCGTTTTCACGAGAAAAATTATTTGTTGTGGCTAGTATTGCAGCCAAGTCATATTGCAAGGACTCCATGGAATTAAGTTTGTTTGCACCAACATTACAAAACAACTCAAATTGATTATAAAATTACATCAATAATGTTGATTTTGATCTATAATAATGGATATAGGGAGGGGTGAGTGGTTTCCAATTCCTACTGTTTAGGTCCTCAAGCTACTAATTTTATCTCGGAACCATACTCACCTCTAGATATGAGGTTGCTAGTGCTTCGGGACATTATCAGAAGGAAGAGTATTAGTTAAATTGGCATGTTGTGTCTCCTCCCTATAAAGCAATCTTTCCTGTCTTGATTGGTCATGAAGAAAAGCAAAAAGAAACAAAATCATCAATACTATAAGAAAGAAATGGGATTAATGTTGTATCACCATCAGTTCTTCATGCTAAGGGAAATGTTCATTGTGCTGCAGGTGTTACCTATTCTTAGCAGGAATCCATAAAGGTTAGGAATATTTTGAGGCCTCATAGTGTGGTTAGTGACGATGAATTTATATCACGTTGGCATGTTGGGGCGTCTAAAACGCGTCCACGTGAACGTTTATCTTTCTTTTCTTCGTTTTCTCATTTCCTCCACGGACAAGCTCACGTTCACTTTGTCCTTGCATGAAATGTCACCACCTTCACTGACTTCATGCACATATCTGTTAAAGAGACAAAACAAAGATTAAAAACACAGAATAAAGAAGCTGATAGAAGCAGAGGAGCTGAGCAAAGTGAAGATGATAAAAGAAGGGAAAGATGAGTTGCAACTACAGCTGAACAAGGCAGCTGAATAAACCAAAGAAGAGCAAGCTCGAAGTGAAGCTGAAAGATGAGCTGGCAAGCTATAAAGAAGTTGAGGAAACAAAACCTGAGCTGGTGATCCGTAGAAAAGCTGAGCTGGCAATCCCTGTGAAGAATCAGACTATACAAGAGATTAACAACAGATTAAAACTAGGAACAGAAGTTGATCAAGCTACTGAAGGAGCTGCACGTGTGCCAAGATTAATCATTCTGTTACTAA
Source organism: Eucalyptus camaldulensis (assembly GCA_019915185.1). Taxonomy (NCBI): domain Eukaryota; kingdom Viridiplantae; phylum Streptophyta; class Magnoliopsida; order Myrtales; family Myrtaceae; genus Eucalyptus; species Eucalyptus camaldulensis. Next base: position 3,343,264 of record JAHSVA010000013.1, on the reverse strand, counting down.
AGTTGTTAAATCTGTTTTGAAAGAAAGTCTAAGTAGTTAAGCTTTAGTATAAAGAGATTGAAGGAAACTGATGAGCCGATGTGATACATTTCTGAAAACTCAAATCGCTCTGTTCTCTTAATTCTCTCCGTTCTTCTCAAGTTCTCTCTCTTTATATTTTTGTTCTTCTTCATATAGTAAAGCTTTGTAAGGTTGAATAAGAAGAAAGATGAAAAGAAATGTTCAACTGATGTATTGCAATTGATTGTTCAGCAACTACAGAATACATAATTCTCTCATATACAGGTTATCTTCTAGATTCTATTTCTTCTCAATATCTAGGGAAGCAACTCTGAAAGTGGCTGAATCCTGGCTATTGAACCATGGATTTGGGCTTTAGGAAACATGAGCTGTGCCCATCTGTAACAAATGTAGATTCAATTGGGCCAATCTTGACTTCAATGATAACACACGCCTTGAGAAAATATTAGGTAGGTTCATCATTCCACATCATCAATGAGAGACTCCATTAATTGGCTGCCACTTCTCCTAGTGAATTCATTAATTTCAATTTTTTTTGTCAACTCCGATTTTTCTCTATCCTCCTCTTACTTTTGTACCACACCATAAATCAAGAAATGCTTACACTTCATTAACAGGTTCTGCAAACAAAGATGTGCACAGCAAGATGACTGAATTTACGAGGAAAATTCCCATGCAAAATCCCTTGAGCCTTTTTACAATTCATTAGGAATCAAAGTCAAAATAAAGCTTAGTTAAATTGCTTTTCCAATTCTCTATTTCTTTTGCACACAAATCTCAAGGTTATTGAATGAAACGGAAGGTGAACCTGCTTCAAGTTGCAGAAACCTTTGTAAACTCACACCCAACCTTGAAAAACACAAATACCTACACCTCATAGAAACCCTAAGTCCGAGCCTTCCTCTCTCTTACTATCATTCTCGAGAACATGAAGCGCAACGACGCAATCGCCAGGTTCGATGACCTTGACCAAAGCGCACGTCAGCAGCTCCCTACTCTGCAAGCTCAACGCCAACCACCACCGCCTGGGATCCATGAACTTCAGCTGGAGGCTCTACGACGACGACCTTGATTAAAGCAGTACTACTTTGATGCCATGAATGAGAGGAGAGAGAGAAAGTAACGGAGGATAGGGGTTAACAAAAGTGAGAAGAAAATTGAGACTAATGGGTCCTTTTTGGACACGTAGCATACAATTAATGGAGCATCTCATTGATAAAGTAGAAAGAAGGTCCCACTTGATATTCTCTCCGCTTGTCTTGATAAAGACTAGTCCACTAAACAATTGGTACAAATTTCCAGAGGATATCGTACATATTATCTTACGTATGACAAAGGAGAATGGAGTAGATAAGACACCAGCAAAAGTTAAAAATAAAGAGTTCAAAGTCGGTGTTTTTTTCCTACATGGAAAGTTATGGCCAAGGTCAAAGCAAGTCAAGAATGTTGAGGGGTGAAGATAGTATACTCAATTGCTCGCAATGAGTATGAATGTTAAAAAAAAAAAAAATTGTAAGTGATTCTAATTCCTTTTTCCAACAAACGACATGCCTCATTTTTAGAACAATCGTTAGGGACTTTGAATTATACTCTTGAAATCCGCACATTTATATAACAAAATAAAGTATATCCACATGTCACCCAATAGCAATACTTTGTCCAAATCCATATGATAAATCACATTTATTGTAATTCCTTATAGGTCCACCAACCATCCATACACAGTTCTTTTATTGCAGTCATCAAATAAAGAAAAGAGTTGTCTAAATTTTTGTTCTTTCCTTTTCTTTTACAAATTCTTCTTTTTCTTTTCTCATCTTTTGCTTCTTCCTCAATTCCACGAGTAATGCCACCGCCCTCCTCCTTATGATAAGAAGGCGAGCTTGAGCAAAGATGGGCCAATGCAATGCAGAACCGAAATGCCGATAATGGTGAGGCACGGAAATAAGGCGAGGGCCATGCGAGCCGCGGATGAGGGGAGGGAGAGAGAGAGAGAGAAATAAATGGTGAGGATGATCCCAGAAAACTACTAATAAGTTGCTATTGATTACGCCATCAATTCAGGTGTGAAAGAGAATAAGATAAATGGTGACCGGTGAGGATGGTCCCCCATTGGCCTAGTACAGGGGTCATTTGCAAGGTCAATTGTGTGAGTTGCATTCTCATGTTTAGCGATGATGTTGGTTAGAGACAGCATTTGTTGGCTCTTGAAACTCTAAACTTTCCGTGGTCCTTTGAAGATCGAGGGATTAAGGAAATATGTGTAAAGTCGCTTTGCCTCACAATCATAATCAACCACTAACCATTATAATCGAGTAAAGAAGTCAGAGATGTAAAGGAAAATATTTGGAGATGATATTCATGACCTTGATTTCTAATGAATGTGATGGAAATAAAGCGGTGCATATTATATCATCACATATCATGAAAATACTATGAGAAAATCATGACAATGAAGTGAAACTCTAGTCCTTTCTTATTAATCATTTCTTCGGATGAGGAACAACCTGCATTCCTCTATCCAATAAGACCACATATACATATGAATAGATTACAATAGATTACCTTCCTTATCGAGAGGATCAAAACATGTTTAGCCTCAACGAGAACACGTCATATTTGCATATTGTTCATTGATGATCACCAAAGTTCAGCCCCAGTGACAGACCTCCCAGTGGAATTCCTTATCACAACTTCTTAGAAGCTAATATAAAGAGGCTTTACATCAACATCATTATGTTAAATTCAATTCATATGTAAAGCATTCTGGATTGTTTCTAACAAACATGTAATAAGTACCTACAAAACTTCACCAAATCCACCTTCACCCAAATTTTTTTCACGAGAGAAATCATTTGTTGCAGCTTGTGTTGTAGCCAAGTCAAATTGCAAGGACTCCATAGTGGTAAGTTCATTTGCATCAACATTACGAAACAACTCAATTTGATCAAAAAATTTAATCGATAGTATCGATTTTGATCAAAAGTAACGGGGTTGCTAGTGCTTGGGGACATTTATTACAATGAAGAGCACCAGCTAAACAGGCATGTCATGTCTCCCAACCATGAAGCAATCTTTCCTCTCTTGATCGGTCATGAATAAAAGCAAAAAGAAATAAAATCATCAATACTATAGGAAACAAATGGGATGTATCTTGTATCACAATCACTTCTTCATGCTAGAGGAAGTGTTCATTGTGAGGCAGATGCTTACCATGCTTGGAGAGAATCCTCAGAGATTAGGAGTATTTTGAGGCCTCATTATGTAGTTGGTAATGGTGAATTTATAACATGCTGGCATGTTAGGCTACCCAAAACATACACACGGGAAAATTTCTCTCTTTTCTTAGTTTTCTCATTTCCTTCACGGACGAGCTTACTCTCTCTTTTTTCCTTGCATTTCTCACCACCTTCACTAACTTCATGTGCATATCTAGGGAAGCAACTTTGAAAGTGGCTGCATTGTGGCTATCATTTTGACCAAAAAGAAGGAAAAAAGAAAAAAGAGAACTGCGGCTATTGAAACATGGGTTTGGGCTTTATGAAACATGGGCTGGGCCCATCTATAACAAATGTATATTCAATCAGGCTAATCTCAACTTTTGTGATGACACACTGCCTCAGAAAATATTAGTTGAGACCATTTTGCCATGTTGTCAATGAGACACTCCGTTAATTGGCTGCCATGTGTCCTAGGGGACCTATTAATTTCAATTTTTCTCACCTCCGTCACTTCTCTGGGCTCTGTTACCCTCTCTCTCTCCCTTCCGTTCGGTCTTCTTCCTCGAGCACCACACCATAAGTCCAAAAATGCTTAAACTTCATTAACAAGCTCCACAAACAAAGATGTGCACAACAAGATGACCAAATTTATAGGGAAAATTCACAAGCAAAATCCCTAGAGTTTTTGTAGTTCATTAGGAATCAAAGTTGAAATTAAAGCTCATTTAAATTTTCCAATTCTCTATTTATTTTGCAGACTAATCTCAAGTTTGTTAAATGAAACCAAAGGTGAACCTACTTCAAGTTGCAGAATCCTTCATGTATTACACACCCAACCTCAAAAAACACAAACACCTACACCTCTTAGAAACCTAAGCCCAAGCCTTCCTTTCTCTCACAATCGTTCATGAGAACATGAAGCATGTCGACGTGATCATGGGGTTCGGCGACCTTGACCAAAGTGCACGTCAGGAGCTCCTTGCTCTATGAGGTTGACACCAACCACCACCATCCGGTCTCTAGGAAATTCAGTTCGAGACTCTACAGTGGCGACCTTGGCCATAGCAGTCCAACTTTGACACCATGAGAGAGAGAGAGAGAGAGAGAGAGAGAGAGAGTAACGGTGGAGAGGGGTTAACGGAGGAGAGAAGAAAATTGAGATTAATGGGTCTCACTTCGACACGTCGCATCTAATTAACGGAGTGTCTCGTTGACAGTGGGAAAAGACGGTCCCACTTAATATTTTCTCGGCTTATCTTTGTCAAAGACCAGTCCACTAGACAATTGGTAGAAATTTCCAGAGGATATTGTGTAATGTCATCTTATAAAAGACGATAGAGATTGGAGTAGATAAGCACAACAACGAAAGTAAAAAAATAAAGTGTTCAAAGTCAGTGTTTCGATCCAACACGAAAAGTAATGGCCAAGGTCAAGGCAAGTCAAGAATGTTGACGAATGAAGATAATGTATTCAATTGCTCGCAATGAGTGTGATTGTTATAAAAAAAATTCTAAGTGCTTCCAAGTCCTTTCTTCAATGAAAGACATGCCTCTTCTATGGAGCAATTGTTGGGGGCTTTGGATTATACTCCTTGAAATCCACATTTATATGACAAGAGGACACATATGCATATTTCACCCAATAGTAATACTTTGTCCAAACCTAGATGATTAATCACATTTTTTTTTTTTTTTTTGTAAATCCTTATAGTTCCACGAACCAACCATACACAGTTGTCCGAATTTTCGTTCTTTGCTTTTCTTCCACATATTCTTCTTTTCCTTTTCTCATCTTTCGCTTCTTCCTCAATTCCATTAGTAATGAAACCGCCCTCCTCCTTGTGTGACAAGGAGGTGAGCACAAGCAAAGATGGGCCGATGCAATGCGGAACTGTAATGCCGATATTGATGAGGCACGGAAATAAAGGCGAGGGCCATGTGAGCCATGGTGGAGGTGAGAGAGAGAGAGAGAGAGATAAATGGTGAGGATTATCCCAAAAAACTTTTAATATTGCTATTGATTAGGCCATCAACATTCAAGTGTGAAAGAGAATAAGGTAAATGGTGACTGGTGAGGATGTACCCCCATTGGCCTCGTACAGGGGTCTTTTATATATATATCAATGTACAGGGGTCATTTACAAGGTCAATTGCGTGAGTTGCTTTCTCTTGTTTAGCGATGATGATGGTCAGAGTCAGCACTCCAAGGCCCTTCGAACTCTCAACTTTCCGCGGCCCTTTGGAGATCGAGGGATTAAGGAAATATGTGTGTAAAGTCGCTTTGCCTTACCATCATGATCAACCACCAACCATTATAATCGAGTAAAGAAGCCGGAGATGCAAAGGTCATATATGGAGATGACCTTCATGACCTCGATTTCTAATGAATTTGATGGAAATAAAGTGGCGCAGATTATGTTTTGACACATCGTGAAAAGTACTTTAAGAAAATCATGTTTGCTCATTGTTCATTGATGATCACCGAAGTTCAGCCCCAGTGATAGACCTCTAGGGGATTTGTCCGATTCCAGTCTCCCTGTCCTGCCATGGCAGAAGGCCGGCTGTCGGGGCAGTTCAAGAGTAACAGGGTGGCTGGTCAACTCACGGACTATGTCCGCCATTGTGGGTCTATGATTTGGATCTTCCTGAGTGTCACGACCCGAACCCCGAGCGCGCACACATCCCACAGCGGTCGATCAAATATGCGACATCCCAGGACACGTCGCCGACCCATTCATTTATTTACGCATGCGGAAGCGAAACAAATCCCCTGACAACAAAAGACGGGATAGAAAAGCAGGAAACAATTTCACAACCAATCACTTAAATAAACCAACGAAGTTACAAACGAAGGCCTACAGCCAAAAGTCTACAAAAGACTGGCTTTTAAAAAAAAATGAACTGCCCTACGACCTACAAGTCGGATATGTTCTCCAATCCTCCTGACTTCACCTCCACAACTCCTCAAGGCCAACCAAAGCTATCTGGCCGCTCCGTCCACCAGGGACCTGAAATGGTTATTCAATAACCACTGAGACAACGTCTCAGCAAGTTCAACCCCCTAAACCCCTATTAGAAAGAAAATACGCCCAAGGGTGGCCTAACCACATCACACAGAAAACTTACCTCGCCTCAATTCCTTCCTGCAGGTTAGCACAGTTTATATAATTCAACCACGTGCAATTATGATAACCAAACAACCATGGCACAGTCACATTATCAAACAATTCAACCACTTGGATCGTCTCAGCGATCAATCGACTCGACCGATTACATGTCATTCTAGCAAATCAATCATTGCTCTCAATCTCGGCCCTACTCGACAAAACTAGAATCAGTGGCATCACGGCCCCACTCGGCACGACCTCTAATCGGTGGCATATCACGGCCCCATCGGGCGCGACCTCTAATAGGTGGCATATCACGGCCCCGTCGGGCGCGACCTCTAATAGGTGGCATATAACGGCCCCATCGGGCGCGACCTCTAATAGGTGGCATATCACGGCCCCGTCGGGCGCGACCTCTAGTAGGTGGCATATAACGGCCCCATCGGGCGCGACCTCTAGTAGGTGGCATATCACGGCCTCGTCGGGCGCGACCTCTAGTAGGTGGCATATCACGGTCAATCTCCCTTAAATTCCCACACTTAGGGTTTCATAAAGAATCCCTATAAATCACAATCATACTCAATTCATCACAACCAATCATCAATTTCAAATTCTAAATGCACAGCAACGATCGGCACGAAATTCTGAGCAAATAAGGTCCCAATGAAAATTTTCGGAATTTAATAAATAATTAAATTTATTCCGAAAATAATTAAATAATAATATCCATAGTTTTCGAAATCCTCACTCAATTTATAATATCCAATCATCAATTTCAAAATCCGAATGTACCGTAGCGACCGGCACGAAATTCTGAGAATTTAGGGTCCCGACAAAATTTTCGGAATTTAATAAATAATTAAATTTATTCCGAAAATAATTAAATAATAATATTTTAATAATTTCGAATAATAATATATTATTAAATTATTAAATAATTTCGAAATGTTTAAATAAATCAAAAGTAAATTCCTTTATGTCACATCAATGTTTATATTAATATAAACACCCACTTAACTTTAAATTAAACACAATTTAAGCTAATTAAACACATTAATATAATCCACACTTAAATAAATTAAACTAACCACCTAATCACACTTAACATAAACTAATCACACCTAAAGCATAATTAACCCTCTAAGCGAGGTTTAGTGAGCTAAACTCACCGGATTAACGAACCGAGCGGACCAAAACGACGGGGACGACGCGAGGATCGACTTTCCTCAAAGCGGGCCAAGCATCCGAGCTCGGGAAGGCGGCCAAAACGGGCCAAACGTCCGCTGCATACCCATTTTTCTGGGTTGCTGTCCATGGCGGTTTGAGGCCGAGAATGGGCGGATCCGGCGCCGGTTGAGGCGGCCAAGGGCGGCGGAGGCAAGGCGAAGCTCCGGCGGGCTAAGGCGGAGGTCGACGGCGGCGGAGGGAGCTCCGGCGAAGGCCCGAGCTGCTGGAATGCGGGCTGGTGCGGACGAGGGCGACGGCGAACGAGGGAAGAGCAGCGGCGCGCGCGGGCGGCGCGGGACGGACGCACGGCGGCGGCGGCGACAACGGCGTGCGAGCGGGTGGCCGGCCATGGCTGCTCCTTCTTCTTCTCTGCAAATTTTTCTGGTCTTCGCACAATGAAGATGGAGGAGAGAGGCAACGGGAGAGAGGAAGAAGAGAGGGAGGAGAGAGAAGGAGTGGGGGCTTTTTCTTTTCTTTTTCCTTTTCTTTAATCCCTCACACATGGCCCACCATGACCTCACATGAGGTCATCTTCCACTATCTCCCACAACCTTTCTCCAATGGGTTCATTTTACTTTTCCGCCGAGGCATGAAACTTTGTACAACAAATTCTTCAATTCCACTTGATTCTCTTCCAATTGAATCAAATTGAAGTTCATAAAATTAATCCAATGTCACCACACTTCAATTCACATCTTCACTTGTCCATAGAACCAACTTAAGTCCCAAAAGCACAACCAAAGACGAGCCTACTAATTTCTCGAGTCAAATTAACCATTTCTTGATTATTTTGCTGAAAAGCTCGGCTTGCATGAAAAATCTTCCAAAGATGATTCAATGATCTTGAAATGATTTGTGACACACCCAGACTTCCAATTTCTGAATTCGATCTCAATTCCACGGTTAATTTCACTTTGGCACGATACTAGCGCGGCCCAACCTACCGGGTAGCCTTTAGAAATTTTCATGCATTTGACCTGTGGTTGATCATCTCAAGCCACAATGTACATCTTTGAAACATTGGCGACTTACGGTTGTCGGGGTAATCTCAAGGTTTCAAATACGAACACAGGGTACCCAATCGATAGAAAAGTCGGTCCAGTGTCGATCGACAAGGATTATGTGATCCGGTGGAATCACCCACACCTGATCACATGCTTCTGTCGAGTCGACCTATCTCCGATCTCTAATCAATTTTAAATTGTGCTGTAATGACCTTTGCAGACTAGCTCGGTCGAAAAGTCACTTCCTGATCAAATTCTCGAGCCTGATGCATTAGAAACTCTTAACAGCTTCACCCGATAGACTAGTTTTCACATGAGTGGCCGACTCAAGGAAATGAACTATATGCGTGCCAACGAAATGCCCGTCTCAATTTATTGAAAATAGAATTGGAAAATCGGGATGTTACACTGAGCACACAACAAACCAATTTTGAGGCATTTAGCAACTTCGTTCACTGAATATGTCCCTCCTAGGGCGGGATCTAACACCAACAACGGCGTACCGTCTCTCCAGTTTTTCCAAGCCTGACAACAGTTCATTGAAAAGCATTTCTGAAGACATCAAATTTGCTTAGTTGAACCATTTTCATTTTAGTTAAGGAGTTGATTTGTGCAACTTACGTAGCAAGCAAAACCTTCGCCCCCGTCTACCTGGTTGAAAAAACCATTCTTCTTACCAATAATGAGCTCTAGAAGTAGGATACCAAGACTATAGACATCGGATTTCACCGAGAATTGCCCATTCATTGCATACTCAGGTGACATATAGCCACTGCAAACCATTATACATAAGTAATATAAGCATACGTAAGCATAGAAAGCAAAGAACAGAGCACAACAACACTTACTAAGTTCCCGCAATTCTTTCGGTCATTGCTAGTGTTTGGTCAATCCCAAAAATCCTTGCCATGCCAAAATCGGAAATCTTGGGGTTCATTTCACTATCCAACAATATATTGCTTGATTTCAAATCACGATGGATGATTCGAATTCGAGAGTCCTCATGTAGATAACGCATTCCTTGAGCAATCCCACATGCTATGTTGTAACGTGTTGACCAATTCAAGTGCTTGCTTTTTTCAGGATCTACATGTATATGCACAATTGGAATTTAGGTTATTTTTGGTTGATAAATCCTCGTGAATGTATTCTATGCAAGGAACTAACTTTAGGTTCCAAAAGATAGGAAACATTCAACATAATTTGAGGCCAATCACATATTTGCGTCAACATAAAAAGCAATAGCCTAGTAATATATGGAAAAGATGACGTACCAAATAAAAAGTAGTCAAGACTTTTATTCTGCACAAACTCATAGACAAGCAGTTTTTCTTCACCCTCTAAGCAAAACCCGAGCAGCTGCACGACATTTCGATGTTGAAGCTTCGGTAGCAACATGACTTCGTTCTTAAATTCTTCAAAACCTTGCCCGGAGCTTTGGGATAGTCTCTTCACAGCTATTGGTAGTCCATTAAGAAGCGTACCCTGGGAGGTTAATATTTTGATGTTTAAGTACACCTGAGTAGTTTCTTATCACAACTTTTCAAAATGGCCAAGTCAAAGATCTTCAAGGGTTTTTAACACAAAGGATCTTTCAAGTGTGATAACTAGCCGTACCAGGAAGACTTCACCAAATCCGCCGTTACCCAACTTGTTTTGACAAGAGAAATTGCTTGTGGCGGCTAGTATGGTGGTTAAATCGTACAACATGGACTGGGAGTTTGTAATTTCAGTAAGGCCTACGCAACAAAACAAAACGGGATGGTCATTTCTGTTAAAGCATAGAATAGTACATCCTGCCTACACAGTTTTATCATTCTATCCAGGTAGACGGCAGCAGTACGTATTTCTTACCGATTTGACCTCCTTGGACGACTGCATGTGTGTTGGTCGCACTCCTCCTCCTGAAACGCCGAGCAAGGAAGAGAACCACCACAGTTGAGACGACAGAAACGGCGATTACGATGATTATCAGAGTAAATGTATTGCTTTCGACTGCATATGGGCAACCATATCTCCATAGCATCAGTAATGAGATTATGACTGGATGAGATTTCATAATTACCATAAGCCAGAGCAAACGTGAAAAATGAAGAGAAAAGAGTATGCTTTATGAGTAAATGTCCAGAACAAATGATGTTGAGAGAATGTATAAGAATAACCATTGATCGAGTAAAAGCCACACTTTACCAATTTTGATCTAAATAATCTAATCTAATAGGCAGATGTGAGACCCACCATGTTCAACGGGATGAAATATTATATATTTTCATCGTCCATCACATAAAGAATTTTTTTTTCCCGAAAAATCATGCTGACAGAATGTGTAAGAATAAGATGCAAATCTATATTATTTGTGGAGAAAGAAATTTATCTTAATTTCTACATTTCATTTTATGCGTTAATTATTTACTTAAGGATATTTTCACTTGTCAATGTAAAAATAAATAAATTGTATTGATGAATAAGATGAAAGGAGCATTCAATTAACATGATAGTCTTCAATTAGAATAAAGTTAGATTTTCCTATGGAGTAAATAAATTAATAAATTTCATTGATGAATTTGATGAACAAAAATGGTCACTTATTTTTTCAAATTATATAAAGGTTCTGATTATTTTGTGGAAATTGAAAAGCCCAAAAAATATTTTCTTAAAAGCAATCGTTGGCATGTCTTAAAATAATTAGTTAATGAAAATTATTTTCATTTTCGACAACAATTTATATTTAAATAATTTAATGGACGGCAAAATATTTTCATTCGCTAATTTTTATAAATGATATAAGTAATTGTTTTTAGAAAGATATTTTTGAAAATAAATGGAGCTTAAAGTAAAGAAGGTTTTTCTATCAAGCAGGAAATTTTTTTTAAGAAAGTAGGAAAGAAAGGCGATTGGAAACGGACTCCATGGGTACCACCTCGTAGGCACTCTGTGATCCTCAATTGTCATCACCTCATGAATTTAATCAATCAATCACGTCGTTTTCTTCGAAGAATAATTACATAATTTTATGATGGCTGACCCACGATGACCAAATTGATGGATACAGAACATTGATACGTTCAACATCAAAATCTTGATGCAAAAGGAAGCCAAAAACGTTGCGAAAAAGACATACGTCAAGTCGAAAAGTGATTATTAGATGAATCGGATATATTTGGTGAAATCGGTTATATTCGGTGAAATATTGAATATATCTGATTTTCCATGTTAACGATTTTGACAGGTCCCATGTCGTAATTTTGTGATGTGCCCTCCCTCTTCACCCCCACTTCGCCTTCATCTTTCTTCTCCTTTTATATATATATTTTCTCTTTTTTCCTTTAGAAGTAAAATTCCTCGGGAGCTCCCACGGCGAGGCCGGTCGCCCAGACCGTCGTGGCCACGGGCGAGGCCGCCTTCACCCACGGCCAGTGAGGCCATTGCAAAATCAGACTTAATATTATGAAAAAGGAGAGTCTGGACGGAGGGAGACAAGCTATACACACACATGCAATTTTAGGTCCGGTCACCGGAGCGGGAGGCGGAGGTGCCGGAACGGGAGGTGGAGGGGCCGGCGACGGCAGGGCTGAGGCATCATAAAAGGGGTAGAGCTCATATCTCAAGTTGCAGCTTGGAGCGAGCAACCTCCCGCCTTGCTTCCCCTGTGGCAGATTAGCGATCGCAAACTGGAGGCACTTGACACAGTCTGACGCCGTCAAGTCCGGCGTACACTGTGCGAGTGCGTACAACTTCTGTGAGCTAGTGAAGTTTGCCTCCGCTGCTGCAACCTTCTTCCCTGACCCGCCAGCTGAAGCCCTTGTGGCGATATCGTTCAGGGTTTCACCGAGAAGCTGCATGAAACGGGTTGGGTCGGTGACGTTCCCCACGTCATACAAAACACGATCCAACGATCGCTCCATGGCAGAGAGTATGGACCGGTTCGAGTACCGCAACATGCACTGGTCGTACCATATTGTGGAGACTCGCTGGTTCGGGCATCTTTGGAGGATATCCCGTTCTCCGGCGGCCACACAGCGGCTGCACTCGGTGCTGTTGAGGTCGCCGCGGCAGAGGAAGAGCCCATAGGCCCGTTCTAGAGGGTTTTGGCCGGCGGTGGCATTGGCGAAGCCGTTGGTGCTGCCGGCGGCGGCGGAGGAGAGGGAAGAGAGGAGGGCGTGGAGGTTGGATCGGTAGGTGGAGTTGGGAGTGAAGAGGGTGGTGTTCGGGCAATCATGAAACAGATATTCGGGTGCAGCCTCAATGCTTAAAATGTCGATGAAGAAGAAGGAGGAGGAGAGACAGAGGGAGATGATGAAGCAAGAATTCATTTTTGGCTTGGTTGATGAATGAATGGGGACTTCATGATTTATAGTAGCCATTACTGTTGCTCCACTCGCAAGATCCCAATTTTAGTCTTGCCGCACGTTATTGGCGGCACGACGGACGGAGAAAATAAGGAAGAGGAGGCGTGAAATTTGGGGAAAAAACAGAAAGGAAGAGAGAGACAGAGAGAGAGAGAGAGCGTGTGTCTTCGCTATTCATGAATGGGAAAGGGAAAGGGAAAGGGATATGAGAGCATGACGATCGCAAAACATTTTTCACACGGGCAATAATGAAAGTAAAATAATCCATGGAGCATTGCAATTCAAGTGGAATACGTCATGACTTTTCACCTATACAAATCACTTTGACTCCAAATAGTTTATATATAGTTAATGAGATTTGAATGGGCAACTTTTTGTTTGTGAACTAAAAATATCTCGATACCTAGATATATTAACAATAGAAAGAGAGACTAATTTGTATTTAATTGAGTAATGAAGAATTTTTATTGTTTTGTACATAAATATATCATAAATTTTTAGGATTTTTGGCAGCCTTCATCGAATAGAATATTTTGCTAAATTTACTTCTCAATGGTCACCCTCCATATTTCTAAACTTTTCGATTCCAAATTATCTACAAAAGAGCACTTATGGTAGAATTCACCATTATCCTCTAGGAAGGATGGCGCTGTTAGCTTAGCAATGTCCTTCATGAAAAGAGTCAACAACACTCCTTTCATATTTTTGATAGAGAAATGATTAAATAATAATTTTTAATTTACTGTAAGAATAACAGTTTATTATTGATTACAAAAAATTGATTAACAAATAATTATAATTTATTATGGAGTTCGGTCCTTCAATAATATGTAGTCATAAAAAATTATTATTTTTATAGTAATCCAAAATTTGTTATACTAACGAAATTATATTTGATATTAAATCATTAGAATTCTAAGCCCTCCACCGCACACAAAAAGACAAACAAGAATGTGGGTCTTGTCCTTTTCTGGGAATGCTCGAGTCCGACCTTTTGTCCTTTCAGACCAAGAAAATTCGCTACCAAAATAGCGCGTTTTATTTGAATGACGTTACAAGCCAGATAAAAATGTAGAGTTGTGTACTAGGAGACAGCGACGCTTATAGCTTGTTTCTGCGTTTGGTTCACTTCAGGAAAATGCATAGTCATTTCGCCAAAGCTTCTTGGCTCAAGTGTACTTTGCTCAGAGCAATTGGCGTTTGACTAGTGACTTTTGGTGCAGTGTTTTGCAAAGTAATTTGAAATTAAAAAAATAGAAAAGAAAAATAAAGGGCGCTGTTTTTCTTCTTCGTTGAAGAGAGGTACATGAGATTGATTGCAGGCGTATCTCCCATCCACTATTTCTCTGCAAATCCTTAATCCGAAAGCGTCAATCGATTAAAATCATAACTTTCTCACGTTGGCTACTGTGCAGTAGTTAAGACTGATCGCACCACATTGGATGATGGGCTGCCGAGGTTGCACAACCTTAGGGCAACCTAGAATTGTCCCTTAGACAATTGACACAAACTAGGCAAGGGCTACAAAGGATGCGTGATGCTAGGTGAGGCAACGCTGAGGTCACGCAACCTCAGCGACCACACTGTTGATGGATTGCAGAGATAGATAAAAATGGAGTTTAGAAAAATGAAGGGTCAACCCTCAACGTACATGACTTCGACATCGACCATTGACCTCGACCAACGGGGTCTCGATCTCGGCAATCGGCGACCCCAACGATTGCATCTCTCTAGCGTGTTGCGCACTCTCTCTTTTAGGACAAAAGCATGTTGTCCACTTGGGTTGGTGATACACGTGATAAAGTTGTGGAGTCTTGTAGAGAAAAGTGATATCAAGACTAAGAACTTTTACTATTAGTGGAATCCTAAACTCCTATTATATTCGTAAGGCAATATCTGTTGTAGTCGTAAACTTGTAACTTGAAGCTTGTAATTTTGATATTGATGCTGATACTAAAGAGTTTGGATAGTTGGGACATCGTGGTTTTTTTCCCTTTTGGATTTGGAAAGTGTTTTCTATGTTAAAAATCCATGTATTTCTTTTCTATATCTTTTCACTTTGAAGATTCGGATTCCTAACAATATATTAGATGACTCTATGCATGAGGACGACATATATTAAGTTTGTAACGTTTTCAAGGCACCTTCCATATAAGAAAGAGTATTCTATGCATCAGTTTTACGTGGTTAACTTGATGCAACTGATTTGGTTACGCTATTTGTGTGATAAATTTATCAATCAATGTTAACCTTTTTAATTTTGTCACGTTTCTTTTTCTTGTTGATAAACCTATACCCGTCCGTTGCAGACGCGGAACTAAGCCAAAGTCCAATTTTTCATCTTCTCCGGTAAAATTCAAAATGAGAAGACCGTCCTATCACTTGATAAAAAGTTTCGGTCAACTCTTGACCACAGAAACTTACTCTATTGGGAGTTAAAGGTATATCGTTTTGCTCAATGTTTGTTAGATTAGAATTCCAAGGTTTGTTCTGTTTATGTATTATTGCTATAAACGTATATCATATGAAACGACATATAATCATTCATATGACTACCATTACAAAATAGTGTAAAATTTCCTCACTTGAGCATGTCACTAGCACAAAATTTTTCGCTCTAGTCATGATCACCTAATGCATAGTTCCAAAATATTTGCTTATTAGTTTGAGATTTTGGAGAGACTAGCTACCGCAACCTAAATTAAATATGGAAAGCTAGGTTTATGTTAACTTTTGTTCCGTATAGGTGTTTAATATTGTGCTAAATGACAAGATTCTGATTTATGTTATTCTTTTAAAGTTAGCTTTTGTGGTTTTCCGGCATAAGTGCCAATTTTGGCAATTAATTTTGGAAGCTTTATATTCTGATTGCCAGAAATGAGTCCCACAAGAGCGTCATTACAAATATAGCATAACAATACTGCTAGGCTAGTTGAACTCACATTACAAAAAAAACTCTCTTCTTTGATTATCGTCTTTAGGAAAAACTCTCAATGCGATTTAAATAGCTTTGGATTTTCGTTCACAACAAGGACATAAAGACTTCCGGTGGTCTCATCGGCACATACCACAATGGGTCTTCAAATGGGGTGAAGTTGTAATAAGGTAATCGTAGGTCAACCGATAGTTGGGTCAAATCATTTGAAATGGAAAAGCCCTCTTCCCCCACGAGCACCTACTTCTAACAAAATGAAAAGAAGTGAACTCCCCAAACGAATTCAGAGCTAGTTGCTCCCCGCTTCCCCCCCGCGCCCGCGGGCACTAATGCACAGTAGTTGACTGGAAAATTAGGAGTAAACCACTGTTTCTGTGCGGGTCGAAATAATATAAATAAGGTTGTCATGGGGGTGAGGGCTATATACATACAGTGGTTATGGTATATGGGATTGCTAGAGCTGGTATTCGTACCCTTTGACTGACCTAACTTGAGGCACTGGATGATGTTGAATGAAGTGCTGATGGAGGGAGGGAAGGATTTTCTATGAACATCAGTTCCAACTTCTCAAATGCTGGTCCAAAATAAAAGGCAAAACAAAAATTTCCAAGGGAGGTTCTTGGCAGGAAACTCTTGCTGACTTGCTATATCGAGTGGAAATGTAATACTCGCATTTGTGGTCAACAATGAGAACAATTCTTCTGACAATTTAAAACCTTAAACCAAAGGTTTAGATTTATTAAAACTAATCTACGAAGCTGTTTTACTTGGAGATATGTTAAATTGCAAGTGACCCTCTATATAATCGGTTATATACCAAAATCAATTATAGCCCTATTTATCATTTAAGAAGTTGATCGTATAAACTAAACAAGCCCATTATTTTTCTAAAACAAAACTCTATGATGTTATCTTAGTAGTTTAGAATTTGGCTTGTGCATAAGAATTACACGGATCGAACCAACACGGTTCCCACTAGGCTTATTGATTCACATAATATAAATGGATCTTTATGTCATTAGAAAAGAAACTCTCAAAACCAAAGAAATAAGGATTCAACAATGTCACTGAGTATGGATAAAGTCAGATGTATTTTTTTAAATGAAGCCGTACATAATTTTCTATGTGGGGATAGGGGAAAGGAAAAGAAGGTGACGTGAGAGATCATAATACTCTTGCATTCTTTCATCCAAAACAATTCCGAGCACGACCCGTTGTGTAGAGATGCAAAGTCAGATTTTTGCACGCTGTTGAATGAATTGGTCGGCTTTTTTTGTCTTTGAGCTACTCCTCTAGGGGAATAATTTGACTTAAAGGGGTTTGGATCAAAGTACTATATCAGATAATAAAGAAATATAAGAGATTGGCAAATCTATGAGTATGAGAAAAGCTAAAGTTAAACTTAATCTAAACGTCCACGTTTCTTTGATCTATTTATTACATGGAAAAATTCTAAAGGTTCTATGTCTCTAAAATAATCAAAGAACTTTGAGAGTTTTGTGAAAGTTTGTATGATACGGTATTCAAAGGTTAAAGTAATTATAGAAAGAAAATAAACTAAGTAAAGGAATGATGTATATATGAAGATTAAATTAAATAAAATCTCGAACACTATAAATAATATGAAGAGCGAAAGCAATGTATAAGATATAAAGTAAGAGTATGCAAAAACGAAAATCAACCATATAGGTGGTATGAACTTATATTATAAAACTGCAAATTACAAGTATTGAAATGTGTAGAAACTAAAATATCAAGGCATCCACTAGGGCGATAATCCATACTCCAAGAAGTATTGATATTTGTATTATAAGAAAAATGTTAACCAACTATGATGCAAGTTGGTAACCCTTTATAAACTACACTAAATGCATTTGAAAAACAAACTTACTTTGTAACGAGGGATATAAGGTAAGAAAGCTTGAGGCTTGAAGGGATGAGGGATTACAAGAGGGAGTGAAGAGGAAGAAGAGAGAAATCTGAGATCTAGGTCATGCCCCCTTCTTCCATGCTAAAAAAGCTATTTATAGATGGCGCTACAGTAAAAGTGCTACAATGCTGAACAATGTAAAGTCAATAGTATTTGCTACAGTATGTCTGTCATTTACTATAGTGTATTGCTTTTCCCCCGTTGCAACAGTGTTAGCATGTGATATTCTATCTTATTTCTAGGGAAGATTGATCCCGTAGCAATCATTTTCATTAGTGTTTTCATTGTAATATGACTGTGAGGATCCATCTTGGTTATCTTGTAATTTGGAAGATCCACATTGTGATTTTTCCACTTCTAAAAGTATTGTTTTGAGGACATTGAAGTATTTCTCTCTATTATGGATTGAAGCGAGTGCTGCACTTGTAAAGGATTTTTTCAGCAAAAATATTGTATTGGATGGGAATGTAGTTATCCAGGTATCTTGGCTATTTAGCCAAGTCCTAACCGCAGCTTCGGATCCTTATTCATGGTATTTGAATCTATCCCACCGTTTTGTTTTGTATCTTCGAACAAGTATAGGTACACCAGATTTGGTGGGAGATGTATTATAATCAAATTCTCATGCTATTACCCATGATATTATAAATATTATGAAAAAGTGCATAAGGCATGGGAACCTTGTATTATGTTACGTTGGTGTAAAGTATTCATGGAATATTCGGTATTCTTGTTTGACTATAGGGTGTAGTATTACATCCAAAGGACCAAAGAGATCCTACTAGAAATCAAACCACTTCGGTAGGTTTTCCCTTGGGAAAATATCTTTGAAGAATACTAGCCAAGTGTGTCGGAAATTTATATTTTGACAGAAGAAAAAATTCCACCAGGCTTGGTCATAGTCCCAGTATGTGTATGGAGTAGAGTATGGTAGGTTTTCGATAACCCTAGCTTGGAATTTTCCAAGTGTATGAGGTGAGATTTCCCATTGTGAGGGGTGTATAACCTTACTGATAGAAATAGTGGAGTATGGGATATTATCTATATCAGACTTACCAACAAAGTGGGTGAACTTTGCTAATTATGTTTCCACTAAAATTTGCTCATAAAAAGCAATAGGTTTATTTATATTGTATGGTTTGAAAAACCAATATTTTGAAAATATATTTTTTACAAATTTGATTGGATATTTATCAAAAAAATTCATCTTCTATAGTTAGTATTTTTTGAAATGAGGTTTTTGGAAAGAAATTGATTTTTGAGAATGAGGGGTTGCTTGTGACCTAATGACCACTTCATTCAAAATTCTTTTATATTCGGCTTGTTTTTGTGTGGCAAGTAAGGAGTGGTCGTTGCTTACCTCAATGGCACTAGACGGTTCTTTTTTTAATGTATTTGTAAAGATTGAGCAAGTATTTCTAGTGTTTCTTTGGGAAATATGACAGCTAGCTGGGCTAGAGTTGGTATGGTTTTTTTCTTTGAAGGGGTATTTGGTATTGGATGTTGTTGATTTTTTATTATTTGAAACCATAACTTAATTGGTGTCAAGCCTTTTGACTTTGGTGGTGTATTGGAGGCTTCGGCAATGCCTTTATTTTTGTCTTTTTTTGGGTCTTGAAATAATTGTATTCCCTATAAAAATTCTCTTGTGAGAAAATCGAGTAATGAATTTAAATTCTCTTGTGAGAAAATCGAGTAATGAATTTGAAGAATTATTTATAAATTCAATGTGTGTGTGTGTGTGGAGCTAGATTTACTAAAACTGATTTTTAATGTGGTATCTTTTAAAGGGTCAACCAAAAACAAGCGCGCGTCCATGGTTTTGTCCCGTAAATTTAGGCCAGCAATCGTCTTCTGAATGTACATGGCACTTAAGTCATGTGATGTCACGTCACATTTCCAGCTAACTTCTCAGATCAACAAATTACCTAAATGAGATGAGCTCATCTGCAAGACGTCATCCTCTTGCTGAATCTGAATACGCAGACACAAAGTTCATGATGAGAAATCAGCCGATAAGGATGAACCAAAAAAGTCATTGCTTATCAATTGATAGCTTTCGATTCTCGTTTACAACATGGGAATAGGAAAGTCGAGACCAGCTTTTCAAATGCTGGCCCCAAAATAGAATAGTATAAAAAAAACAAAAACAAAGCAAAACAAAAATTTCTACCCCAGGTTCTTGGCAGGAGACTCTTGCTAACAGGCTATATCAAGTCGAAGTATAATACTCAGAATTCGTGGTCCAACCGGATTAAGGAGGGTCCAGGAATCTTAGACTAGGACTCTCTAAGATAATGATTCTGGTCCAAGAAAATACAGCCCTAATAACGGAAAAAAAAAAAAAAGACCGAATTCAGGACCAATGTATCCTTGTGGTAGCCCAAAAACTTTGGACTGCATTTTCAACCACGACCAGAAACCTACGCATGATAAAGAAAAAAAAAATTCAAGTATGAGCACACTGCGGAAAAGAAGAGGCAAATTTCATGTGCTGGTAATTTTTGGTTCTTTGAATGGTTTAGGAGAATAAGAAGCTTGTTTTTTTCATGTACCTACATCTGGTTTTTCTTCCCTCTGTAATTTTAGGGAAAAAAAATACCATTACTAGTTGATATGTGAGACAATTAAGATAACGTTAGGAATTAGAATGATAGCTATTTGCCTCTTTCTATTAAAATAAAATTCCCGAGTTTAGGAATTAGAATGATAACTTTTTCCAGAATAGCAAGAATGCGGACCATTAAAATAAGGGACGAAAATGCATCTAACTCTATATAAAATCGTGTATGGTTTTCCATGTGGATATGCCATAAAGCAAAAGAAGGTAATGTGAGGGGATCATACTAATCCGAAACGACACCGAATGTGACAAATTGCCTAGGGATGCAAAGTGTGCAACCTAGTGTATTTATTAATATCTTAATACAAAAGTTTTTACATGTCGCTACTTTATGTCTTACATTACAGAGAACACGTATATATTAATTATTTATATTAATTATTTTATTAATTTTTATATTAATTTTTATATTAATATATTGATTATTTTTATTAATATCTAATTATTATTCTATATTCTATTCTAAATTCCACGGACAAGTATTGGTCATTTCATTACTAAAGAAATATACCAGCAATGTACAGCTTTTTGATTGATTAAATTAATCCACTTCATTTGTCTTTGAGTTATTGCACTTTGTCCAGTACAAATTTTCATTTAGGTTTTGTTTGCTTCACGAAAGAAGAATGATTTGCAAAGCATTTTTACTAAACATGATCCATTTTATCACTTGAAATAATTAATCAATGGAAAATATTTTCATTATCAATAATAATTTATGCCTAAATATTTTCATAAAAAATGCAAATATTTATTATTCATTCATTATTGCAAGCAATATGAACAATCGTTTTTAGGAAATTATTTTCGAATCATTCAATCTTCATGAAATAAATGGATTTTTTTTTATATTAGGATACTTTTAGCCCCAAGCATAAGCTAAAGCTTTTTAAAAGGAAAATTGTCTGAAGAGTCATAAATCAATCAATTCATAAACCTTTTAATTATATCAATTTTTTTACTAAAATTTTTATCAATTTAATCCTAAATAGTTTGACGATTTGTCAACCTAATCATTCCAGAGTTAACAGGTTTATGAAAAAATTAACAAATTATTAAAAGATTTAACACTATATTTGCACCAAAGGATTAAATTGACAAATCATTATAATGTTCAGAATTAAATTGACATAAAAAGTTTAGAGCTCGTATAATAAGTGTAGGATTTTTTGGATACTTATTTTGCTTTTTAGATGAGGTTAAATCAATATTTTGAAGGAGGGGCAGGCTGGTGACGTTGTGGGGCGCGTCACATGGTGATACTAATTGGAGAAATAAAGATTCTGTAATACCTAAATAAGTAGTGCCAATTATATTTAATTGATGTCGCTTTGACTCAGTCAAATATTCTGAGCTTCTGGCGGATTGCTGTTGTGATGAAAAAAGGGAAGGAGTCACGACATCTACTTTGATATTAAGGCTCTATAAGTTTATTTCTACAAGTTGCATTAATTTGCTAAAATATCTTTGCTCATAATATATATATATATATATATATATATATATGTGTGTGTGTGTGTGTGTGTGTGTGTGTGTGTGTATTACATATATCAGAAGTGAGTAAAGGTTGCGAGATTGAGCCACATGGCACACTCACATAGGAGCTTTACATAGAAATTTACCTTTACACTCACTTTTGCAAATCCTAATCCTAACAAATTTTTAATACTGCATCTCTAATTTTAATACATATTTTGTTAATAAATCTCTAATTGATCGGCAAGAAATAATATTTTGATAATAAATATTTAAAAATAATCATCCATTTACAAATCAATTCTATTGTGTATTATGATGTGACTTTGAAAGAGATTAACAACGTTGGACACCTAGTGTGATATGATATCTAATTCTTTATTCGTATTTGACAAATAATAATATTAAGAGATGAATAAAAAAATCCATCATCACGAAAAACACGATTATGCAACATAATTATTAAATGAATATAATAAAGTTACCATCAGTATATATAGAAGGAAAGAACATATGTTTAGAGGGCTTTGTCACATAACTGCACATACTTAAAAAAATGTGATGACTTTTTGTGATTGAGAAGTTCTATGCTACATATTATGACATAATATATTGCCGTATTTCATGAGTAAACAACGAAAAGTAGTATATGTTGGCAAGTTAAAACCCTAACCATGGAGCTATATTTATTAAAACTAGATTACAAAGCTACTAGAAAATATATCAAATTCTCAGTGATCATTTGATTATATAAAAAAAAAATACTAATAGCCTAACATATCATTTAATAAAATAATTGTATAAAATAGCCTTAAGTTACCTATTATTTTCCTAAAACAAACCCCCATGACATTGGCTTTGCGATTTAAAAATTTGGGCTGTGCATTTGAATTAGACGTATAGAGCAAACTCGATTCCTTGCACAGATTTTTGAATGACATTATCATAAAGGATCTTTTCGTACTCGAAAAAGGAAAAATCAAAACCAAAGAGATAATATCAGGAATGAGAGGAGTCCCTAGAGACTGGGGAAGCCCGTCAAAGATTCCAGAATAATTGTGCACTTGTAACATTAAATATGAAAATCGTGCTTCAAATCTTGGGGAGACTTTTGTGTAGTTTAGGAGGACAAGTTAGCTTATTTGCCAAATCAATTATTAAAATATGAATTTCCTTTCTTTATCTTCCATTAAAAAGACTTTTGGGTAGTTTAGGAAGCCACAATCAAGATATTGAAATTGTGCAATCGAGAACATTGATCTAGAAAAAAATTTCAAACTTTATTGCAAAAACCTAAGGGTTTGTTCAATTTTAAACACGATTTTTTTTATCAAAGATTTTTGCACATTTTAAGAGAAAACCACTCAAAAAATAATTTTTAATCTTTTTCTTAATTCTGAAAAAGACAAACCTAGAAAGCATTTTTGACTTTTTAATTTTTTTAAACTTTTTTTCAAAAAAAAATTAAAATAATTTTTTATACTGAAAATAGGGACCCGGGCCAGGCCTTGGGGCCCAGCTAGAAAATGGGCTGCCGCAGGTCACACTATTCTGGGCTGAAGGACGCGAAATGGGCTTCACACATTAAGAGGCTTTAATTGATTGAAAAAATGAATTGGGCTCAACTCATAGAATTAAGCCCGATTCCTCCAGCATTTGACTAAGCCCAATCCCAACGGACCAAGTTCGGGCCGAATCTAATTTAACAAGCCCATCTAACCTATCCAGAACCCAAAACACACTAAGCTCAAATAAGCCCAAATTCGACAAAATCCAACTTCAGTCCCCAGAACATGAATATGTGAATTTTTAATTATCAAAACTTGGGATCAACAAAAGAAAGCGCCGCTTATGGACCGCCATCTGGAGCATTAAACGAAACCTCACCGTCGTTTATCACCAGCTTGTCACCAGACCAATGCCTCCAAACATTACAATTATAGCTCCAAGAAAACTCAGAAGGACAATATCAAAGCACCAGGCAAAGGCAACGGAAAGTTTTAAGAGATCCGAACTCTGATGAAAACGAATTTTTTAACTGAAAAAGCACTAAATAATCAAGAACAATCTTGTACTGAATAGAACAAATTCGAATGCCTCTTAAACAAGTTAGAATTGGAGACTAAATTGGATGGACTTTGTTCAGGTATTTCTTCGAACATGTAGTGGGCAGCGAGTTGGATAGCGAATATGGACCTACCCGTAGCTCAAACTCACCCAAACTCAAGAGAAATCAGCGAGCAACATTCAAACCTAAGAAAAACCGACTCATTCGGCTCCGACGTGGGTGAGGACTAAAGAAATCGAGCTTGCTTTGCTCTTTTAAAATCAAGTGGGACGCAGAAAAAAAAGAAAAAGAAAAAAAGAAGGAACGAGCACTCAATCGTGGGGGCCCCACCCGGTTTGGTGGTGACGTCCGGAAGCTAGTCTTAACACACATTGAGCTATAGCAAAAGAGAAAATGGGCCGGCCCACATGGGAAAGAGAAGAAGGAAAAGAAAGAGCCGGGCTAGCCTGGACCTAGCCCGGTCTTGCTTCCACTAGTTAATAATAATAATAATTTTTAAATTTTTGAAATGCCTATTTAGAAAAATTATATTACTATCAATGCAAAACATATTATGCAATTTAATTCAAATTATTTTTGTTTAGGTTTAAAAATTATTCTCCAGTTTTTTATGCAATTAAATCCTAAATGAACAGGTAAAATTTAAGTGTCAACAATAGTATAGTGGGTTAGTTAACAAACACTTCAATTTGATTACAGACAGGAGAAGTAATATTGAGCCTTATAGAAGCACAATAATGTACAAATGCGCTGAATTATAGTGGATTGATGTATGATTTAGCCTCAATTATTAACACAATTAAGAAGAATTATAATAATTAAGATGGATAACATGTGCAGTCCTCTTTCAAATGCACACGATCCCATTTGAGCAATTAAAAGCTTATTCTCCAAATACATAGATTTTTGCTTATGGTTAGTTAAAAAATCATGGTGGAAGGCCAAACAAATCTCACTGTGAATCCATGATAACTATTGTGGTCAAGTTGGGTCTAATAGCCGGATGTTCTTGAATGCATAGTAAGCAAATGTGCAGGCATCAAAAGGACTAAGTTTTTACAAAGAAATTTCAATTTCTCTTGACCAAAATATCAAAGAGTATGGTGCCAATATTTGTCACAGTAGCATGATAAAATTCATGAAACTAGCAAGATACTAGCCCCCTACAATTGGTGGTAGAAGTTATTCCTCTTGGCACAAATGATCTCTAGAAGTAGTATACCAAAGTTATAATCGGATTTCATTGGGAACTCTGTATGCATTTCATATCCTGGAGACATGTAACCACTGCAAAAATAAGCATTAGCCACATTTATATTGCAATTTTAGATTCGTATCACGTAGCATCCTTGAATAGATAACATGAGAAAGTCCAGCAGTTAATCACAAAGTCATCTATTCAAAAATTAAGACTTACAAAGTCCTCACAATTTTATTTGTGTTAACCTATATTTGATCATCTCCAAAAATTCTTGCCATGCCAAAATCCGAAATCTTGGGGTTTATTTCACTATCTATCAATATATTATTATGCTTTAGCTCACGATGGATGATCAGGACACAAGAATCTTGAGCATTTCTCTAGTGATCCCAAATACTATTTTGCAATAGATGGCCAATTGAATTGTCCTCATTTTTTGGGATTTACATCATACAATAAAATTCATTAATGTATTGGGATGTGTCACCTATTCAAAAACTCAAGGCCAAGTTCATCACACAATACCAAAATATATTTACTTTCATCAATCAAAGGTAGCTTAACAAAAAAACTATAATAAGTTGAAAGAATGGAAAACCTTTTAATTTCAAGGCTTTTTAGCCAATGGAAGCTCGAGCATATGATTTCAAGCAAATTATAAATTCTCCATGTATGAAAGTTAAACTGCAACTTACCAAATAAGAAGTTATCAAGGCTTTTATTTGGCACAAACTCATAGACTAGTCTTTTTTCATCTCCCTCCAAGCAGCTGTACAAGGTATCTATGTTGAAGCTTTGCAATTAATAGAACTTCATTCTTGATTTCTTCTTCACCCTATCTTGAGTTTTGAGATAGCCTCTTCACCATGGTTTGTTCTTATTAGGAAATCCACCTTCAAATGTTTTGTGTTTAGCATTTGATTCCTTACCACATGCATCTTGTTTCCATATTATCCGATTGCACAGATATATGTACCATATGCATCTCATTTCCATATTATTTGTGAATATTAAATTTACACCTTTGTTCTCCACAGAAACGAATCCTTTTTGCGATGGAATATTCTCTTTCAAAAGTTTGCCTCCTAAAACTTCTTGGAATGGAAAATGTGACAGAAAAGTGCTCCAATAATTTTATTTTCAAATGGTTTCGTATATACGTGAAAATTCTTTTGCAAAAGTTATGCAAAGTCGAAAAAAATGATGATAATCAAGCTATTGATTGACAAATTACAGAAACCAGGCATCGCGGCAAAAGTCAAACTACGATACGAAGGCCACGTCAGCTTTGAGAGCAGGTGAGGGGCGAGTACTCGTTAAGCATAAATTCTTTCTCTCTAGTCATGATCACCTAATGCACAGTTTGAAAACGTGAATAATTTGAGATTTCAGTGAGACTAGCTACCGAAACCTAAATTGCATATGAAAACCTAAGTTTAGGTTGATTTTTTGTTCTCTATAGGTGTTTAATATTGAGCTAAATGATAAGATTCCGTTATTTTTCTTGAAAGGTTTGGCTTTTGTGGTTACACAGCATAAGTGCCAATTTTGACGATTAACTTTGAAAGTTTTATATTCCGATTGCAAAAGATGAGTCCCACAGAGCACTGTTACAAATATAGCATAACAGTACCGCTAGTCTAGCAGACTCTTATTACAAAGAATTCTCTTTTCTAATTTTCGTCTTTATGGCAAAATCTCAATGCAATGCAAAATGGCTTTCGATTTTCGTTTACAACAAGGAAATTGAAATGTCAGTATCAACTCTTCAAATGATGGCCCAAAATGAAGAGGAAAACAAAATTATCTAACGAAGGTTCTTGACAGGAACGTCCAGCTAACTAGGTATATCAAGTAGAAAATAATTCTTGAATCCGTGGTGCCACAATGAAAATAAATTTTCAAACGATTGTCCGTATTGACCAAACAAAATCAAAAGATGAAAAGTAATATGTATCGACAAGTTGAAACCTTAAACCGGAGTTAGATTTATTAAAATTAATTTACAAGACTGTTTTACTAGGAGATAGGTAAGGTTGTGAGTGATTCTCTAAATAATCCATTATATACAAGAATCAATAATTGCTGAATACCTCATTTAATAAATTAATTGTATAAACTAATCTTAGTAAGTCTAGTATTTTCCTAAAACAAAACCCGATGACATTAGCTCAGTGTTTTGGAATTTGGAGACGTATAGAGCCATCTCTGTTTGCACAAGGGTTATTGATTTGCATAATCAAAAGGGATCTTCTTGTCGTTAAAAAGGAAAATCTCAAATTCGAAGAATTAAAAATTCTACAAGACTTACATCAGTAT
This sequence comes from Eucalyptus camaldulensis, assembly GCA_019915185.1. Classification (NCBI taxonomy): domain Eukaryota; kingdom Viridiplantae; phylum Streptophyta; class Magnoliopsida; order Myrtales; family Myrtaceae; genus Eucalyptus; species Eucalyptus camaldulensis. The sequence goes on along the minus strand of JAHSVA010000013.1, from coordinate 3,315,784 downwards.
TACCAACTCTGAATAAAATCGGGTCTATCGTTAAAGAAAAAAGCCTAGCTAACCGCACAGTTAGCTTGGAAAATAGATGGTGAATTCATACATTTTTCATGAGAGAGGGGGAGATCTTTTTTTTTTTTTGGGGAAACTTCAACGTGCTTTTATTTGAGAAAGGAAACTGTTGTGGCCATCCTTCCCTTCACATAATTTTCTACGTGGAGACCATGTAGAGTGACGCCGTGCGTGACCTGTTGCGTAGAGATGCAAAGCTGGCAATAAGGAATAATTTGACTCTTATGTATTTTGAAGGCGGCTGGTTGAGGTTGTGGGTGTCACGTGGTGATATAGATTTGAGTGTCTGACTTTTTAACTTTAGCCACGAAATTGAAAATAATCTTCTTTCTATCAAAATAGAAGTTGTAATTTAATGTGTAAGCCCAAACAAGAAGCATAGGCACTATTGATTGACCATGTCACACCCCGAACCTGGAGCGCGCCAACATCCCGCCATGGTCATACAAATGCGACATTCCCAGGCAGTGTCGTCGACCCCATTCATTTATTATTGCGCAAGTGGAATGTATTATAAAACCCTTGACAAAAACTCACGGGATAGAAAAGAAAGAAACCGACATTCATAAACAAACATGCTTTCAAAGGTAACCACACTAGGGTTTACACATAGACCAAAAAGGGCAGTCTACAAAAGGGATTGGTCCTATGACCACTAGTCGGACTTGTTCTTCGATCCCACTTTTGATTGATCAGCATCCGAGGGTTCCACCATCTACGATCCTGAAATTTTGGCCTACAACGGGGTGAGACATTGTCTCAGCAAGTTCAACCCCCTAAACCCCTATTAGAAAGAAAATATGCCTAATGGTGGCCTAGCCATACCACATAGAGAACTTACCTCGCCTCAGTTCCTTCCTGCAGGTTAGCACAATTCAAATCACTCAATCATAGATAGTAATAGGAACTTAAACCACTAGAACGCCAACAATATCATTTCGAATGACCACAGAAGTCCGGATTATATGACCAAATCATTATGACATGTCCCATACCATGCCACACGATTTCGTCCCCATAATCCGACTCGTCAATAACACTCAACATGCGATCCAATTGTTATTCATTGCCACGTAAGGGCATAGCCTACTCGCAGTTCGACTATTTACTGACATTAATGCCAGGCATCGCCTCCCCCCTTGGAGCGCGGCTTCGTCACTACGTCGACCGCATTCCCGAAGGAGCATGGTCCAGTTGGCTTAGCCTCTACTATGACCTGCATCCGTTGTAAGGGGCATCCCATATAGGGGCAAGTTCGGCTCAACAGCCCTGGACAACTTCCTCTTAATTATCACACCACAAAATCATACTTTGCCCTAGGACACTTTGCATTTCACTCAATGCTTCCACTTAAAATAGTGATTCAAACCATTTTTCTTTATATTAAAAACATCTGAGAAAGTAGCTGTGTGTGTGGATACACAATCAAATTCGAACCAGAAAAACTAACGCCATTCTTTTTCAAACCCCATTACTTGATATAATACTTAAAATCCCTTTTCGGTATCAAACCCGACACTCGGGATTTTCTGAAGAAATTATATATTTTTCACAATCACCACTCAGTTTCACAATTCAGTAATCAATTGCACAAATCATCACTCAATTTGCAATATCCACTCATCAAATTAATAATTTGAGTACACAGTAGCGATCAGCACGAAATTCTGAGAAAATAAGGTCCCGATGAAATTTTCGGAATCTAATAAATAATTAAATTTATTCCGAAAACTAATTAAATAATATTATTTTAATAATTTTAATAAAATATTTATTATTTAATTTTCAAATAATTTCGAAATATTCTAATTAAATCAAAATTCCCTCATTTAAGTCAACTCACCATTAAACTAATATAAACAACAACTTGGCCTTAATTAAACCTACTTTAACTTAATCATACTCTTAATCTAATTAACGTTTAAATAAACTAAACTAACCACCTAAGCTTAATTTACTTAAGCTAAGCACAACTAAAGCATAATTAACCCTCTAATAAAGGTTTAGTGAGTTAAACTCACCCGATTAACGAACCGATCGGACCAAAATGACGGGAAAGCCACAGGGAACAACTTTCATCAAAGCGGGCCAAGCATCCGGGGTTGGGAAGCTAGCCAAAACGAGCCAAAACTGAGCTAGAATACCTACTGTTTTGGGGCCGAAAAAGGGCGAAGTCGGCATCGGTTTGGGTCGGAACAGGCGAAGGAGAGGGGTGGCAGCTCTGGCGGTGGCTAGCAGAGGCTCCAGCGGTCTCCCGGTGGCCTTGGCGACGTCAGCAGTAGTTGAACGGAAGTGCTGGATGGTCGAACGAGCGGGTTGAGGCTTGAGCAGAGGAGGACCGGTGGACGGCAACTACAGCTTGCATGGGTCTCCGAAGAGCTGGACGGGACCTCTGACAGGTCTTTGCTGGTTCCAACGGTGGCTGGCGACCTAGAGCAGCGACGGATGGAGGTGGAGCTACATGCTGGCCGGCAGGTGAGCAAAGGCAGAGTGGCAAGCTGGCTGGTCGCGCAGCGAGTAGGCACAAATGGGCAGCGACAGCAGCGACGGACTTCAGCGACGGGCATGCGGGTGGCCGAGCGGGTGGTTGAGCGAACGCAGCTCCTCCTTCAAATTTGCACAGCTTTTTCCCTCTCTCTCCTCTCTCCAACTCCAAGAAGACTCAAGCTTGAAGATGATGGTGATGGGTCACCATTTTGGAGAACAAATCTCCACCTTACACTGGTCAACATCCTAGCCACTCTTGCCTCACACCATGACATCACTTGTGATGTCACAATCCACTATCTCTATCCTCCACAATCTCTTCTAATAGGTTCAATTTCATTTTCCGCCGAGATATGAAATCTTGTACATTAATTTCTTCAATTCCATTAAATTCTTTTCCAATTGATTCCAATTGAAGTCCATAAAATTAATCCACTGTCAGCACACTTCAATTCACATATTTACTTGACCATAGAACCATCTTGATCTAAATAATACCACCAAAAGGGGGCCTACCAATTTTCCTAACCAAATTAACCATACTTTGATTATTTTGCTGAAAAAACTCGACTTGCATGAAAAATCTTCCAAAGATGAGTTAGTGTTCCTAAAATGATTTGTGACACATCAGGACTTCTAATTTCTGAATTCGATCTCAATTTCACGGTTGATTTCACTTTGACACAATATTAGCACGTCCTAATCTACCGGGTAGTTTTTAGAAATTTTCGTGCATTTGACATGTGGTTGATCAAGCCACAATGTACCTCTTTGACACATTGGCGACTCTCGGTTGTCGGGGTAATCTCAATATTTCAAATACGGACACAGGGTACCCAATCAACAAAAAATTCGGTCAAGTGCCAATCGACAAAAATTGTGCGATTTGGTGGAATCACTCACACTTGATCACATGCCTCTGTCAACTCAACCTATCTCCGGTCTCTAATCGATTTTTAATTGTGTCGTAATGACCCTTATAGATTAACTTAGTCAAAAGGTCGCTTCCTGGTCAAATTCTCGAGTGTGATGCATTATAATCTCTTAACGGCTTCACCTGATATATTAGTTTTCACATGAGTGGCCGACTCAAGAAAAAGAACTATATGCATGCCAACAAAATGCCCGTCTCAATTTATTGAAAATAGAATTGGAAAATCGGGATGTCACAGACCACATAACGAACATGAAGGGGAGGGTTTTCTATGATAGCATGAACATGATCAAAATAGTTATTTCAAGTTTAGAAGATCATTGTGTTGAATGAAAATAGGAAATTAGTTTGTTTGTTCATTTCCACTCAATTGATTAGTTAAAGTTTGCCAAAAAGATGAGATCGAGAAGTTGCAGAGGTTTCCAGTAGGGAAAATTGTCCAAAAAATCTTAAATTTATTGCACTTATACAAATCAGTCATAAATCTTTTAATTTTGCCAATTCACTTCTAAACCTTTTCACATTTTTGTCAATTGAATCAATTTGATCAATTTTGTCTTGAATTTACTTATGTCGACACTGGCGACGATACATGGTATGATTGCTGTTGACATGGATAATTTTTAATAATATTTTAATTTTTTTGAAATTCTTATAATTTTTTTTTTCCTTTTTTACTCTTTCCTTTTCATTTTCTTCTTCTTTTCGCCAGTGCCCAACCACTGGCGAGCCCCGACTAGGCTTGCCCTTGTCAAGCCGAGACCTAGCAAAGGTCGGCCTCGTTGGGCGTCAATCGGGCAAAGGCGATGCCAGGTGAGGCCGCCTTGGCCTGGGTGAGGGATGGCCTCACTAGATCTAGCTTGGGCAAGGCTGAGCCCCGAAGAGGGCTCCCACACTAGTGTGGGCAGAGGTGATGCCTGATGAGGTAGCCTTGGCCTACGCGAAGTTGAGCTCTCTTAGTTTAGGCAAGGCCAACCCTTTCTAGGGCTCGCCTTCCCCCAATCAGACCTTGCCTATGGTGGATGGGCTACCTCGGTGGCCATGGTCGATGGCTAGACATGGGGTAAGTTTGGGAGGACCACTTATTGTCTTTACCAAATCGATCATTAGAATATAAAATCGCCACTTAATGGTTTGATATCTAATTGATTGGGTAAATTTTGGTTCAAAGGTTAAGGAGAGGAGACATGTATGAATAAGTGCGATTTGACTGAATTCTTGTGCTAATTTATCGAACAGGATAAGAACAAAACAATGGGTAAACCGACCAACACTTGGACCGTCTTCTTGCCCCTATTTCTCCAAAAGTCCCTAGGGCTTTTCGGCTTCAAGCTACCCAAAACTTACTGTCATCACCAGCTGGTATGGTCATTCCATAGGTGATTTTTAATGTTTGAATACTTAAACGTTTTGTCAAGTGGATGCTAGGAAATTCGAAAATGGATAGCTTATTAAATTAATGGATACTGTGAGAAGACAACTGTATTTGCTATAAATTGATTCCCAATAATCTTATGCTTGAAACAGGTATGTACTAACACTCGAACACAACACGTCCACAATGTGAGTTGACTTGCTTCATGTCTTCCTAAAAAAGGTATTGTTATAGTTACATAGATGAGCTAACATTACTAGAAGAAACCGATAGCCGATGGGCAAAACAGTAAAAAAAAATAAGTCAAAATTGATTTGAAACTCTCATTATAGATGGCTTGTAGATTAGTGACCGTCGTTGGTGAGGGTTTTGCAAACCTGTCGCCAAGAATCATTGGGAAATGATAACAATTAGACACTCGTTCGGTCAACTCCATGACAAGATATTGATAGAGCTAATATAATTTAAATACCGTGACGGTAAATGAAAAAGTTATATCAATCAATGAAAGAACTAAGAAAACACAATTGCAACCAATTTATTCCTGATTTTGTAAGAGAAAGTGCACTCACAAAGCATATAGATAATCTTCGTCTCGAGCTATAAATATTGTCAAAGAGTACAAACACTTTTGGTTTGTTTTTTTCCTGATTGAAGGGATCGCTTTAGTTTCTTCAACTAACAATTTCTGTACACAAAGAACACTTTTGAAGAAACGATCGCTCAAAAGGACTAAGATGGGCTAGGCAACCAATTACAAGGGAGGGCTTCAAGTTTGCTAACTGATTGGCCTCACGATAATGGTGGACAACTTGGATTTCATGGAGATGGGCTAGACAAAATTGACATTTGGCAATAGGGGCTCGCAAAGTCCCCCAAGGTTGATCAATGCCCAAGAGAAAGCCTATCAGATATTGAGCACATACAACCTATAGGTATAGTTTTAACAACACCGAAGCCCAACTAGTTTCACAAGTGAAGACATGTATAGTCTAACAAGCACTATTTTGTCTAAAAAAGAGAAGTAATATTCATCCTAATAGATGCACAATAATTTACAAATGTGCAATATTACAAAGGATTGATGTATGATTTAGCTTCAAATGATAATAACAACTTAGAAATAACTATGATGAATAACATGTGTAGAGTATTCTTTTTAAATGCACACTACCCCCTTAAACAATCAATAGCTTATTATCCAAATACATTGATTTTTGCTTATGATTCATAACAAAATCACTGTGGAAAGTCAAGCAATCTCATCATGAGACCATCCATGAAGAATACTTTCACTTACGTAGCCATTCATTAGGGGTACAATTCGGTAACCGACATGTCATTGGTCGACGAAGGCAAGGTCCTACTAGTAGATTGATTCAATCCAAGCTCTTCCATTGGGATGCTCAATCCCCCTGATCTACTTCTGACAAAGAAGGCCGGATGTCGAGGCAATGGCGGGTTAAAGTAATTACTACTGAGCATGAGAACTATGGTTGCCATGGTGGGTCTAATGGCTGGATCTTCTTGAATGCATAGTAAGCCAATGTGTAAGCAGCAAAGGACTTCATCCCTCGAATATGAATCAACAATAGCTGGGTCCAACACTTTCAAGGGTGTGCCATTCCTCCATTTATTCCATACCTGCAAGAATAATTCTAGAAAATCTTCACAAAATTGTGGCATTAATTCAATGACTCATCATGCAAGACATCCGAATCTTGCAAATAATCATATATGACTAAGGAAAAGAACCACAAGTGTTTTTTTTTTTAGGCTAAAGGACTAAGTTTTTACAAAGGAATTTCAATTTCACTTGATCAAAATTATAGAGAGTGCAATGTGAATATTTCCTGCTCTAGTGCAACGAAACTTACATAACTAGCAAGATATTCTCCCCCATCCAATTGGTGGTAGAAGTTATTCTTCTTGCCGCAAATGATCTCTATAAGTAGTACGCCAAAACTATAAACATCAGATTTCACAGAGAACGCTCCATGCATTGCATATTCAGGAGACATGTAACCACTGCAAAACCAAACATTAGCCACATGTATATTGCAAAATTAGATGTAGATCAATGAGCATCCTTAAATAGATAAAATGAACATGTTTGGCATCTAATTACAAAGTCATCTACTCAAGATCTAAGACTTACAAAGTCCCCACGATTTTATTTGTGCTAGCCTGAATTTGATCGACTCCAAAAATCCTTGCCATGCCAAAATCTGAAATCTTCGGGTTCATTTCACTGTCTAACAAGATATTACTACATTTTAGGTCACGATGGATGATCCGGAGGCGAGAATCTTCATGTAAATAGAGCATTCCTCGAGTAATCCCAGATACTATTTTATAACGTACTGACCAATTCAATTGACTGCTTTTTTGAGGATCTGCATTATTACACCAAAACTCATTATGTGCTAGCATGTGGCACCTATTCAAAAACTCAAGGTAAATATATTCTCTTATCGATTAAAGGTAGCTTAAATAAAAAACTATAATCAGTTGAAAGAACAAAAAACCTCTTAATTTCAAGTTTTCCATAGCTAGTGAATGCTAGAACATTTGATTTTAAGCAATTGTACATAAGAAGGTTAAATTGCAACATACCAAATAAGAAGTAATCAAGGCTTTTATTTGGCACAAACTCGTAGGCGAGTAGCTTTTCGTCCCCCTCCAAGCAAAATCCAAGTAGTCGTACAAGGTTTCTATGTTGAAGCTTTGCAACTAATAGAACTTCATTTTTGAATTCTTCATCACCTTGTCTAGAGCTTCGAGATAGCCTCTTCACGGCAATTTGCTGTCCATCCTGAATTCTACCCTAAAGTGTGTTGAATTTACCGTTTAATTCCTTATTGCAACTTTTTAAAAACTAAACTAAAAGAATGTTACATGTTTCTTTTCTTCTTCTTTTTTTATTTCTTTTTCAGCACCATTATCTTTCATATGTAAAGCATCCTTCATTGTTTCTAACTTATATGTAATATGTACCAGGAAAACTTCACCAAATCCACCTTCACCCAACTTGTTTTCGGGAGAGAAATCATTTGTCGCTGCTTGCATTGTAGCGAAGTCAAATTGCAAGGACTCCACAGTGGTAAGTTCATTTGCACCTGCATTACCAAAAAATGCAATTTGATTATCAAATTGTATCGACATTGGCTCTTAGTGGAGTTTATTGGTTGCCAGTACTTGGGAACATTATCACAATGAAGAGCACCGGATTGGGCTGGCATGGTTATCCCCTTCCCCAATGAAATCTTTCCCCTCTTGATTGGTTATGAAGAAAAAAACTACAACATCATCAATACTATGGGTAACAAATTAATGAAATGAATCTTTTCTCATGATCACTTCTTCATGCTGAAGGTACTGCTAGGTCTGTTAATTGTGGTGCAGATGCTACCTATGCTTGGACGGAATTGATAAACGTAGGAGCATTTTGAGGCCTCGTTTTGTGGTTGGTTATGTCGAATCTATATCCTTCTAGAATGACTCATGGCATCCAAATGGGATCTTGCTGGACCTATTCCCAAGGAGAATACTTTACTATTATGCTCATCTCTGATTTATACTCTAAATGGAAAAGGCCCAATGTGAGGTCTGAAGACAGGGTATCATTCTAGGCAGCTATTTGTGGTGTAATTTGTCTGAACGCTTCTTCGGAAGACCAAGATTCTTGCACTGCTGCTTCCTGTGACATTCTCACCTCTACTTCAGCTTTGGAGATTGTGAGGAAAAGAGCCATGAGTCAAATGGTATCGGCTGATTTGATTTTCATCTAATTTGCTAAGGTTTGGATTCATATTTTGTTTGCAATATAAGATAAGCTGCCTATATTTCAAGGAATTGACAGATGGTCTTCTAAGCAAGGTCGAACTCTCTACTTTTTGTGTCATGAAAGCACTGAGATTGTTTAAATTTTCTTGATGCAGCAGGCTATAAAAAGGAGAGATTTTCATTGGTGTTTGGGAAAATTTTTGTAGACTTGCTACATCTATTTATCTTTAAGGCCAGAAATGAGATGTTACATTTCCAAACTTATTGATGGCATTATGATTGCCCGTGCAGTCATGTAGTTTTCAAGGTTGAAAGAACATGAAGAATCTGATCTTTGTCCTTGATCATTTCCATTATATGTGCTCCATTTATATCAAACGGACTCTTAATTCATCTAATTAACATATATGATTCTTTATGAAAAATCAAGAAATATCATAATATGCTCATTTATTTGGCATAGACAGCTTACAAAAAAAAAAATAAAGGCAATTAGTCAATTTACCGTCTTTTCCTTTGACGACTTCATGTGTCTTCTTTCTCTTTCTTCGAAGCAAACAACAAATAGAAACAACAAGGACCATAACACCTCCAATAGGAACGGTAATGGCGATGGTTATCATGGTAGATTTGTTGCTTTTTCCTGCACAATTTTCGTATTGTATATGAGACAACTGCCAAATAAATCTAAAAACATTTTAGATGAAAGCGTGTATAATATATAAACATTCCAATACTGTGCTTTTTCTTCTTCTTTTTTTGTCAGAAACACTGTGCTTCACTAGGTAGGAATATGGCCTAAGACTGACGCGAGAAGATTGGCAATTACACACACAAGAAGGGGCTTGAGAAATTTGAATAGAGAGGCTCAAACAGAAAGTCTGAACTTCTATTGCAATTCTAGCATTTATAAGTTTCAGTTTTTGGTAAATTGACGGAGACGAATAAATGAAGAATATTAAGAAGCAAAACAAAATTCGGATTAACAACCCACGTTTGATCACCTACGAAGTCCGGCAATAGGGAATTATTGCCGCTGCTGCAGCACACGAGCACTTGGGTCTAAATCCCTCTAAAAAAAACCCTATTCACATTAACCTTATGAATATATCAACCACCGCCACAAGAAGTCCAATTTTGGTCTTCTTTATGAACCCCACACACCAAATTAGAGGGAAAATTACCCAACAAGTCCTAATTCTATTGTATTGTATGGATACTAATTCACTTTTGAAATTTTCAAATTTACCCAATTTAAAACTAGATCTTGATGAAAAATTCGAATGTAATCTTTCTAATCAAGAAATCGATGACAAGACAATCCATTAATCTCCAATTGTCCTATATGACATACTGCCATGGTAGGGATTTCTAGCAAAAAGTGGCCAGAAGGACTACATTAAAATCTTACACAAAAGTTTGACATCCATAAAATAGGTTTAAGGATAATTGAACCATAAATTGCCTTGTTGTTGCCGGCACAGCTTTTAGGCATATGTTTCCCATACGGTATTTCTTGCTTGGCTGATTTTTATTTTTTTATTTTTGGTCAAAAATACGGATGAGATGCATTAATTAACCGAGTTATTTGTGAATACATCAAAAGCATCAGCACATAGCAGATTTAAAAGTGCAAATGGGGGTTGAGTAACTTGCTTGGATGATCTAAGCTCAACAATTTGTCTTACCATTTTTAATTTTTTTTTTTTGGACAATTAGCAGTGATCACCACCAACAGTGTGACCTTAAAGGTGGTTGATATGGACTCTAAGCCTAGATCAATTTAGATGTCGATCTACTTCTCTTATTGTTGAAACCCTTTTGTGTTTATATCAATACACAAACGGTGGTGACTAAATGAGGAGAATGAACATCTACTAATGATTAATTACCCTCGGCCTAAACTCACTTTATTATTAATTTAAAGATCTCACATGACGGCTTGCGAGCAATGATTTCTATAACTTTTGATTCAATGAACTCACCGTGATAGCTGACTATTAGCCATGTCCATGCGCCAAAGATTGAGACATGGACCCTAGCTTCTTTTGCTGAAAATATAGAATCACTCCGTACCTTCTTTTTGGCAAAACTGTAATTATCCAACGCGCTGACCCAAAAATTAATCAGATGGTCTATGGAATATATGGATTTAACTTATTTGAACAATTAATCGTACAAATCTCATGTGGAACTCATATAATTAATAATTAGATGATCTTAATTCACCCAGATTAAAAGAGGACAAAAAACAAAAAGCCACGTGCCTAATACCTGAACAAGAGCCAGCGTACCTGGAGGCGGCGGCGGTGGCGGAGGCGGAGGCGGAGGCGGTGGCGGAGGTGGAAGTGGCTCGGAAACTGGGCTAAAGAACGAATAGGTCTCGAAATGGAACTGGCAACTCGGCGCCAGGGTCCTCAATCCTTTCCTCCCGACACAACATTTCTCGAAGGTCCCGACAATTATCTTTTGGCACTCGATGCATTGCTCCTCCGTCAAGTCTGGCGTGCACTGCGCCATTGCGTAAACCGTGTCAGACCCGTCGGACATGGTCTTCGTAGCATACTTCCTCAGTGAGCCACTGCCGGCTGCCTCGCGCTGCATACCTTCCATCTCTCTCCCCAGCTTGTACATGACCTGGCTTGCGACGTTGCCCGTGTTGGACAAAGTGTAACTGGGTTCAGTCTTAACTATGCCGAAGATCGAGGCGTCAGAGTATCTGACGTTGCAGAACTCGCTGTAGAGGACCGCCTCCTTCTGGAGGGGGCAGAGGCGGCGTATGTCGGAGGCCGAGGTGTTGAGGCAGGTGCGGCAGCTCTCGGCAGCGAGGTCACCACGGCAGGAGCCGATGACGTAGAGGGTTTGGGAGGTGCCGGAGACGGCGGAGGAGGCATTGAAGAAGCCATAGTTGAGCAACGAGGAGTTGGTGGAGATGGAGGTGAGGAGGTTGGTGAGGGTGGTTTGGTAGGCGCTGTCAGCCGTAAAGTTGCCGGTCGAACCACAGTAGTTCGCCAGGAGTTGGGCGTTAATGGTGGAAGCAAAGGTGAGAAGAAGCAAGAGGAGGAGATTTGGAGGATCCATTCTTCTTAGTGTTTTTGTTTTTTTTTTTTTTTTTTTTGGGCGTTTCGGGTGTTTCTTTGATTAGTGTCGAGAGGCTAATACTGTAAATACACCAATATTTGGTGCAGCTTCTACACAAGTTGCGTCATCGAAATATCTACTTCGTCGACGTCTTCTACCTCGGTGTGGGGGTTGTTCGTCGACAAATATTAGGTAGTCCTGCACGATTCAGCAGCCGACACGTGGCGCGACGCGGCACGCGTGGATCCCTTGGACGAAGCCTCTCTCTCTCCCTCCCTCCCTCCCCAACGTTCATTCTCTCCAACACGCAACTTCTTGTCACGGTAAAACACTGTTCAGATCTTGGGAAATAGGAAGGAAAAGAAAATAGAAATGTCAGTATCAATTATGGCCCAAAATAAACAGGAAAACAAAATTATCTAATGAAGGTTCTTGACAGGAACGTCTTGCTAACTTGCTATGTCAATTGGGAATATAATACTTGAATCCGTAGTGCCACAATGAAAACAAATTTTCCAACGATTGTCCTCATTGACCAAATAAAATCAAAAGTTACAAAGTAATATGTGTTGACTAGTTAAAACCTCAAGCCACAGAGTTAGATTGATCAAAATTAGGTTACAAAACTTCAACCAAAAAACATTAGTTTACAAAACTGTTTTTTCTAGGAGTAGGTAAGATCGTGAGTGATTATCTAAATAATCCGTTATATACAAGAATCAATAATGGCCGGATACCTCATTTAATAAATTAATTGTATAAACTAATCTTAGTAAGTCTTGTATTTTCCTAAAACAAAACCCCATGATGTTGGCATGCGGGTGACCCGTTGCGTAGAGATGCAAAGCTGGCAATAAAGAATAATTTGACTCAATATGTATTTTGAAGGCGGTTGGTTGAGGTTGTGGGTGTCGGTGTGTCGAGCGGTGATACTGATTGGAGTGCTGACTTTTTAACTTTAGCCACGTAATTGAAAATAATCTTCTTTCTATCAAAATAGAAGTTGTAATTCAATGTGTAAGCCCAAACAAGAAACATAGGCACTATTGATTGCCCCATAATGGACATGAACGGGGAGGGTTTTCTACGATATCATCAACATGATCAAAATAGTTATTTCAAGTTTAAAAGATCATCGTGTTGAATGATAATTGGAAATGAATTTGTTTGTTCATTTCCACTCAATTGATTAGTGAAAGTCTGTCAAAAAGATGAGATTGAGAAGTTGCGAAGGTTCTAAGAGGGCAAATAGTTTAAAAAATCCTAAATCTATTGCACTTTTCTCAATTCAATTTTAAACCTTTTTAATTTTACTACTTCAGTCATAAACCTTTGTCACTTTTTATCAATTGAGTTCATCTGGCTAGTTTTGGTAGGAGTTCGCTGACGTGGATACCAGTCACGCTACGTGACATGATCGGTGTTGACATGGATAATTTTTAATAATATTCTAATTCTTGAAATTTTTATACATTTTTTATTTTTTTGTTTTTTTCTTTTCCTTTTTCCTCTTTCTTTCTTTTCACTTTGTTCTTCATTTTACCAGTGGTCGGCCATTAGCCACAGCGGCCGGGCTAGCCTTGCTCGTCAGAAGCAAGGCTTAGTCGGGCGAGGGTGAGCCCTAGCGAGGGTTGCCCTCGTCGAGGCGAGACTCGGTGAAGGTCGGCCTCGCCTAGGCCAGGGCAACCTCACCAAGCATCGGCCATTAGCTGAGCAAAGGTGACACCGAGTGAGGCCGCCTTGGCTTGGGCAAGGCCAACCTTCACCGAGTCTTGCCTCGGCAAGGCCGACACTCCCCTAAGCGAGGGCAAACCAGAGCAAGGGCTACTCTCACTAGCTTGGGCGATCGCAATACTCGGCAAAGTTGCCTTGGCTTGGGCAAGGGTTGGGCTCACCTAGTTTGGGTAAGGCCAATCCTCGCCATTGGCTAGTCGAGCCTCACCTGCGACAGGCAAGACTAGCTTAGTAGCTATGGCTAGTGGCTAGCCACCAGCAAAAGGAACAAGAAAGTGAAAAAGAAAGAAAGAGGGAAAAATGAAAAATAAAAAAATGTATAAAAATTTTAAAAAAATTAAAATATTATTAAAAATTGTCTACTCTTTGAATGTACTTGGAGTAGTTCATTGTCAAATACATCTCGATTTCATTTGTAGATGAAGATGAAGAGCTAGCAAAAGCTAATGGGTATTCTTCTTTTTGTGAAGCGATAGCCATATAGATTTCCAAGCACTTCTCCCTTTTACATCTTATACATGAAATTCCACTTCTTTTTACATTTAGTCTAATGTGTGATGGTGCCCCCTTGAGATTTGCTTTATTTGGATGCCACGCCAATGACTCTTTTGTTTAAGAACTCTTAAGTATTAATAATATCGTCATGTTTTTGACCAAAAAAAAAAAAATGTGATGGTGCCAACATTACCTTAAAACTAGTGACATTGCCCATGTTTTGCTTGTGTTATTGTAGAAGTAGCTAAAGTTACTAATAAGATAAACAACTTTAGGTAATATGATTAAACGTAGGCATAAACTTAGAAAAAAGAATAGATCCATTTTATCAAAACCATGTTTGATCTTGGCTAAAGATGGCACCAAGTACGAGGAACCAAAATGAACACATCAATAAGAGTAATATAATTACATCAAATAATTTTTTATTGTTAATATAGTGTTGCGATGATGAAAATGAGTTATGGCCGATGCCAGTCATCGCCCAGACCCCGACCACCAACGTAGAAGAAAATAAACAGTAGAATAGGGGAAAAAAGAAGAAAGAAAAACGAAAAATAAATAAATTAATTAATTAAATAAATAAATAAAACAGCATTGTTCCGAGCCCTATCGGCTAGGTTATAGGACAATTGATACTAACTAGATCGGCACAATACCGATTTCTAGGCTAAATTGATCAAAATTATTGCATTGAAAAATTGTTATAAGGTTTACGATTATATTGGTTAAATTGAAAAGTTTATGATTGATTTATTGGTCGTACAATAAGTTTAAGATTTTTTAGATAATTTTCTCTATTTTCCACTCCTACCATATAATTAACATTTTTTTTTACTTGAAACATCATGCCTGCCTACATAAAAAAGTATCTCACATTATTGTTTTTTTTATTTATGGAGTTTTCATGTTTTACAAATACATGTGGTCTCTCTCTATTTATAAATTTATGTTTTTTGAATTGGATATTTTAATATGGTGTTAAGATCATATTCCGCCTTAGTTTATTTGGTGCGTGCAACCCTATTCGTCAAATATTATGACGAAAGTTGTCTTAGACATAATTAATTTTGTCCCAATATTTGATCTTCACTTCCGTGTTAACACCTTGATCTTTGTCTAAACAATTGGTACGAAGGTAAAGGATGATAGAGACTGGAGTCGAATATTCAAAGTTGATTTTTTCCAACACGGCTCTCGTGGCTCAGGTCAAAGTGCTTTTGTCCGAAAAGGCTGAACCGCGTGCTGTGTTTCTTTATTATATTGACCCACCAATCGGTGTCTCGATTGGACGGACGGCCATAAAGTCTCTGGAGCAACAATTCAACATAAAATGAAAAGGAAAAGACTTAAGAATTGAGTGATTGCTAATGAATGAATAATGGATCAACCGTATTTTGATCTCTTAAGTCTAACATTGACCACTAACGAGATAAATATCTAGGGTTATGGCATGGCTATTTACGTAGTCTTTTCAACATTTTCGAGATAAATATAGTACAAATATGATTATTTTCATACGGCATTTATTTATTTTAAAGAAAAAAAATGCTCATCTAAGTGTTATAATTTTTAATTGATGAATGTGTTGAAAATGTTATATCACTCAAATGATCAATTGAAAAGTTAAACTACTTAAAAAAGAAAAAGTCATATCACTTGAATAAGTGCCATACAAAAGTTATAATACTTATATTATTTTTTTCTCCAAAATTTTCTCATACGTGGCCAAGAAGTTGGTTTAGAAAGTTTTACTTGGAGAAAGTTACAATTGTGATATATTAAAACTTTCTATTGTATATCAAAAGTAAAAAACCCTGTAGATAGTGACTGAATTCTTGGTATAGGGTCACATAGAGTTTTAGGGTGAAAGTATACTCAAATATCAAAACTTGACAAGTGTGGACACTTAAATGCCAAAATTTCTAAAATATATACTTAAGTGCCACTTTTTAAAAAAAATAAAAATTGGACACTTAAGTGTCAACTTCGATGAGACTTGCAAAAAATCCGACGTTGCATTATTTTAATAATAAAACTAATCTACGTGTCTCGTTGAAATGTCTACTTAGCAATGCTTGTCCCAAAACGACATCGTTTTGCCCCCAAACATTTTTAGTTTATAAATTTAATTTAATTAATATTTATATTAAAAATCATATTTGGACCATTTTGGACTTATCTAGCCATGTTAGTGCCACGTGGATAATTTTTTTCTTTAAGAAATGTCACGTCATTTAAATCCTCCACGTTAGTAATTTGGCCATAAATTCTCGCCGTTGACACTTAAGCATTAATTTATTATCCGATTTTGGCACTTAAATATATCTTTTGGAAGTTTTGGCACTAAATGTCCACCTGTGTCAAAACTCATGCCAAGTTTTGACACTCGAGGTGTCGGGCACTCAAGTTCCAGTATGATATTCCAAAATCCACTTAACTTTGTTCAGTGCCCTCTAATTTCGGGGCATCATTCTCATATTTTCGCCAATCATCATTCTCATATTTTCGCCAATCTATATGAACCAGTACGTACTGTTAGTAAATTAGAGTCGATGACGTTGAGTAAACCCATCGTCCACTACGCAAGGAGTGCACAACTTTCCTTAGAGATCAGAATTGCTATAAATAATATAATTTCCATTCTATTTTCCACCTTTCCACCACATATTCTCCGGTTTGACTTCTAATGAACTTAACTAGAATTTAGACCTTTCAAAAGCATGAACTTAAGTAAACAACAACCTGCATCGTCTTACTTCTAAATTCAGCGTTGATCCTTTCAGTGATTTTATCTCCTAGGTTGTGGATCCGTCATCAAAGCTTCATTTACTGATGTTGTTGTTGAGCCATTAATAGATATAGTCGACACTTCTCTACCACTGTTATCTGTCATATATGCAGGCTGTGTCAACGTTGGGAGGCCTTTGGCTCACCAACACTAAAACCACCAATAATATGTTTGGTTGTCTCAATACGCTCTCTTGAACACATAGCAACACAATGTGGATGCATCTTAAGACGCATTTGATAATGTTTCTATTCTTGGAAATAATTTAAGTTTAGAAATAATTTTTTTTTTTATGTTCCTTAGATGAGTTTTTGAGTGTTTAAACGTGTATGATAACTGTATAAAATTTTTATTCCCAGAAAAAAAAAAAACAGGAATGTGTTTGGCACGACTTTCAAACTTTTTTTTTCTGACATATCTTTTAATTTTTTTGAGACTTTTCTATTTTTTTTTCCTCTTTTCTTGTTCCTCCTCTAGCTGGTTGCTAGGTCTGGTGATGGTTGGCGATTGGCCAAGGACAAGACTAGCGATCTCATTGGCCTCGAGGGAGGCTCACCTCACCCAACCGCCGCAAGATCAGCTTTGCCCGGCCACAACGAGTCTCAACCTCACCCAGTCAAGGGAGGCCCACCTCGCCAAGTCACAATGAGGTCGCTAGATCTCGTCTTTGGCCGGTCATTGACCATTGCTAAGGCCTAGCAACTAGCTAGAGTAGGAGGAAGAAGAAAAGAAAAGAAGAAAAATGACTTGTTTCAGAAATTATTCCTGGGAATAAAGAAATAACTTTTTATTACCTCTTAATTTTATTCCAAATATATTCCCTAGCCACCGATCTATTCTGGGAAAAAGAAAAATTAGTAATCCGGCACACGTGCTGAACTTCAAAGAAATTGAAGTAGACAACCGAGTGTCGTATGTTGAGAAACCAATGCGAATTGTGAATAAAAAAGAGTGTGTCTTGCGTAACGAAGTCATTCCCTTAGTTAAGGTCCTATGGCGATACCATGGCATGAAAGAAGAAGCTTGGAAAAAGGAAGAAATTATAAAGTGTCAGTACCCACATCTTTTTTTATGCTTAGGTACTAGGGGTGAGCGGTTTCGGGTTTCTTACAGGTTTCGCTTGGAACCTGAAACCTACCTTGTCAGAGGTTCCAGGTTCCAATAGGTTTTTTTTTTTTTTTTTAATTTCATTTTTAGTTTCAAAAAAATGGAAATAAACGTAACAATAATAAACAAGCTTGTCATTAATAAAAAAGAATACAAAACGAAGAAAACTATCAATAGAGGAAAAATAATTCTTGACATGGAATTTAACTAGATAAAAGAGAATACTAGCATCGATCGATTATCTTTCTTAACCCGAAAAAGAAGAATTATGATCTGACGGAACAAAGAATCAATCAATGCATTTGAAGTTTCAGCGGACCCATGCTTTTTGGCTATAAGGATGCCGGAAAAAGTCATAGAGCCGCGGCCATTCCAATTATTTGCCCCTTTCTTATACACAGCAACATAAGAATTTGGAAACAATCAAGCAGCAATAGACAAGGCCTTTTAACACTTTGTCCAACATGACATGTATAGATTCGCGGCTATTCTCATCTGTGTACATAATTCTCTTCCCCAGAAGTTTCATTAGCTCATTTTTGATGACTCATTCCAGCTTCATGATTGCTAATTTGTTGACGAGACGAATTAGACACGGATCTTAAGCTATGTAGCTCTTAGGTCAATTGACTTGTATTTGCCCAAATCATTTTTATGAAGTATGCCATTTGGAGACAACAAGCGTTGGAGAGTGAGGAAAAACCGAGCCTAACATCATCACATGAATAAGCCGAGTCCCAGTAAGGACACGTTCCACAATAAAAATTTAGTCTCCAAGCAAGTGGCTAATGCTGGAAAAAGAAGCCAACAAGAAAGAATTTAGCCATACCTATTGAAATCCAACAAGTGCGCACCAGCAACTTGGCAATCCATACCCTTTACTACTCAAGAGCTACTAGAAAGGATAACAGCAATGTTAGGACAATCAAATAACCAAAAACTTTGAAGACATCATGCAATTTGATGGTAGGAATGTAAGCTCTAGACCCCTACCAAGAGTAATAAAGAACCCAAAAAAAAAAAAAAAAACATCCACTCATTGACAAACTTATGAATTTGAGATCTCGTTCGGCCTGCATTGTGCAAACAAGCGCAGATCTGTTAGGAGCTCAATTTGTGAAGAAGTTAGCTCTTTTGATGACAAATAGAACAATTCAGCACGTAATTGGATATGAGAACTACTTAGTTTCCTTTTCTTTCTCTATCTTTCAATCCTATTGTTTTTGCCTCAAACTCTCAGTAGTTGGCATGATATGATATTAGTGCACGTAGTTTCAAGAGTTTACTAAGGTTTGAAAGTAGATGTACAGACAACTAATGCAAAACTAGAGTTGCAAATGCAAATGCTAATGATCCTAATCCATTATATATTGTGAGTTATTCAAAAGTATCAGCTCAAATGGGGTAAGTACACAATCAGTGTCAAAATTTATGTACAGTGCTCACTTTGGTGCTAAAACTTTATTTTGGATTACTTAAGTGCCAAAACTTTTGAAAAATGATCATTTTAGTGTCAACGCCAATCTAGTTGGCCGGAAATTCGACGTGACGTTTTTTTTTTTTTAATTTTTGAAGCTGATGTGACTTGCCGAAGAGTACAGTTAGCATTTAAACAACAAAACGACGCCGTTTGGTGTCTTTCCCCAATTCAAAACCCTAAATCCCCAAATTAGGAGAGAGAGAGAGAGAGAGAGAGAGAGAGAGAGAGAGAGAGAGAGAGAGAGAGAGAGAGAGAAGGCATGGCATGGGCTTCTTGTCGTCTTCTTCCCCGAAGAACAACATCAGCACCAACCAACAATGACACCAGTAGCATATCAACACGGGCACTAGCACAACTTTGCCTCTGATTCGTCCGACAATGTTGACAAGTCCAAGCTCTTGTCCTCCTCCTCCTCTCCTCCTCTGTCTCCTTCCCCCTTCAAAAGGACCCACTTCAGCTGCTCCCTGAGCAGAGCCCAATCTGCCATCTCCATCTGTGCCCTCCTTGTTTCCCTGACCCTCCTCGTCTTCGCTCTCTCCACCTTCGACCCCCCTTCTTCCTCTTGCTCCTCCGCCATTGCCTCCTATTATTCCCATCGCTTCTTGCCCGAGCAACAACCTCAGCCTCTCCTCGCTCACCTAGTCGAGCATCTATGACAGAGGCCGAGCAATGGTGGCGAGCAACTACGACGGCGACTAATCGAGCTAGATTGGTGTTGGGCAAGGATTAGACAAAAAAAACCCCAATTTCAATCCCCAAATAAAAAAATAAAAAAATCACCAAATGAGTTGTGCGGCATCGTTTTTGTGAAGGCATCCACTTAGGACTGCAAAATGACGTCATTTTCTTAAGGAGGACGGAAAACAACGTCATTTAAAAGCCATGTCGATTTTTTTTTAATATAAAAGCCACGTAATCATTTTGGCTGGAATCTCTCGCTGATGGCACCAAAGTGATTGTTTTTCATCCGATTTGGTACTTGAGTGATCTAAAATAAAGTTTTGGCACCAAAGTGAGCGCCACACACAAGTTTTGGCACTGATAGTGTACTTACCCCCAACTCAAAGATGGATTTGCCAGGAGTAAGGAGGGATAGAATGTGGAATTAGTAAGTTGGGGCTGAAATGAATTTTTAGAAAAGCGAGATATTGTACTTATTTCCCTTTATTTGAGGGAGAAGGACAAACTACAAACATATATAAAAGCATAACTGAATACATGCATTGCATAAAAAAAATCTCTATGATTTGCTGGTGCTCCCACAGAGCCCATTTGAAAAAACAAGGAATAAAAGTGGTTGGACAATGATAATAGAAGTTTGGATCAATCATAGTTCAAGTGTATTATACTAATAGAACTTACATTAGTTACTACTTGCAGAGGTTTGAGAGAAAGTTATTGCTAGAATAATGAACAAAAGTTATGGAAGAATGCCAATTCTTCCTTTTAACACAATCAACAACACTAAACTGTTGTAGGAATAGCTAAACAAGGGATTTAATCTACCATACACTATATGTAGCATAGTTCCTTTGCATAACATATCAAATCAGCAATGACATAGGACAAGCTTGTTCTTTAAGCCCTAAAGACTCAATTATTTGCTAGTTCAAGAGCAACTAATCTAGTTTCCCAAACTAAGCTTGTTTATCTTCCTAGTTCCCTCCTAAGGTGGCACCTAACTCCCCTTGTAATGCCACTAAAGTTTGTCTTCTCTCAATTAAATCTCAAGAAGCTAAATAGGTTTAACTTCTAGGGCTATTAGAGTCTATATCCCTAATTTAGCACATGTTTCCACTTAATGCACTTATGGACTATCCTCCAAAATTCTAAGGATAGGTTTAAGCCTTGCTAGACAACTTGTCCCACAAGTTCACTCTTAATTAATCCAAATTCAAGAAAATAAAGTATAAATAAGAGGACTATTGAATTACTGTCTTAACTTGGGCTTGGAAGAAGCTGCTTGGCCTTCGTGACTTGATCCAACATCATTTTAAATGGTGCGTTGGTAATGGGCTATCTGTCTCTTTCTGGTTTGATCACTAGCACCCTCGTGGTCCCCTCTACAAGCTGTTCTCTGACCGTGAAATCTACTGTTCTGGTATATCAAGGCTTGCTATGGTTGCTACTGCTTTTTCTGCCTTTCCCCTATCTTCTGCTGTTGCCTCCTCTATTAGTAATTGGAATGATCCCCTTCCAACCCTCAATGAGGCCAGTGACCGTCTTCTATGGCTTGGTCATTCCTCAGGAGTGTTTTCTACTGCCTCAACTTGGTGCCTTCTAAGGCCGAGGGATGTTGTGGTCCCCTGGTCGAGATTTATTTGGAACCCCTCCTTACCTCCTCGATATCAAACCCATCTATGGTTAATCTCCCGCAATCGTCTGCCAACCCAGGTATTGTTATTAGCTCACGAGAGAATCCCTAATGTTACTTGTGCCTTCTATTCTTCTACACCAGACTCGGTCGATCACCTTTTCTTCGGATGTTCTATCACTAATCACCTTGCATCCTTTTGGTCGGCTAAGTGTAACTTACCTTGGAGGAATCATGCTTGGAACGACAATCTTTTATGGGTTATTGAGCACCTTTCTGATGCATCCTTCCACTAATCCTTGGCTCGCTTTGCCTTTGGTGCCTTATGCTATCTCATCTGGAAAGTAGGAAATAGCATTATCTTCCGCAATGAAAGATTATACCTCCCGGCTTTAAAGGACCTCCTTTGTAAAGCTGTTAATGATAAGGCTTTATCATTTCCCAAGGTCCTGGACAACCCCCGTAATAGAAGACTTCAACATAGTTGGGGCATCCCCCCTACCATCTTTGATTGATTTTGCTTATTGGCACCCTGTTGCGGCCTGGTTTCCCTTCTTGGTGCCTCTCCTCTTCTTCTCCTCTTTATATCTTTTCCTTGTGCGGGCCATAGTGTTGTGTGCTCTTTGCCCTTGGCCGCTGTTTGGCCTTCTTTGCTGCTGCTTTTATCTGCATTGAGTGTGAGTTGGTGCCGGGTCCCCTCCCTTTGTTGTACTTCTGTATAGCTTTTTGTGCAAAAGTCTATATACCTATTACCTTTTACCAAAAAAAAAAAAAAATCTTGAGATCACTCAATATTGACACTTGTAATAGGACTGGGGTTTGTGTCTAAGTTTTGATTGGAATTGGCCTTGATGCGACCTATGCTAATTAAGCGGCATCAGTGCTACTTGTGTGGCCAGACCCTAATTGAGTTCAGCGCCTATTCGGGGTTTCGCATGTGACCCATGGTTTAGCTTGGTTGATCCATAAATAACCCTCAGTTATCTTGTAATCATTTAGGATCGATCAACTTGCCTTGGCTCACAGTCGCGTGGAATCGGATTAGGGTCGATCACAAATGATATAGTAACCATGCAAAGTCACTGACGACTAGTATATATACTCAAGCTGAATCAATCTATATCCATCCATTGATCGACTCATGATGGCACGTGATTGTCCACATTGATCCTTGTCGTCAAATAGTCTTTTCATGGTCGAACGCTCTAGTTGAATGTAATCCTAATCCAAAGTCGCCTTATTCCTAATAAGCTAGTTGGCTCATGAACAATCCCTAGGATTGACTCACAGTCTAATCTCATTATAAGCGTATCGATCATTAGTCCATTCCTTGCACTTGAGATATAGGTCTGAATTAAGGATGTCACAGGACATATAAAGTTAGTGCATTAATTTACCAAGGCTTTTGTTCAAAGCTTATATCACTTCTCCTTCTGCCTTCTACCCAGTAAGGAATGCTTTTGTCTTGAATCATTATTCCTTATGAGATCTCCTATCTTGTCGGAAAACCTCTGCCAACTCCCAGGTAGGCTCTGTCAACCGCTGACACCAAGTCAGTTTCCATGCCTCTGGCTATGCCCTGCTTGGTCCCCCTGTATATTGAAGGTTTTTTAGCACGTCGTCATGAGCACTCAAGAGAACCATTAACTTAAAGAAGAAAACAAAGACTTGAGAAGAAAAAAGTCATCCATAGGATTTCCAGTTAAATAGAACCTGCCCATTGTTCACTAATGGTATCCACGGAAGGCCAAGCAGATCAAGGCCTGTGAAGCTATTATATAAAACAATTACTTGTATCATCGGGCGTATGATTCTGTAATTGTCACTCCATTGAACGATTGTTGTATTGATCTACTAATGGATTGGTCTATACTTCAAGGGAAGAAGGTCGGACGTCAAGGCTGCGGCGTAATGACAGGTCGGCTACTGAGCATGTGACGCACTATCGCCACGGTGGGTCTATCAACTGTATCTTCCTGAACACAAAGTAAGCTAAGGTGTAGGCATCTCAACACTTCCATCTCTTGAATGCAATTCTAGGATGGCCGGGTCCAAAATTTCCAATAGCATCCTGATATTGCTAGTATGAGTACCTAGAGGGGGGTGAATAGGTGCATAAACAATTTATTGAAATACGGAAGCGATTCTTAGCATATGATAGAAAGTAAATTCTCTCTTAATTAACAAAATGAAATACGATCGAGGTAGAGAGAGTGAGGAAGAGAAAATTGAACACAGGATTTATAGTGGTTCGGCTTATTCTAAGCCTACATCCACTCTTCCGCACTGACAGCCCACCGGCTGGATTTCACTATGATCAAAAGAGAAGTTACAGCACAGCTTTGCCTTGATTCCACAGTGTAGATGTTCTACCACACCTCCTTAAGGTCTCTCACAAATATAGACTCTCTTTTGTATACAAGTATTCGCTCAAAGAATTTATCTAAACAAATAGGAGCTTCAGACTTTGGAATTCTTCTATCGCGCACTCCTTGAACAATTAAGACAGTCTTCCTTATATACTCCTTTATGCCATCATACCCGTTGGCACTTACCAAAGGAATTCCTCCAATCTACCCGTTGGACGGAATCAATTAGGAAGATTGTTCAAGCTATTAAAGGAACGTGTTGATAGCCCATCAATCCTGTTCGCCCATACAATCAGGATCTCGGTTTCCATAAGCAGAACCTTCCAATAATATTTAGGCAATCACCGGATCTTCAATTTATTGAGTCAATCTTCGATCAATCAAAGAACTTCGTTATGTCTTCTCCAGCCACGAGATCTTCTCCAGTTGATAAGGTCAAATCCTTAACGAAACATCCAGTTCTGGATTACCTTTCTTCAACGGATTAGAGATTGTCAATGAGGATAGACTTTGAGTCTTGAGTCTGGCTGTCCGGAGGTCTTCAGACTTTAAATAGTAGAGTCTGCAAGCCTTCAGACTAGACTGATAGAATTGTTTTGTCAACTTCAAAACACTTCAAGAAGATTTCTCCAACACATCCCGCTTCTCCAGTGTCTCCATGCCTGTTTACAATCCATTTGAAAGAAAACGCCCCTGGTAAATTGTAGCATTAATTCAATGAATCATATAACTAGTATTACCCAAGTTGCGATACTGAAGTTATGTTAGTTTGGACGAGGCAAAGTGTAGATGTACTTCCTCTATCGGAGTTCGGCCCAACTCAATCAAAATACTAGAGTGTCGTGTGACATTTGCATCCATAACCTGGTCAATGACCATAATACAAGCAACTTACATAGCTAGCTTAATCTTCACCTCCATCTAATTGACATAAATGATCATTTTTCTTCTTAGTAATAATATCTAGATGTAGGAGCCGAAACTATAGACATTGGATTTAACCGAGAATTTCCCACTTCTTGCACACTCCGGAGGCATGTAACCCTTGCAAATGAAAAAATCACATCGATTATAACACACACGTACCATAAATAGAGGATATAACAAGTCAATCTAAGTGTGCTTGAATTGATTCCACATATGAAGTCACATTTAAGAAGAACACATCTCTTGACATGACCAAATCATTAGCCAATGTAATGAGAATTTGAAACTTACAGAGTCCCCACAATTTTTTTAGGGCTTGCATGAGTTTGATCAACTCCAAAAATCCTAGTCGTGCCGAAATCTGAAATCTTTAGGTTTATGCTATAGTCTAACAAAATATTACTTGCTTTCACGTCACGATGAATAGTTTTGAATCGGAAATCTTCATGTAGATGGTGCATTCCATGAGCTATTCCCCATGTTATCTTATAACGGTTTAACCAATCCAATTGCATACTCTTCTCAGGATATGCACAATTAGAGAGTTGTCTTGCAATTTAGTAATTGCTCTAGCTTGCTAGATCAGATACCTATTTTCAAATGCGATTTCATTGTATTATGAGCAAGAGGACGACATTACAAGAGAAGACAGTTGCACTCTCAAGTCATACTTACCTTACAAAAAGTAGTCTAGGCTTTTGTTAGGCACAAATTTATTAACAAGAAGCTTTTCTTCTCCCTCCAGACAATATTCAAGTAGTTGCACGAGGTTTCAATGTTGAAGCTTTGCAACCAACGTAACTTCATTCTTAAATTCTTTGGCATCTTGTCTTGAGCTCAGAGATAACTTCTTCATGGCTATATCCTGCCCATTGGGAAGCCTCCCTTGAAATGATTGTTTTAGTTGTTTCTTTTTCTTTTGACAATAGTCTTTCTAATAAACATAAGCGGTTCTTGATGTATCCAACTAGTAATAACTGGAAAACTTCACCAAATTTGCCTTGTGCCAACTTGTTTTGATGAGAGAAATTGTTTGTAGCAGCTTTTATTATAGCTAAATCATTTTGCCAGGATCCCTCGTTTGTAATTTCATTCACACCTACTTGACGAAAAAACACGAGACTGGTCATTTCAATGAAGGCATAGAACTTGTCCAAGCCACGGACACAATGCTTTCAACACGAACCTAGTCAATTATCGGCTTCTTCTCAGACGAGCTCATGGTTCTTGGTCGCTTTCCTCTGAATGAAAGAACAAGCAAGGCAGAGAAACACCATAAGTACGCCAACTGGAAATGCTACTGCAGTGATTATCATCACAATGGATTTATTGCTTCTTCCTGCATATGGAGGATCATGCTTTCAGCTGGGGAAAATTATTTAAAAATGCTCTAAACTTATTGCAATTATGTCAATCTAGCCCTAAATTATATATATAGATATTTTTTGTCAATGGACTCCTAAACCTAAGTGCATTTATGCTAGTTCAATCCATTGGGCCAATTTTGACCAACCAGTATTGACATGGATATTGGCTGTCATATGTGGCGTTACTGGTGTTGACGTGGACAATCTTAATAATATTTTAAAATTTTTCTGAGTTTTTTTTCTTTTTTTCTTTCATTTTTATTTATTTTTTCACTTCCTTCAACCTCATGGCCTTTGGCGAGGACTCAAGCCTCACCAATGGCTAGGCAAGGCACACCTCACCGAATCTCTCGAGGTCGAGCCTCGCCCATGGCCAGCGAGGATGAGCCTCACCAACCCAGCAATAGCCTAGGCGAAGCTGCCCTAGCGGCCTCTAGCCAAAGGCTAGGCAAGGCACAATCTTGCCTGATTTGTTGAGGTCGGGCCTTGCCTAACCATGGGCAAGCTTCCTTGAGGCCAAAAAGACAAAGGAAGCAAAGAACAAAATAAAATAAAAAATATAAAAATAAAGAAAAAAATAAAGAAAGAATATTAAAAATTATCTACATTAACACTGATGGCACCATGTAGGACAGCCGGTCAAAATTGGCTAGATGGATTGAATTGACACAAATGCAACTACATTTAAGACTTAAAATATTGAGACACTGATGTACGTCCTCCTAAGTCCAATATTAATGCATCAAATGGATGGTAATCTAAGGTAATTGGATTGACTGATGCCCAAATTCTATTGTCACCTGTTTTGTAAATGGTTTGATCTGACATAAGAAATTTAAGCAATGCATATTTACAAATAAAGTAGACAATATTGATTAGTAAATTATATGATACAAGTATCTAAATAAGTGGATCACATTTAAATATCAAATATGAGTCCAACAAATTACTTTGTAAATCAATTTATAAGTGAGATTTAGTTTCCCGTGCACTGTTCTAAAAAAAAAAAAAAGAGTTCAAAAGCCTTCTTAAAAGGACTCTTGCAAGTCAAAGTCTACTTGACTTTGAGTGGATTCGACCAATGGCAAATTATTGCCAGTCCCTCGTGGTCCAGTCATGCCCATGTTCACCGGAAAATGCATGCATCCACTCGATCATGACTTGACTTTAAGATGGCATTTTTTTTTTTTTGGGAAAAACATTACATAGAATCAATCAATATCGTAGTAAGAGTTACAGAATCAATTACCATGAGTACATTGATCTGGATATATTAAGTCTATCTTCATCTTTTGTCTTATTAAGTGAAACAAAACTGACAACAGTACTATGATGAATGTTATCATGGAAAATCAATGATTAAACACCATTTGTATAAGAAAATTGACTAATTCTCAAGAAAAAAAACAGCTATTTAATCTCTAATATCGCTGCAAAGCAAAGGATTAAATTTTTTTAAAGAAAAACAATACTAGGTACCTTTAGATCCGGCTGCCGGAGCAGGAGCAGAAGGAAGCCGGACCGGTGGTGGTGGCACTGACTGTCGTCACATTCATCAACGCGACGGCATTGTAAAAGCGGTATTCCTCAAACCTCACGTTGCAGGATGAAGTCAACACCCTTCCTCCCGTCGTCCACTGAGGGAGACGTGCGACCACCCACCGGAGGCATGTGCCGCAGTCCGATTCTGTCGAGTCAGGCGTGCACTCAGCGAGCGTGCAAAGCCATTGCAAGCCCATGAACTCAGCCTCTGCGGCCGCCACTTTCTTCCCCGAGCTGCTGCTCCGGGGCCTTTGCACTACAGTGTCCATGGTCTTTCCCAGGAGTTGACTGAACCGAGATCAGTGGTCTGTGACGTTCCAGCCGTTCGACTTGATCGACACAGGCATTTTTTGCAAGACCGAGTAAATAGGCTGATTCTTGTATCTCAGCGTGCATTTGTCGTACCAGATGATGGAGGATCTTTTGCGGGGGCATCACCAGCCAATTTCTTCCACTGCGGTGGCTACGCAGTCACTGCAAGTCATGGCATCATGTCACCACGGCAGAGGAAGATCCCGTAGGTCTGGTGTGTCAGGTTCTGGCCAGCGGTGACATTGGCGAACCTGCCATTGCTGCTGCTGCTGTTTCTGGCGGAATCGGTGCCTGAGGAGGAAAGTGATAAGAGAAGTCCGTTGAGGTTCTTATGGTAGGTGGAATTAGGAAGGAAGGGTGTGGCGTTGGGGCAAAAGTTGTCAATTAAAATAGGTGCTGCTTCGCTCGTGTGAGAGACGCTGATGAGCAATTTGATGGAGAAAAGGAGGAGGGAGATGGTGAAGGGAGAGCTCATGTTCTGATGGATATATTACGTTTGGCTTTCGTTGGTTATTGTGATGTTCTGACAGTCTAACCTTTTTGGTTATAATAGGCTTGTATAAAAGTGCAA
Source organism: Eucalyptus camaldulensis (assembly GCA_019915185.1). Lineage (NCBI taxonomy): Eukaryota > Viridiplantae > Streptophyta > Magnoliopsida > Myrtales > Myrtaceae > Eucalyptus > Eucalyptus camaldulensis. Next base: position 3,287,052 of record JAHSVA010000013.1, on the reverse strand, counting down.
TTTTTGGTCCTTAAATTTGTATTTTTCTCTCGATCGAGTCCATGAACTTTTGAGTTGTCTAGTTAAATTCTCGATCTTACGTTATCTTTCTATTCAAGCCCCTCCCCGTTCCGAATTCGGTCAAATGCGTAGCCGACAAGAGTCCACCTTCAAAATACTTTTTGCTATTCTGTAAGGTAATTCACCATGGGACCGAAGGAAATCTGGCAAATTGACCGACCTGTTTAGAGCCAAGCAGCACCACCATTGGACAAACTGAATATATACCATACCAAGGAGGTAAGCCCGTAAGTACCGGTCCTCACCATCCCGGTAAGAATAATGCCCTGTCCGCTCACTCTGATACAATTAAGAGTGTCAACGATTCGATTCGATTTGAGTTTCCGGAAAGTCTGAATCAAAATCAAACCGAACCATTTGGATATGCATTAACTTTGAACTAAACTGCACTCATTGATTTGGTTTGGTTTTTCAATTTTCTTTTCTGAAATATTAAAAAGGAGATTTAGTGAAATTTGAGAGAGAATGTGTAAATTATAACACTAAGAAGATGGACAATTTTCAGTTCAAATCAATTAACCAAATTGAATCGAAACTATCCAAACTGGAATAAAAAAAAAGGTTATTTTTTCATCATCTAAGACGTCCAGTCACTTATGGCTACAAGCTGCCTAAAACTTCTGTCATAAGCAGCTGGTATAGTTGATACCGCATGTGAATTTTTATGGACCACCACCAATTATTTTTAAAAATTGGTTGATAAAGTTGTGATAAGTAATATCCAAATGCTTATACATTTGGTCAAGTGGGCATGACGAATGGTATACATGGGAGCAGGGATGGATTTTGATAGAAAGTCTTGGGGTGCCAAGGTCTATATTCTGGAAATTAAGAAACGGATAGCTCAATAAGTTAGTGGATACCATGAGAAAATCACTGTTATATAAATGGATTCCCAATAATCTTATGCTTTGAACAAGTAACGCACCAACACTCGAATACTTCGCGTCCGGAAGATGAGCCAGACTTGCTTAGTCGTTTTCGTTTCCAAGTCCTCCAAATATCATGCTGGTCGTGTAGGTCCCCACACGAGCTAACACTACTCGAAAAATCCAATAAGCGATAGGCAAAACCGTACGCAGAAGTCAAAATAAGTCTGTACACAATCGATTGTCATTGGTGAGGGATTTGTGAAACATCTCACTGAAAATATCAGGGACGGCTTAATCGCATGTCCGTGAAGGATTAGACACTCGTCAACTCAATAATAAAAGATTGAAATAATTAATCTATTCATATATCATGATATCTAACTAAAAAGTTATGTAAATCAATCAAAGAAATAAGAAGCTAAAATCGTAAGTATTAGAATAAGGGAAAATATACTGAGCCTCCCAGAGAAATGAAGTAAGACTAATGGATGTGAAGCCAGCCTCCAACCGAAGAAACTTTCATGGAAAGACGTCGTATGTTGAACGAGTACCATCAAGAGAAGTAGATGTCTAAAATCAGCACCATCAAATTAATATTCAATGTAAAGATCAATAACTTATTTAACTATGGAAAGAAATTAGATGCATGCAAAAGTAGAATAAGACTCCATTTGTTTTGTTAAAAATAAACGATTGGCAAAATATTTTCTTGAAAATGAAGACTTTTATCACTTGAAATAATGAAAAAATATTTCATTATCGACAACAATATATATCTAAATATATTCGTGGACAATAAAATATTTTTAATTCTATAACTTTTATAAGAAATATAAGTTTAGGAAATTGTTTTTCAAATAATTTATTTCCAATAAATGAATGGGCCCTAACAGTTGGTTGAAAAATAGAGGAAAGCACCATAGCAACTAGGGGTGTCAGTAACCGAACCGAAAACCGAACCAAACCGAACCGAAAAATTCGGTTTTTTCGGTTTAGTTTTCATTCGGTTCGGTTTTTATTAAAAACCGAAATTTTTCGGTTCGGTTCGGTTTTTATCGGTTAACCGAACCGAACCGAACCGAACCAGCAAACCGAAAAATAGAACCATTAACGAAACCGGCAAAGGGCCAACCCTATTTCTCTCCCGTCTCCTCTCGTCTTGAAGGTGTGACGGCGATGACGAAACGTAAATCATTCCGGCTAATCCTTCGTCATACAACGACAGTACAGGAACGGATGGAGAGAGAGAGAGAGAGAGAGAGAGAGAGAGAGAGAGAGAGAGAGAGAGAGGAGAGACATGGCGTGTTCTTTGCGATGCGGGAGAGTTCGTCGAGGCTGTAGGAGTGCCTCTGAGGACGGTCGGAGTCGAAGCAGAGTGAGATGTTCACGAACACGGCCTCGAGTAAGCCGAGGAGAGGTATCGCCAACGTGCACAGCCGCTCGCCGATCGTTAAAGAGCTCATCCCCTTGTCGGAATCGCCGGACCAGAAGCACACGGAAACGTCATCAGATCGACCAAAAGAAAATAAAAATAATAAATCACAGTCCCCACTTATGGGCAATTCGGTGACTGCCAGTTCCACCACTGCTTCGCCTCCACCAGCACGCTCTTCCTGTGGGCCCTCTTCCTTGTCGCCCTCACCGCCTCGTACCTGAGCTTCCAGAGCTTCATCGAATCCGGCAACTGCTACTTCACCGCCTCGTGGGGCGGCATCCAGTGGGAGAAGCGCGTCCGCGACTCCGCTCAGGTGCACCGCCCCGATGGGCTCTACGTCCTCGTGACCGGCGCCGCCGGCTTCGTGGGCACCCACGTCTCCCTCGCCCTCAAGAAGCGCGGCGACGGCGTCGTGGGGCTCGACAACTTCAACAGCTACTATGACCCGTCCCTCAAGAAGGCCCGCAAGGCCCTACTCCAGGCCACGGCGTGTTCATCATGGAGGGCGACGTCAACGATGCCTGCCTCCTCGCCAAGCTCTTTGACGTCGACGGCCATGACCAAAAGTTGAAAACCGGAAAACCGAAAAACCGAACCGAACCGAATTTTGGTTCGGTTCGTATTCGGTTCGGTTCGGAAGATTTTTCTAACGGTTCGGTTCGGTTCGGTTTTTTAAAAAAACCGAACCGAACCGAACCGTTTACACCCCTAATAGCAACCTCTCTAAAAGGTCGTCTGATTCAAGAGAATTCAAAATATCATGGATGCAGCACCTAAAGGTACCGAAACCCAATTTTTTTAAAAGTGAAGATTTGGGTAGTCTAGTGGATCTATGTACGATTTAACCTCAAATTGTAACAAAACCTTATACTAATCTTAATAACTATTATGAATTGCATGTATGGAGTCTTCTTTTAGCACATGAGCCCCTTTGAGCAATTAACAGCTTATACTCCAAATACATAGATTTTTGCTTTTGTTCATGAAAAATCTCGGTGAAAGGCCAAGTATTCTCACTGCAAGACCATCCGTCAAGAAGGATTTCGGTGTCACCACCATTCACCGGGGGTACAATTCGGTTAATGGCATGCCATTGGACGACGAAGCCATAGTCCTCCTGGTGGAGTGGTCTGAGTCAAGCTCTTCCATTGGGATGCTCAGTCCCCGCAATCTGCTTTGGATGAAGAAGGCTGGATGTTGAGGTGATGGTAGGTTAAAGTTATTGCTGCTGAGCATGAGAACTACGGTTGCCATGGTGGGTCTAATAGCTGGATCTTCCTGAATGCACAGTAAGCAAATGTGCAGGCATCGAAGTACCTCATCTCTTGAATATGAATCCACTATAGCCGGATCCAACACTTCCGTGGGCTGGCCGTCTCTCCATTGCTTCCACACCTGCAAAAGTAATTCCAAAAAATCCCCACGGAATCGTGATATGATTACTCATCACGCAAGACATCTGCATCTTGCAAAGAAAAAAGAAACCATATATGACCAAGGAACTGGATAATAGTCACAAGTGTTTCTATAGGATAAAGGACTAAGTTTTGCGGGAATTTAAATTTCACTTGGCAAAAATTACAGAAAATGCAATGTAAATATTTGTCGCAGTAGCACAGTGACACTTACATAACTAGCAAGATATTCACCCCGATCCAGTTGATGGTAGAAGTTGTTTTTCTTGCCGCAAATGATCTCTAGAAGTAGTATGCCAAAACTATAAACATCGGATTTCACTGAGAACTCTCCATGCATTGCATATTCTAGAGACATGTAACCACTGCAAATTCGAACATTAGCCATATGTATATTGCAAATTCATATGCAAATCAATGAGCATTTGTAAATAGATAAAATGAGCAAGTCCCGCATTTAATTACAAAGTTATCTATTCAAAAACTAAGACTTACAAAGTCCCCACGATTTTATTTGTGCTAGCCTGAGTTTGATCGACTCCAAAAATCCTTGCCATGCCAAAATCCGAAATCTTTGGGTTCATTTCATTGTCTAACAAGATATTGCTACATTTTAGGTCCCGATGAATAATCCGGAGACGAGAATCTTCGTGCAAATAGAGTATTCCTCGAGCAATCCCTGATACTATTTTATAACGTAATGGCCAATTCAATTGTCTCCTTTTTTCGGGATCTGCATTGTTGTACCCAAAATTCATTAATGTGCTAGCATGAGGAACCTATTCAAAAACTCAAGGCAAAGTTAATCATACAATATCAAAATATACTTATTCTCATTCATCTAACGTAGCTTAAAGCAATACTATAATCGGTTGGAAGAACAAAAAAAACTCTTAATTTCAGGTTATACAAGGCGCACAAAAGAAGGTTAGACTACTACATACCAAATAAGAAGTAATCAAGGCTTTTATTTGGCACAAACTCATAGGCCAGTAGCTTTTCATCTCCTTCCAAGCAAAATCCAAGCAATCGTACAAGGTTTCTGTGTTGAAGCTTCGCAACTAATAAAATTTCATTCTTAAACTCTCCATCACCTTGTCTTGAGCTTTTAGATAGCCTCTTCACCGCAATTTGTTCTCCATTAGGAAGTTTACCCTAAAGTGTTTTGTATGTATTGTTAATTCCTTATAACAATTTAAAAACTAAAATAAAAAAGCTTTGCATGTTTCTTTTTGTTCGAGATCATTATGTTCAATTCATAAGCAAAGCATTCTTGATTGTTTATGACAGATATGTTCAATACCTGGAAAACTTCACCAAATCCACCTTCACCTAACTTGTTTTCATGAGAGAAATAATTTGTTGCAGCATGTACTGTAGCCAAGTCAAATTGCAAGGACTCCACAGTGGTAAGTTCATTTGCACCTGCATTATCACACTCAATTTGATTATCGCACTCCAACTATAGTGGTCTTACTGGTATATATAGGGCTGCCAGCGCTTAGGAACATTATCACAATGAAGGCATTAGATTAGACTGGCATGGTTGTGTCCTTCTATCCCAAAGCAATCCTTTCTCCCTTGATTGGTCATGAAGAGGAAAAAATCATTAATACTATAGGAAAGAAAGTAGTGAGATGAATTTTGTATCGTGATCACTTATTCATGTTGAGGGTAGTGTTAGGTTTGTTGATTGCAGTGCAGATGCTAACTATGCTTGGAGGGAATTGTCAAAAATTAGGAGTATTTTAATGCCTTGTTATGGGGTTGGTAATGGTAAATCTATATTACTCTGGGATGACTGATGGCATCCTAATGGAACCTTGATTGATAGATAACTAGGGAGAGTATTTTATGATTCTACTCTTCTTTGAAGATATAATGTGTCACTCCAAATTGAATTGGCCCAATTTGAGCTGAATACTTGAAATTAATCTAGGTAGCTATTTGTGGTGTAATTTTTCCCTGGTCTTCTTTTTGCTGCTTCGAATGACATTCTTTCCTTTCCTTCAGCTTGGGAAATTATCAAGAATTGAGGCACAATAGCTGAATGGCATTGGCTGTTTTGGATTTGACCTAAGGTGCTGAGGTTTGGATTCGTATTTTGGTCTGCTATACAAGATAAGTTGCCTATATATCAAGCAATTAACAGATAATCTTCTTTCGACCAAAAAAAAAAAAAGAGATAATCTTCTAATCAAGGCCAAACTCTCTATTTTTTGTGCCTTGAAAGTGCTGAGATTAGATCCCATATGTTATTTGGGTGCAGTTTCTCTAAGCAAGTCTAGAAGTGCTCTTCAACTTTGTTTTCCTCGTAATGATATTGGTGGTAGGGAGTGTGATCCTGATGCACCAAGCTATGAAAGCGAGATTTTCATAGGTCCCTGGTGAATTTTTTGTGGAATTGCTACATCTGTTTCATAATATGCTCAATTTATATAATATAGGTGGTTTACGAGAAAATAAAGGCAAATAGTCAATTTACCGCCTTTTCCTTTGACGACTTCATCCGCCTTCTTTCTTTTTCTACGAAGAATGCAACAAGTGAGAGAGAGAAGTACCATGACACCTCCAAGCGGAAGAGTAATGGCGATGGTAATCACAGTAGATTTGTTGCTTTTTCCTGCAATTGTCCAATTGCATGTACGAGACAATTAACAAAATAATGTAAAAACTTTTTACATGAAAGTGTTGTTAGGATTGCAACATATAAAAGAGAAGAAATTAGGGAAGAATTTTTACATAGAACACAATTATACGTACGTACGTATGTATGTATTTTGTCTATCATATTCTAACTCTCAACTCACTCTTGGACTTTCACGCTACCACTTTGCAAAATGTGGGGGTCGAACCACACACCTGAAACTAAACATCCCCACCCTTAATCCCCTTGAGAAGGGGGGAATCAAACACCATTCATAATTAGAAAGAGGAAAAACCATGGTACCATACTATGTAATCCTTCATTATCAGTATCAATTATGAAATTGCCCAAATATATAGAAGCAGTCTAGGGCATATAAGGATTATGGACACCCCAAGTGCAAAAACTTGGTACATGAGGACACTTAGGTGCCAAATGTTTGAAAATGCACACTTCAATGTCAAAATCGGAGCAAAATGGATTAGTTAGGTGCTAACGGAAAGAAAATCCGTTTTCAGCGAGACAAGTGCAAAACAACATCATTTTGCAAGTTGACGTGGCTAAATAAGCCGAAAATAACGTTGTTTTGCATGCTGGCATAACTAGAAAAGCCGAAAACAACATCATTTTGGCTTTTCTTTGTTGACTCAACTTTCCGGCAAGCTATGTAGGTGACTTAATATAAGTCGCTTCGGATTTCCGGCACCCTTTTGTCAAAGTTGGCACTTAAATGTCTCATTTTTCAAAGAAAATGACACTTAAGTTACCTTTTGAAACTTTTAACACTTAAGTGTCCCCTATGCCAAGTTTTGGCACTTGCGCTATACTTTTTCCGGATACAAGTTATAATAGAATTTACATATATTGGTTTCAACACTAAAAGCTCCTCTCAGATTGCTTTAGAGTGTAATTCAAAGAAGTCTACATCTTGGATACTCTTTGAAAAGAAGATCCACTTCTTATATATACAGATTTGGATTTTTTTAATATGACACCTACTCAAACTAGGAAAACTTCTTGCTTGGGTTTCTTTTATGGATTCACACTCAAGACATATTTCCAACAATCTCCACCATATCAAGCCACAATCATTTCATTGGAATATGAATTTTGCTACTATTCTCCAATAACCTCTCATGAGTTCCTCAACTGTTGCAAAATTTTCCAAGTTTAAGCGGCACTTGAACTTTGCCATAGTCGTGGACCTTATCAGAGTTGATTGTGCGTTTAACTAATCCATAATGATTTGTAGATGCAACCTCCTTTACTATAGACAAAACAAAATGATTATTGCATCCATATTTGTCAAGAGATCGAACACACATCCTTTCAAACTTGTTGGTTGTTTGTTGGTAAAACAAACAAAATAGTGATTTTCTTTGTCCCATATAGGAAAGTTGGAAAGACATAGGTTGTCTTCTAAATTGTACAAAAAAATAAATAATAGGTTGTGGGTTAGACCCCACAATATCCACGTGCATGTGCGCGAATAATTCTGTGATTATGATCGATAATAATCAGCACTGATCCTCATTTTATTATCATTATCATTATCATTATCATTATCATTATCATCATCATCATTATTATTATAAACCAAATTTTTTCGTATGTCTTTTCAACGTAATGTTGGAGTTTACTTATTCACTTTGCAACATATTTTGAAGAGTTTCTCTATTGAAAATGATTGAGATGAGTACGTCGGTTTTTTTATGTCAATATCATCAGGTCTTTGTTTGATTTTAAATTAGGGGGTATTATAAGAAATTTGAACATAAACAACCTTTTATGTTTTAATGCAGTCAAATGTTCGTACGTTTTTGCTTATGTTGTGCATGTAATCAATGAACTTCTTTTTGATTGTCTTTATACACATATAATGAGATGATAAGATGAAACAAAAAAAAAAAATTCTATTCAAGAATTTCCAAAATAAAATCACAATTACGTTTGCAGTTCAAACATTTAAAAGATGAAGTTTAATTGAATCAGGCCATTGCTAAAATAAAATAATAAAATAATAATGACAATTACAATTTAGTCATTCTAGATTGACAAATATTAACATCACTTTGTAAGAGTTTTTCTCATGTTGGTTACATTAATTGAGATTATAATATATCATTTTATGGGCTTTTGGTCTAATAAGGTGAGATACAAAGATTCTTAATTAGTCTAAGATGAGACTGGCTTGTGTAGGTGGAGTAAAACTTGACTTGTGATGAGAGGGCCATGGCTTGAAACTCTCTATATAGTGCTCAAATATTTCATCAAATCCTAATGCATAGATAACCTCATATAAGAAGTGTTTAGTGAACCTTAAGGGTGATGGATAGTCTTATTGAGCCAGTGATACATAATGCAATAAAAGAGAAATATTTGAATTCTAGATCATTGCTATTTCACATCAAGAATGATATATATCAAATTAGGTGTGTAAATTTATTCTCTCCATTATTGTGTTTAAGCTTCTACCCATGGAGATCTTGAGATGTTGTTTTCATGGCTTACACACTCATGGAGTGTTTAAAAAAAGAATTGCAAGGTGTCTCAATGTGTATTATATTTTTTCTCACTATTATTAGTATATTTTGAGATATTTTTCTTTTTATATGCTATGTACTAAAGTATCTCATAGATAGAAAAAATAAAATAATTAATTATTTATATAGTATATAGAGACTTGGTATTTCTTTTTCTTTTTTTGACATGTTCCGTGCTTGCCATCACTCCATTGAAATATCTTATCGAGGTGACTGCTACTGTGGTGGTCATTAGGGGTGAGCACAGTTCCCGGTTCTAAAGAAACTGGTTTCGGTTCCTGGTTCCCTTTTTTTGGGAACCAGCGTTCTCGGTTCTGGTTTCGGTTCCTATGGGAACCGGAACTGGTTAGAAATTTTTTTAAGAAAAAAAAAAACCCTGAAGCACCCCACATGATTTCCCCCCTTCCCCTTTCTTTCTCCCTTTCTCTCTCTTTCTTTTCTCCACTTTTTTCCGCCTCACGTCACTTCTTGCCCCCTAACTTTTTTCTTTTCTTCTCTCTCTCTCCTTTTTCCCCCTCTCTCGGCCGAAACCCCACCCCTTCTTCTTCTTCTTCCTTCCTTCCTTCCTTCCTCTGGCTAGATGCTGCTTCACCCACCACCACACCGCCGCCTCACACCCTACTCACCACCACCTCTTGGCCACCGAAGCACCACCACCCACCGCTCGTTCGACGAGCCGTCTTGCCGTTGAGCTCGACGAGCTATCGTACCATCCACACCGCTCCTCGCCACCGTGAGCCACTGCTACCGTTCCCAAACCACCATCACCACCTCTTGCCGCCGCTTGCTCGATTGTCCGGGCCATCATTGCTCCGAACCGCCACCGCCTCTGCTAGAACCGAGCTCTTCCCCCTTTGGCCGTGGGTTGAGCCACGATTGCCGCCGTCTTCGCCGTGCTGTTCGTGCCACCGTTGGTACCATGAGACTCGTGTCTTCGTCGCCGTCACGCTACCGTCATGCCGCCGTCACCACGTGCTCGCCGTCGCTAGACCTCCCTCGACACTGCCACTGGACGCTGTCACCCCTCGCTCGCCTTGCCGCTCAACCGTTTGCCGTCAACGCCACCGTTGGATGTCGCTCATCCCCCATGTGGAGGCTGCTCGCTCACCCAATCACCCCGACGCAGCTTGGCGCTCGCCTAGCCCCCAATCAGCCTTAACTCCACACCCCTCCGCCTTTGCCTCCACCTCCACCTCCACCTCCAGCTTAGTCGCACCCCCACTCTCTCTCCTTCCGCCTATCCGGTCGGGGGCGACACGGGACAGCCTTGGAGACTCCGGCGGGGGCCTACCGGCTGATCGACGACGAGACTGTAGGTTTTTAACTCATAGGATTTCTTTTTGCACCTTTTGCTTTGCCAAATATGATCCACGAGATGTACCATTTTCTTGAAAAGTATGGCGTTTGCTTTGCTAAATTCACTGTATTTATGCAATTCTTACTGATCTATGTGTCAAGATGACATGATATGTGATTCGTTCAGATGGTAATCAGTATCCATATGCGCACATGCAGAAGCTTAGCCTACTTATGATGAACAGAGAACAAAGCATATTTGATTAGTTGTTAGTTAGTTGTGCTTGTGTGCTGTGTAGATATTATGTGATAAAAAGTTAATTGATCCTTTGGAAATGTCTATTATCTAAATGTGTGTTTCCTAACATCTAGGTCTGCTATCCAATGTCAAATCCTGGAGTCTGTGATGATGATCTATATAAGGAACTTAATATGGATGAAGTAGTTATGAACATTGAAGATTATGAAGAACTTTTTGGCTTGACTAACTCGCAAGAACTTTTTCAAATGGTGGACTGGATAGCTTGTTTGGCACAAAGGATATGTGTGCTGCAGATTCCAAATGTCAGGGTGACCTTCTTGCCGAGGTATATTGCTCATCAACGATCACACATGTTCCTGTTTTGAATGTTGACGGAAAACCTACTTTATGATGTTAAGAATACTAAGATTTTGATTGTAAATGCGAAGTTTGCAAAAAAAAAAAAAAAAAATCCTGCTTTTCGACCTTGGTGTTCAACAAAATGTAAAGGTCTTATAACATCATTTTGTTTATTATCAAGTAAACAAATTCCTCTTGAGTCTTTATGTCAAAAGCAGTAGATACATATGGAAATAGTTCACATTCTAGAATATTAAATGCTTATGAGTATTATAGATTGTGTTCATGTTATATTCTCTTTAATGAATGACAAGTTTGTTTATTATTGCTGCATTCATTTCCATTTTTTAAACTAAAAATGAAAAAAAAAAAACCTATTGGAACCTGGAACCGACCCCGGTTCCAGGTTCTTGGTTCTGACGGGTAGGTTCCACGTTTCAAAAAATGAGGAACCTGTACCCGATGATAGGTTTTAGGTTCCAAGTGGAACCTGTAAAGAATCGGGAACCGCTCACCCCTAGTGATCATCACCACTAATCGTAGAAACCACTGTGACCTTAAAATGGTTGTTATGGACTGTAACCCTAGATCGATTTAGATCTCTCTCACTCTCGCGTGCCTATACGACTGTCTTAGAGGAACATTGTGGTAGAGACAACAACAAGCAAACCGGTTGTCGCCGGATTTGGGCCATCATCTTGGTGGCGATAATCGATTTGCTAGTCCTTCAATTTTAGGGCTTTTGTTTCATTTATTTTTATTTTTTTATCTCATGCTATCTTCTCTTTTTTTGAAAAAAAAAACACTAAAAGGTCATAATTTTTTTTTTTCAGTATTTTCTAAACCAAAATATATGATATAAAAAATGCAGACGAATTTCTTTCCAACTTATTTTAAATGAAAGATATTATTGGAACCCCCTTAGTAAGTGGTGTGGATTTTTATTGATTTGATCATTTAATACACAATCCCATCTATTTCAATACCTAATAAGGGAGTTTTGATAAAAAATTATTTCCCTTTTCTTTCATTTGAAGTTAAAGTAAGATGGCGTCATGTTATTTAGTCAGGGTTTATTTCATAAGTGTTTTTGTCATGATTTATTTTTCCGGGAAAATTATAGTAGTTAGTAAAATATTTACGGTGATGATATGAAGTTTAAAAAGATCAGCTTTATTATTGTTTTCACGCGTTCTTTTGTTTAACAGTACCAATTTTTTATTACAGGAATTGTGATGTCAAAGTTCTCAAATATTATAATGTGTCACGTCAAGTAAACTAATCATGTGGTTATTTTGAAGTAATCGTAGATTTGCGACCAGTATATAAAATTTTCATTTATTAGTTCGGCGTAGACATTTATGACCCATATTTTATTAACCCAGACTGACGTGACTAGGACGCAAACCCACACAGTTGTCAGATTTAATCAAATTTTAAAATTGCGAGGTAACGAACTTCTGCAAACGATTCATCACCCTTAGCCTAATAGACTATTAGCCATGGAGATGCATCGAAGATTAAAGTTATGGACCCATTTCTCCTTTTGTCGAAAATATGAACTGACTAATTAATAATTGAGATGGTTTTAATCCACCTGAATTATAGAAAAAAAAAAATAACACAAACGCCTTGCTGGGAACTTGTAAACAAGAGCCTACATACCCGGTGGAGGAGGCGGCGCATCTGCCTCCGGCGACGGCCGTGCAGACTGTGGCGGAAGTGGCTCACGGACCGGGTCAAAGAACAGATTATTGGTCTCGTACCGGATCCAGCAACTCGGCGCCATGATCCTGACTCCTATCTTCCCGGTACAGCAGTATCCGAACGTTCTGATGAGGTTCCCGAGGCAGTCGCTGCATTGCTGCACTGTCAGGTCCGGCGTGCACTGTGTCATTGCATAGATCTTGTCGAAACCCGCGGATGTGTTCCCTGTCGCGTACTTCCCCAGCAAGCCACCAGTCGCCGCTTTGCCTTGCAGATCTACCAGCAGCGGCTTCAGCGCCGCGTTGTACGTGTCTGGGTTCGTGACGTTGTCCACGTTGTACAACATGGAGACAGGTTCAACTGTGACTATGCCAAAGATTGAGGCGTTAGAGTACCGGACGGTGCAGTTCTCTCTATAGAGGACCGCCCCCTTCTTGTTGGGGCATAAACCGATGATTTCAACGGCTGAGCCACTGAGGCAGAGGCGGCAGCTCTCGGCAGTGAGGTCTCCGCGGCAAGATCCGATGACATAGAGGGTTTCGGAGGCGCCGGAGACGGGAGCGGAATCATTGAAGAAGCCGTAAGCGAGGGACGAGGAGCTGGGGTTGGAGAAGGAGGAGAGGAGTGTGGTGAGGGTGGTGAGGTAGGTGTCGTCCGCGGGGAAGTTGCCGGTGGTGTTACAGACCGAGGTTTGGAAGGGATCTTGGGCGTTAACGGTGGAAGCAAACACTAGAAGAAGCAAGAGAGGGAGATCTGGAGGATACATTCTTCTTAGTTTTTTTTTTTTTTTTTTGGGTGTTTCGGGTGTTTCTTTGATTAGTGTCGAGAGGCTAATAATGTATATACACCAATATTTGGTGCAGCTCCTACACAAGTTGCGTCATTGAAATATCTACTTCGTCGACGTCTTCTACCTCGGTGTGGGGGTTGTTCATTGAATCTTTCTCTTTCTTTGCCAGAAAACCGACCGAACGCGCATCGAAAAATATTAGGTAGTCCTGCACGATTCAGCGGCCGGCACGTGGCGCGACGTGGCACGCGTGGGTCCCTTGGACGAAGCCTCACTCTCTCCCTCCCTCCCTCCCCAACGTTCATTCTCTCCAACACCCAACTTTTTGTCACGGTAAAACACTGTTCAGATCTTGGGAAATAGGAAGGAAAAGAAAATGGAAATCAGGAGCTAGGCTCACCTCAGATCAGACGACAGAGAGGAATCTCGCCATTGCTGCGACCGGTTCTGGTCGCCCCGCCAAGATACGCCCGGTCGTCGGTGCCTGCCCGATTTCATTGTCTCTCTCCTCTGTATAAGTCAAACTACGATGCGAAGGCCAAGTCGGCATTGAGAGCTGGTGAGGAGTGAGTGCTCGTTTAGCATTAATTCTTTTGCTCTAGTCATGATCACCTAATGCCCAGTTGGAAAACGTATGCTACTAATTTGAGACCTTGGCGAGACTAGCAATCAAAACCTAGATTAAATATGAAAACCTAGGTTTACATTGATTTTTTGTTCCCTATAGGTTTTTAATACTGAGCTAACTGATGAGATTCTGTTTTTTGTAATTCTTTTAAAGGGTTTGGCTTTTGTGGTTGTACAGCAATAAATGCCAATTTTGGCAATTAACTTTGGAAGCTTTATATTCTGATTGCAAAAGATGAGTCCCACAAGTGCGCCATTACAAATATAGCATAACAGTACCACTAGGCTAACAAGCTCTTATTACAAAGAGTCTTTAAGGCAAAATCTCAATACAATGTAAATAGCTTTCAATTTTCATTTACAACAAGGAAATAGAAATGTCAGTATCAATGATGGCCCAAAATAAACAGGAAAACAAAATTATCTAGTGAAGGTTCTTGACAGGAACGTCTTGCTAACTTGCTATGTCAATTGGGAATATAATACTTGAATCCGTAGTGCCACAATGAAAACAAATTTTCCAACGATTGTCCGCATTGACCAAATAAAATCAAAAATTAAAAAGTAATATATGTTGACTAGTTAAAACCTCAAGCCACCGAGTTAGATTTATCAAAATTAGGTTACAAAACTTCAACCAAAAAAAAATTAGTTTACGAAACTGTTTTTCTAGGAGATAGGTAAGATCGTGAGTGATTCTCTAAATAATCTGTTATATACAAGAATCAATAATGGCTGGATACCTCATTTAATAAATTAATTGTATAACCTAATCTTAGTAAGTCTAGTATTTTCCTTAAACAAAACCCCATGATGTTGGCATGCGGGTGACCCGTTGCGTAGAGATGCAAAGCTGGCAATAAGGAATAATTTGACTCAATATGTATTCTGAAGGCGGTTGGTTGAGGTTGTGGGTGTCGGTGTGTCGAGCGGTGATACTGATTTGAGTGCTGACTTTTTAACTTTAGCCACTTGATTGAAAATAATCTTCTTTCTATCAAAATAGAAGTTGTAATTCAATGTGTAAGCCCAAACAAGAAACATAGGCACTATTGATTGCCCCCATAATGGACATGAACGGGGAGGGTTTTCTACGATATCATCAACATGATCAAAATATTTATTTCAAGTTTGGAAGATCATCGTGTTGAATGATAATAGGAAACGAATTTGTTTGTTCATTTCCACTCAATTGATTAGTGAAAGTCTGTCAAAAAGATGAGATTTGCGAAAGTTCTGAGAGGGTAAATAGTTTAAAAAATCCTAAATCTATTGCACTTTTCTCAATTCAGTTTTAAACCTTTTTAATTTTACTATTTCAGTCATAAACTTTTGTCACTTTTTTATCAATTGAGTCCATTTGGCCAATTTTGGTGGGAGTTCACTGACGTGGATCCCGATCACGCTACATGGCATGATCGGTACTAACGTGGATAATTTTTAATAATATTCTAACTCTTAAAATTTTTTACGCATTTTTTATTTTTTTGTTTTTTGTTTTTCCTCTTTCTTCCTTTTCACTTTGTTCTTCATTTTACCGGTGGTCAGCCATTAGCCACAACAGTCGGGCTAGCCTCGGTCGCCACAAGCGAGGCTTAGTAAGGCAAGGGTGAGCCCCGGTGAGGCTTACCCTCGCCGAGGCGAGACTCGGTGAAGGTCGGCCTCACGTAGGCCAGGGCAACCTCGCTAAGCCTGGGCATCAGTCGAGCAAAGGTGACACCGAGTGAGGCCGCCCTGGCCTGGGCAAGGCCGACCTTCACTAAGTCTTGCCTCGGCAAGGGCGACACTCCCCTAAGTGAGAGCAAGCCAGAGCAAGGGCTACCCTCACTAGCTTGGGCGAAGGCAATACTCGATGAAGTTGCCTTGGCTCAGGCAAGGGTTGGGCTCACCTAGTCTAGGTAAGGCCAACCCTCGCCAAGGCTCGCCATTGGCTAGTTGAGGCTTGCCTACGGTAGGCCAGACTAGCTCGGCGGCTTTGGCTAGTGGCCGGCCATCGGCAAAAGGAACAAGAAAGTGAAAAAAAAAAAAAAAAAAAGAGAGAAAATGAAAAAGAAAAAGAAAATGTATAAAAAATTTCAAAAAAATTAAAATATTATTAAAAATTGTCTACATTAGTGTTGACCGTACTACGTGGCACCACTAGTGTTCATGTTAGCAAATTCCAGCAAAAATTGGCCGGATGAACTCAATTGGCAAGAAGTCAAAATGTTTATAATTGAATTGATAAAATTGAAAGGTTTATGACTAAATTAACAAAAGAGCAATAAATTTAGGACTTTTCGGACAATTTTCCCAATTTCAGGAGGAGATACTATCTAAGATAGGAAGAGATATCTCCATAGGTGTAGACCATTAGAGAAGGTTCATAAAGTCGACTAGGACCATCTTAAATCGAAGAGCTAGATTTATTGAAAATAGTTTACAAAATTATTTTAATAGGAGATACATCAGATTGTGAGTAATCCTCTAAATAATTGGTTATATTAAAAAATTAATAATAGGCCAACATATCATTTAATAAATTAATTATATAAATTAGACATAATAAGTCTACTATTTTGCTGAAACAAAAACTTATGACATATTTTTAATGGTTTAGTATTTGGCTAGTGCATAAGAATTAGACGTGTAGAACCAGCTCAGTTCTCCATACAGATTATCAATTAGCATGAGTAAAATGGATCTTTTTCATCACTAAAATGAAAACCTTAAAACAGAAGAAATAAATCCAGAAAAAGAAGGTGTGCCTGGATATGGGGGAAGTTCGCGTTGAATTGATGATCACTAGACCGATCGAGATTCTAGGCTGGTCACATGCGTGTAACATGAAATCTGGGTTGACCCTTCTAGAAGTTTAGGAGGACCACTTAATCGATCATTAGAACATGAATCCCCACTTGATGTTTGGCTATCTAATTGATGGCGCAAATTTTGCTTTAAAGGCTAAGGAGAGGAGACATGTATGAATAAATGCGATTTGACCAGATTCTTGCTGCTAATTTATCGAATAGGAGAAAAACAAAACAGGGGGTAAACCGCCTAGTACACTTGGACCATCTTCTTAGCCCTATTTCTCCAAAAGTCCTTGGGGCTTTTCGGCTTCAAGCTACCCAAAAGCTTATTGTCTTCACCAAATGGAATGGTCATTCCAAAGGTGATTTTTAATGTATGAATACTTAAACGTTTTGTCAAGCAGGTGCCTGGCAACTCAGAAATGGATAGCTTATTAAATTAATGGATACTATGAGAAGATAACTGTATGTGGTATAAATTGATTCCCAATAATCTCATGCTTGAAAAAGTTATTCATTAATACTCGAACACAACACATCCACAACATGAGCCAACTTACTTCGTTGTCTTCCTTTCAAAGTCTTTCTAAAAAAAGGTATTGTTGTAGTTACGTAGATGAGCCAAACTACTAGAAGAAATCAATAGCCGATGGGCAAAACTGTGCAAAAAAGAAGAAGAAGAAGAAGAAGAAGAAGTAGAAGAAGTCAAAATTGATTTAAAACTCTCATATAGATGGCTTGTAGATCAGTGACCATCGTTGGTGAGGGTTCTGCAAAATTTGTCACCAAGAATCGTTGGGAAAGGATAACAATTAGACACTCGTCCAGTCAACTCCATGACAAGATATTGATAAAGCTAATATAATTTAAATACCATGACAGCTAATGAAAAGTTACATCAATCAATGAAAGAACTAAGAAGACACAATTGCAACAACTTTATTCTTGATTTTGTAAGAGAAAGTGCATTCACAAAGCATATAGATAATCTGTCTCAAGCTATAAATACTATCAAAGAATACAAACACTTTTGTTTTTTTTTTTCCTGGTTGAAGGGATCCCTTTAATTTCTTCAACTAACTATTTTCGAACAACAAAGAACACTTTTGAACAATAGATTGCTCAAGAGGGCTGAGATGGGCTAGGCAACCAATTACAAGGGAGGGCTTCAAGTTTGCTAACTGATTGGCCTCACGGTAATGGTGGACAACTTGGATTTCATGTAGATGGGCCGGACAAAATTGGCATTTTACAATAAAGGCCCGCAAATCCCACCAAGGTTGATCAATGCCCAAGAGAAAGCCTATTGGATCTTAAGCACCTACAGCCTATAGGTATAATTTAAACAACCCCAAAGCCCAACTAGTTTCACAAGTGAAGAAATGTATAGTCTAGTGGGCATTATTTAGTCTAGACAAGACAAGTAGTATTCATCCTAATAGATGCAAATAATTTACAAATGTGCAAAATTATAGAGGATCAATGTATGATTTAGCTTCAAATAGAAATAACAACTTAGCAGAATTTTACTAACTATGATGAATAACACGCGTAGAGTATTCTTTTAGATGCACACTACCCCCTTAAGCAATCAATAGTTTATTATCCAAATACATTGATTTTTGCTTATGATTCACAAAAAATCACTATGGAAGTTCAAGCAATCTCATCATGAGACAATCTATGAAGAATAATTTTGCTTATATAGCCATTCACCTGGGCTACAATTCAATATCCGACATATCACTGGTTGACAAAGGCATAGTCCTACTAGTAGATTGATTCGATCCAAGCTCTTTCATTGGGGTGCTCAGTCCCCTTGATCTACTTCGGATGAAGAAGGCTGGATGTTGACGTGATGGTGGGTTAAAGTAATTGCTGTTGAGCATGAGAACTATGGTTGCCATGGTGGGTCTAATAATTGGATCTTCTTGAATGCATAGCAAGCCAATGTGCAAGCAGTGAAGGACTTCATCCCTCAAATATGAATCCAAGATAGCAGGGTCCAACACTTTCAAGGGTGTGCCATTCCTCCATTTATTCCATACCTGCAAGAATAATTCTAGAAAATCTTCGCAAAATTGTGGCATTAATTCAATGACTCATCATGTAAGACATCCGAATCTTGCAAATAACCATATACGACTAAGGAAAAGAACCACAAGTGTTTTTTTTTAGGCTAAAGGACTAAACTTTTACAAAGGAATTTCAATTTCACTTGACCAAAATTACAAAGAGTGCAATGTGAATATTTGCTGCTCTAGTGCAACGGAACTTACATAACTAGCAAGATATTCGCCCCCATCCAATTGGTGGTAGAAGTTATTCTTCTTGCCACAAATTATCTCTATAAGTAGTACGTCAAAACTATAAACATCAGATTTCATGGAGAACTCTCCATGCATTGCATATTCAGGAGACATGTAACCACTGCAAAAATGAACATTAGCCACATGTATATTGCAAAATTAGATGTAGATCAATGAGCATCCTTAAATAGATAAAATGAACATGTTTGGCATCAAATTACAAAGTCACCTACTCAAGATCTAAGACTTACAAAGTCCCCACGATTTTATTTGTGCTAGCTTGAATTTGATCGACTCCAAAAATCCTTGCCATGCCAAAATCTGAAATCTTCAGGTTCATTTCACTGTCTAACAAGATATTGCTACATTTTAGGTCACGATGGATTATCCGGAGATGAGAATCTTCATTTAGATAGAGCATTCCTCGAGCGATCCTAGATACTATTTTATAACGTTCTAACCAATTCAATTGACTGCCTTTTTGAGGATCTGCATTATTACACCAAAACTCATTATGTGCTAGCATGTGGCACCTATTCAAAAACTCAAGGTAAATATATTCTCTTATCAATCAAAGGTGGCATAAATAAAGAACTATAATTAGTTGAAAGAACAAAAAACCTCTTAATTTCGAGTTTTCCATAGCTAGTGAATGCTAGAACATTTGATTTTAAGCAATTGTAAATAATAGGTTAAATTACAACATACCAAATAAGAAGTAATCAAGGCTTTTATTCGGTAGAAACTCGTAGGCGAGTAGTTTTTTGTCCCCCTCCAAGCAAAATCCGAGTAGTCGTACAAGGTTTCTGTGTTGAAGCTTTGCAACTAATAGAACTTCATTTATGAATTCTTCATCACCTTGTCTAGAGCTTCGAGATAGCCTCTTCACCGCGATTTGCTGTCGATCTGGAAGTCTACCCTAAAGTGTGTTGAATTTACCGTTTAATTCCTTATCACAACTTTTTTAAAATTAAACTAAAAGAGTGTTGCATGTTTCTTTTCTTCTTCTTTTTTTCAGCACCATTATCTTTAATTCATATGTAAAGCATCCTTCATTGTTTCTAACTTATATGTAATATGTACTTGGAAAACTTCACCAAATCCACCTTCACCCAACTTGTTTTAAGGAGAGAAATCATTTGTCACTGCTTGCATTGTAGCCAAGTCAAATTGCAAGGACTCCATAGTGGCAAGTTCATTTGCACCTGCATTACCAAAAAATGCAATTTGATTATCAAATTGTATCGACTTTGGCTCCCGGTGGAGTTTATTGGTTGCCAGTACTTGGAAACATTATCACAATTAAGAGCACCGAATTGGGCTAGCATGGTTATCCCCTTCCCTAATGAAATCTTTTCCCTCTTGATTGGCTATGGAGAAAAAAAATCACAGTATCATCAATACTATGGGTAACAAAGTAATGAAATGAATCTTGTATCATGATCACTCTTCATGCTGAAGGTACTGCTAGGTCTATTAATTGTGGTGTAGATGCTAGCTATGCTTGGATGGAATTGATAAACGTTTGGTGCATTTTGAGGCCTCGTTTTGTGGTTGGTCATCTCAAATCTATATCCCTCTAGAATGACTGATGGCATCTGAATGGGATCTTGCTAGACCTATTCCCAAGGAGAATACTTTTACTATTCTGCTCATCTTTGAACTACAAAAGCAGCTGATATGATTTATACTCTAAATGGAAAAGGCCCAATGCAAGGTCTAAAGACAAGGTATCATCCTAAGTAGCTGTTTGTGGTGTAATTTGTTCAAACGCTTCTTTGGAAGACCAAGATTCTTGCATAGCTACTTCTTGTGACATTCTCACCTCTACTTCAGCTTTAGAGCTTGTGAGGAAAAGAGCCACGAGTTAAATGGTATCGGCTGATTTGATTTTCATCTAATTTGTTGATGTTTGGATTCATATTTTCAAGGAATTGACAGATAGTCTTCTAGTGAAGGCTGAACTCTCTACTTTTTGTGTCATGAAAGCACTGAGATTGTTTGAATTTTCTTGATGCAGCTGGCTATAAAAAGGAGAGATTTTCATTGGTGTTTGGGAAAATTTTTGTAGACTAGCTGCATCTATTTATCTTTAAGGTCAGAAATGAGATGTTACATTTCCAAACTTATTGATGGCATTATGATTGCCTGTGTAGTCAGGTGTAGTTTTCAAGGTTGAAAGAGCATGAAGAATCTGATCTTTGTCCTTGATCATTTCCATTATATGTGCTGCATTTATATCAAACAGACTCTTAATTCATCTAATTAACATATATGATTCTTTACAAAAAAATAAAGAAATATCGTATTATGCTCATTTATTTGGCATAGACAGCTTACGAATAAATAAAGGCAATTAGTCAATTTACCGTCTTTTCCTTTGACGACTTCATGTGTCTTCTTTCTCTTTCTTCGAAGCAAACAACAAATAGAAACGACAAGGACCATAACACCTCCAATAGGAACGGTAATGGCGATGGTTATCAGGGTACATTTGTTGCTTTTTCCTGCACAATTTCCATATTGTATATGAGACAACTGCCAAATGAATCTAAAAGCATTTTAGATGAAGGCGTGTATAATATATAAACATTCCAATACTGTGCTGTTTCTTCCTCTTATTTTTTTGTCAGAAACACTGTGCTTCACTAGGTAGGAATATGGCCTAAGACTGACGCGAGAAGATTGGCAATTACACACACAAGAAGGGGCTTGAGAAATCTGAATAGAGAGGCTCAAACAGAAAGTCTGAACTTCCATTGCAGTTCTAGCATTTATAAGTTTCAGTTTTTGGTAAATTGACGGAGACGAATAAATGAAGAATATTAAGAAGCAAAAGAAAATTCTGGATTAACAACCCACGTTTGATCACCTACGAAGTCCGGCAATAGGGAATTATTGCCGCTGCTGCAGCACACGAGCACTTGGGTCTAAATCCCTCTAAAAAACTTTATTCACATAAACCTTATGAATATATCAACCACCGCCGCAAGAAGTCCAATTTTGGTCTTCTTTATGAACCCCACACACCAAATTAGAGGGAAAATTACCCAATGAGTCCTAATTCTATTGTATGGATACTAATTCACTTTTGAAATTTTCAAATTTACCCAATTTAATACTAGATCTTGATGAAAAATTCGAATATAATATTCCTGATCAATTTTTGCAAAAAATCAATGACAAGACAATCCATTAATTTCCAATTGTCCTATATGACATGGCAGGGATTTCTAGCAAGAAGTGGCGAGAAGGAGTACATTAAAATCTTTACACAAAAGTTTCACATCCATAAAGTAGGTTTAAGCGTAATTGAACCATAAATTGCCTTGTTGTCGGCATAGCTTTTAGGTATATGTTTCCCATACGGTATTTCTTGCTTGGCCGATTTTTTTTTTTTGGTCGAAAATATGGATGAGATGCATTAATTAACCAAGTTTTTTTGTGAATACATCAAGAGCATCAGCACATAGCAGATCTAAAAGTGCAAACGAGGGTTGAGTAACTTGCTTGGATGATTTAAGCTCAACAATGTCTTACCATTTTTAATTTTTTTTTTTTTGGACGATTAGTAGTGATCACCACCAGCAGTGTGACCCTAAAGATGGTTGATATGGATTCTAACCCTAAATCAATTTAGATGTCGATCTACTTCTCTTATTGTTGAAACCCTTTTGTGTTTATATCAATACACAAACGGTGGTGACTGAATGAGGAGAATTAATGAACATCTGCTAATGATTAATTACCCTTGGCTGAAACTCACTTTTTTATTAATTTAAAGATCTCACATGACTGCTATTGAGCAATGATTGCTATAAGTTTTGATTCAATGAACTCACCATGATAGCTGACTATTAGCCATGTCCATGCGCCAAAGATTGAGACATGGACCCTAGCTTCTTTTGCTGAAAATATGGAATTATTCCGTACCTTCTTTTTTGCAAAACTGTATTTATCCAAAGTGTTGACCCAAAAATCAATTAGATGGTCTATGGAGCATATAGATTAAACTTATTTGAACAATTAATCGTACAAATCTCATGTGGAACTCGTATAATTAATAATTAGATGATCTTAATCTACCCGGATTAAAAGAGGACAAAAAACAAAAAGCCACGTGCCTAATGCCTGAACAAGAGCCAACGTACCTGGAGGCGGCAGCGGCGGCGGAGACGGAAGTGGCTCGGCAACTGGGTCAAAGAACGGATCATTGGTCTCGTAACGGAACTGGCAACTCGGCGCCAGGGCCCTCATTCCTGCCTTCCCGTGATAACTTCCCTTGACGCTCTCAACGATTTTCAATTGGCACTCGATGCATTGGTCCTTCGTCAAATCTGGTGTGCACTGTGCCATTGCGTAAACCGTGTCAGACCCCACAGGCATGCTCCTCATGGCAAACTTCCTCAGTGAGCCACCGTCGGCTGCCTCGCCCTGCAGACCTTCCATCTGTGTCCCCAGCGTGTACGTGACCTCGCTTGAGACGTTGATGTAGTTGTACAAAACTTAGTCGGGTTCAGTCTCAATTGTGCTGAAAGATCGAGGCGTCAGAGTAACGGACGGTGCAGTTCTCGCTGTAGAGGACCGCCGCCTTCTGGAGGGGGCAGAGGCGGTGTATGTTGGAAGCCGAGGCTTCAAGGCAGGTGCGGCAGCTCCCGGCAGCGAGGTCACCGCGGCAGGAACCAATGACGAAGAGGGTTTGGGAGGTGCCGGAGACGGCGGAGGAGGCATTGAAGAAGCCGTAGGTGAGGGACGAGGAGTTGGTGGTATTGATGGAGGAAAGGAGGGTGGTGTCACAGAAATGCGCTGGGAAGTTATCTTGGGCGTTAATAGTGGAAGCGAACACGAGAAGAAGCAAGAGAGGGAGATTTGGAGGATCCATTCTTCTTAGTTTTTTTACATTCTTTGATAAATGTCCATAAAGCTAATAATGTATGAACACAAATAGCTTGTGTATCTCATGCACAAGTTGCTTCGTCGAAATATCCACTTTGTCCACGTGTTCTATCTCAGGGCGGGGATTGTTCATTGAATCATTTTCTGTTACTTTGCCAGAAAACCAGTGTTTGATTGAACGCACGTCCAGAAAATATCAGGTAGTCCTGTACGATTCAGCGGGCGACACGTGGTGTCTCATGGCACTTGTTGGCCCCTCGAACGAAGCCCCCCCCCCCCCCCCCACCCCACCCCAAAACAACCAAAAAATAAAAAAAAATTCAACCATATTTTGATCTCTTAAGTCTAGCATAGACCACTAATGAAAAATTTAAAAAAAAAATTTATTCAAAAAGTCATAAATCTATTATATTTTTATTAATTTAATTCTAAACATCTTCACATTTGATCAATTAAGTCTATCTGACTAATTTAGTTGAAAATTGCTAATGTAGACTGTCTGTGCTGATGTGGCATTTTTAAATAAAATTTTAATGGTATTTTGATTTTTAAGATTTTTAAGATTTTTTTTTCTCTTTTACTTCTCTTTGCCTTTTTTTTTTTTCCTTTTTTTTGGGTTAGGGCCAACAACTCTCACTAACCACAAGCGAGGGCCCATTGAGCTTTGCTGGCCTTAGGGGAGAACATTGTACCCCTCGCCAGCTTTGGGAGAGGGTAAGCCCTTGTAGGCCCTCCACCAAAAATAGCAAAAAAAGCAAAGAAAAGTAAAACAAATAAAAATAAATTGGCAAAATTGGCCGGATGAACTCATATAGCAAAATGTGAAAAAGTTTAGGACTTAATTGAGAAAATTAAAAAATTTAAAACTAAGTTGGCAAAAGTATAATATTTATGACTTTTTGAACAATTTTCATGATAAAAGTCTAGGGTTATGGCATAGCTATATACATAGTATTTCCAACGTTTTTGGGATAAGTATTGGACAAATGCCATAATTTTTGTACAATAGTCATTTAAGTGTCATAACATTTTTTTTTCAACATTTGAGTACCGAAATTTTAAAGAAAAACACCCATCTAAGTGTTATAATTTTCAATCGATAAATGTTCTCAAAAAGTTATATTACTCAAATGATCGATTAAAAAGTTAAATGACAAGTGATCAAAAAATATTATGACACTCAAGTTATCAGAAAAAAAAAATGCACTACTTGAATAGACACCATACGAAAACTTTGACACTTGTGATATCATTTTTTCCAACATTTTCCCGTACATGGCCAAGAAGCTAGCTTAGAAAGCTTTATTTAAAGAAAGTTACTAATGGAAAAAACTTAGTTTTTAAGAGATATTGAAACTTTCTATTATTTATCAAAAGTTAGAAACTTTGAAGATAGTGATTGAATTCTTAGTATAGGTTCATAAAGAGTTGCTGTGACCTATCCCTCAGTCTGGAATAAAATAGGTTTAGAGGTACTTGCTTATAAGATGAGTTGAATGATTAATTCAAATGATAATCTTGAATGGACCATCATTTGCTAACACCATAAGTGAATTGTTGATCACAAATGTGGACTCTCCTAAGTCCATACCTCACGTGATATTGGATATGTGATTTTCATTCAATTAATCCTATACAAATTTCTACATAATGAGTCGTCACTAACCTATGGGGTCAATTAGAAACTAAGTGATGAAGTATGTGAGTATACTTTACTTCTTATGCAATTAGGGAATCTAGGGCCGATGACTTAGTTACACTAATTAATCAATTAGTTTATTTCGATACCTAATCTTGCTCATTTCAAGAAGATTTTTGTCAGGTAATCTAGATTGATTTTAGATTTATTCACTAATATATGAGGTGATCATGCAGATACATAGTCATTAAGATAGCAATTAGTAACCAAAGAAAGTATTGAATAAATTACAAAGGAAAGCAAACATCTAACGCTAATAAAAAAAAAAAATATCAATCCTAATTAGGCAAAAGAGAAGCCATAATCATCGTATAGAAAGTGCGCAATCAAGAGTATTATTCTTTATGGACAATTAGAACTCGATGGTAAAGCCGAAAGAGCTTGATCAATTTTTTTTAGCGGGATTTCCTATATCAATGATTTTTCCATAACTTTAAGAGAAGTCTACCCAAAAGGACTATCTTTAAGAATTTCGGAGAGTTTCTATTTTTTTGGAATTTTTAAAAAAAAATTGGAATTTTCTAAATTTTTTACGAATTTTCGAATTTTCCAATTTTTTTTTAATGATTTTCTAAATTCTAATTTTTCTATTTTTCTGGATTTTCCAAATTTTTAAGATTTGTCTGATTTAAAATTTTTAAAATTTTTAAAATTTTTAACTTTTAAGTTAATTAATTAATTACTTTTAATAATTATCTTTAATATTAAAATAATATAGCTTAGAACGGACATCCGACCCGGATCGCGACCGATCGGGTCCACGAATTGACTGGGCTCACCGCAAGGCCCAGTCATTCCACCCCCCGAAAAAGAAAGGGCAAAACAAAAGAAAAGAGCCCCAGCCTAAAACCCATGTAATAGGCCAAACCCAAATCCTTTAGAAAAAACAAGCCCAGACCTACTGAATCAACTAAGACCCGAACTTACTAATTCTAATTAAGCCCAAACTTACTAAATCTCACTTAATCCCACCCAATCACTTTCTCTCTTTCCCCTTTTGTTTGGTTGCCCTTTTCGACGCCTGCTTCCCCGAACGTCTTCTTCCTTGGGTGATCTTCCTCAACGAGCTACATCTTCACCGGTTGTCCACTTCGACGACCACCACTCGCCGGCTGACCTCTCCGCCGATTTTCTCTTGTCATCGGACGGCCATTGTCGGCCACAAAGCACGAAACACAAAACCACGAAAGTGATGACAGTGGTGGGGACAGTGGAACGACCGACCAACCAACGCCCGGGAATGCTAATCACAAAAACAACACCTCAATAGGGCGGATCAACACGAGGACGCTCCGTTTTGGCCAAAAAAGGGCAAAGCGAAACTCGATCTCGACGAAGCATTTCATCAAGCGGTTTGTGTGCGCCATCGAACAAGTGGTTTCCAGCTCAACCGTGACTGGAACTCGGGCTACAAATCCTTAGCAAACGACGAGCAACACGCAGCGACGTAGCTAAAGACCTACAGGGGCCGGAGCTCACGTGAGCGAACGGCCACAACCACTGGCTTAGCGTACCCAAGAAAGTAGCAAACAGAGGGAAAGAACAAAGGCCTACTGGGTCGGGCTTGAGGATGTTTACCGGGAGAGGTGGCCGGACGGAGCACGTGTGTGGCCGAGGTGTTGGCCGAGGCTCTCTCTCTCTCTCTCTCTCTCAATTCAACCTCAGCGTTTCCTCTCTCTCAGCTCAAAAGTTTCCATTCTATTTTCTACCTTGTCACCACATACTCTCCGGTTAGACTTCTAATGAACTTACCTAGAATTTAGAGCTTTCAAAGGCATTAACTTATCTTAACAACAACTTGCATTGTCTTACTTTCAAATTCAACGTTGATCTTTTAGTGATTTTATCATCTAGGGTGTGGATCCACCATCGAAGCTTCATTTATTGATGTTGCTGTTGAGCCATTAATAGATGTAGTTGACACTTCTCTACCACCAGCGTAAGTCAAATATACAAGTTGTGTCAATGTTGGAAGGGTTGCCCTTTGGCCTACGTAGGAAGGAAGTCGGTGGAAGATGATTTACTTATTTCCGATGCATAGTCAACAATTTACCTTAGAACGATCGTTGAATTACGGATGAATGACGAACAATATTACTTCACATTGGTCTGAATGTAGTCATGAGGAAAATATCCGATTTTCTCAAAGTAAATGCCAATTGTTCTTGTAAAGGAAAAATGGAACGTCTTCTTTTCTTTGATGGAAAGGTGACAAGAAAAAGAGAGAATTTCTGAACGTATGTTCTGCCAACCGTCTCAACGGTTGTTTTTAGGAGTTTTTTATATGACTCCCTCACACCATTTCAAATGGTGTCTTTTCATCATAGCATATCAAGACGAAACAGTGCGTTCTCATCACACCCCATCATGGACGTATTAATAAAATAGTACAGCTTACCAGAACTAAAACCACCCATGGTATGTTTGGCTATCTCAGTATGTTCTCTTGAACACATAGCAACGCAACGTGGATGCATCTTAATATTTTATTTCTCAAATTGTCCTCTAATATCGAATCAACAAGGTGATAATGGGTTTATAGGATTAAATATAGGGCATATGGTTTTATTGAGCGTTACAAAGCTTGATTAACTGTCAAGGGTTTAACAAAGTGGAAATGTTTTGAATTATTAGGAAAAATTTTCCTTAGTAAGTAAGGAAGTCATTATTCATTATTTTCTCTCCATCATTGCTTTCCTTTGATTGGTTCCCACACTAGATGTCAATGCCTTTTGCCATGGTGATTAAGAGAAGAAAATTTACATGGATTTTCTATCGAGTTTAGACAAATAAGGAGAATTTCAGGTATGTCGTCTCCATAAATCCCTTTATCGACTTAAACATGTCTCTTGATAGTGGTATGCTAAATTCATCATTGCACTCATAGCTGCATGGTTCAAGCAATTTAGACATGATAATGCCATGTTCACATGGACACAAGGTACATTGTCATTCTACTTGCCGATATGTATTAATAATATACTTATTATGGGCAATAATGAATATGCTATTAAAGAATTCAAAAATATTTGCATTCTACTTTTTACATTAAAATATTTGGCCTTGGAAATATATTCTCAACATTGAGATTGCACATCAAATAAAAGAATCTACCTCAATTAACGTAAATTTGTCTCAGACATTATATTATAAGCAGGGTTGTTAAGATGCAAATCAACTATCATTCCAATCAAGTAGAATGTTAAGTTAACGAAAATTGAATATGATGCGAGATTATCACCTTTAGATGAGGATTCATTGCTCAAGGATTGATCAAGCTATCACAATAGCAAGCCTGAGTTTCACTCTCTGAAACTCCTTGCCATGCGAAAGTACGAAATCTTTAGGTTCATTTCACTCTCTAATAGGATATTGCTACATTTAGGTCACAATGGATGATTTGGAGACAAGAATCTTAATGTGGTTAGAGTATGTCTCGAATGATCCCAGATACTATTTTATAATACAATGGCCAATCCAATTGTCCCTTTCTTTTGCGATCTACATTATTGCACCAAAATTCATTAATGTGCTAGGATGTGACGCCTATTCAAAACTCAAGGCCAAGAACATCACACAATACGAAATATATTTACTCTCATCAATCAAAGATAGCTTAACAAAAAACTATGATAAGTTAAAATAACCTCTTAATTTCAAGGTTTGCACAGCTAGTGAAAGCTTGAACATATGATTTCATGCAAATGGTACATTCTGCACGTAAGAAGTTTAAATTGCAACATGCCAACAAAGAAGTAATCAAGGTTTTTATTTAGCACAAAGTCATAGGCCAATAGCTTTTTGTAAGCAAAATTCAAGCAGTCGTACAAGGTTTCTATGTTGAAGATTCGCCATTGATGAAACTTCATTCTTAAATTCTTTATCATCTCGTCTTGAGCTTTGAGATAGCCTCTTCACTGCCATTTGTTGTCCATTATGAAGTCTACCCTAAAGTGTTTTGTATTTAGAATTTAGTTCCTCATCACAACTTCTTATAAGCAAACATAGGAAAAGCTTTACACGTTTCTTTTTCTTTGACATCATTACGTTTAATTCAATTCATATGTAAAGCGTTCTTATTATTTCTGACTAATATGTAATACATACCTCAAAAACTTCATCAAATCCACCTTCACCAAACTTGTTTTCACTAGAGAATTTATTTGTTGATGCTAGTATTTTAGCCAAGTTAATATTGCAAAGACTCCACGGTGGTAAGTTTGTTTGCACTTACATTGCAAAACAACTTGATTTGATTAAAAATTACATTGAGAGTGTTGATTTTGATCTATAGTATAGGTTTGCTAGTGCTTCGGGATATTATCACAATGGACAACACTGGTTAAACTGGCATGTTGTGTCCCCCTATTGTGAAGCAATTTGTCCTCTCTTGATCGGTCATGACGGAAAAAAAGAAGAAATAAAATCATCAATAACATAGGAAACAAATAGGATGAATCTTATATTACGATCACCTCTTCATACTGAGGGTAGCGTTCATTATGGTGCATATGCTACCCGTTCCTGAATGAAATCCTTAAAGGTTAGGAGTATTTTGAGGCCTTATTATGTGGTTAGCAATGGTAAATTTATATTGTGTTGGCATGTCGAGGAGTCTGAACCATGCAGGGGCTAGAAATCTTTTCTCTGTTTTCTTTGCTTTCTCCTTTCCTTCACGGAGAAGCTCACTTTCTCTCTTTCCTCGCATATGTCACTGCCTTCATCGACTTCACGCACATATTTGGAGAAGCAATTTTGAAAGTGGCTGAATTGTGGCTATTAAAACATGGGCTTGGGCTTTAGAAAACATGGGTTGGGCCCATCTATGACAAATGTATATTCAATGAGGTTAATCTCAACTTCGGTGATAACACGCTTACATTGTTCATAGGCTATTGTATAATATTATTTTTTGTGAATGATAATGGATTGGGGTGGATAAGCACAACTGCAGAAGAAAACAATAGTGTTCAAAGTAGATATATTTTTCCCCAACATTGAATGTTATGGCCCAGGTCAATGGGCTTCTCCATGACAATCTATAAAATTAAGAATATAACACGGGATCATATAACATGTTTGGATTGGATTCTACTTTTTACTTAATCTAAATTTTATCCTATACATGTTTGTAACTATGTTTAACCATAATCATCTTAGACTTTCATAATATATAGTATTTGACGTACAGATTTGCTTATATATATATAAGATTTTGCAATTTTAACAAGACAGTCAAAGAAAGTTCTTTTAATCTATAAACTCCATCTGAGGATGATCTTTTGCTGTTCTAATACTTATATAATTTTTTTAGGATGCACGGCATTTTTCTTATCAGATGGTGCTCACATGATTCCTTTCTAACCTCACTATCCTCATCTGACATCGAGCGTTGAGCGACCGCCGCGTGGTGATAGCCGAACTCAAGCGACCACCTTGCGGTGGTTGTTGGCCTCAGGGGTCGCGACATAGTGCTCAGATCTCAAGCGACTGCTGTCTAGTGGCTTTGATTGGTGGTGAGCACATTTTTCCTTTTATAAAGTTTCTTTCCCTCTTAAACCTAGTATAATCTTGATATTTTTATAATTTGCCTTGTCATATTCCAGATTTACCAAGTAAAAGATTGGCCATCTCCCAGCAATGAAAGCACGAGCCTCGGCACTTAGGGTCAGGTCATTGAAGCCAAGTCAGTTACGAAACCTCTGTGTTCCTCCAGAGATGAATAACGTCGGGTGGCTGCGCGGAAGGGAGAGAGAGAGAGAGAGAGAGAGAGAAGTCTTCGTTGTAGAGTGAAGATAATGAGAAAACATTTGAGTGTTTCCGATATTTCAAGAGTTTCCAATTCCTTTCTCCAACGAAAGACATAAGCATATTCGTATTTCATCCAATAGCAATATGTTCACCAAACTCAAATGATTAATCACATTAATTTCAGATCCTCGTAGTTCCACCAATCATCCATGCGCAGTTATTCTATGGGATAAGTGCATTGGAAGTCCTAAAATTTGTCATGAAAATGCAATTAAGTCCTAAAACTTTTAAAAAGTGCAATTAAGTCATAAAAGTTGTCACAAAGTACAATTAAATCATAAAACTTTCAAAAAGTGCAATCAAGTCCTCAAACTTATCAAAGTGGTTCAATTTAAGTCATTCCATTGATTGCATTTTTTGAAAATTTTAGGACTCGGTTACACTTTCGAGACAATTTTTAGAACTCTATTGAACTTTTTAAAAGTTTAGGACTTGATTGAACTTTCATGACAAGTGTTAGGACTTAATTCCATTTTCATGATAAATTTTAGGACTTCCAATATATTTATCCCTTCTTTTATTGAAGCCATCAAATAAAGAAAAGAATTGTCTGAATTTTCGTTCTTTTCTTTTCATCCGCAAAATCTTCTTTTCTTTTTCCATTTTTCGCTTCTTCCTTAATTCCATGAGTAATGTCACCACCCTCCTCCTTACATGATAAGGAGGTGAGCTCGAGCAAAGATGCTTTAGTGCAATGTGGAACCAAAATGCCGATAGTGGCGAGACACGGAAATAAGGCAAGGGCCGTGTGAACCATGGTGGAGGAGAGAGAGAGAGAGAGAGAGAGAGAGAGAGAGAGAGAGAGAGAGAGAGAGAGAGAGAGAGAGAGAGATAAATGGTGAGGATGATCCAATTTTTTTTTTTTAATAATTTGCTGTTAATTAGGCCATCAACATTCAGGTGTGAAAGAGAATAAGCTAAATGGTTACCAGTGAGGATGGTGTTAGAAAATATTAGGATACATAAAATAATAATTATTATTGGAATTACATTACGAAATATTAGAAAATAAAAAGAAATGTCTGAGGCGTGCAAGTACTGTCCTTAAGAATAATTCCGCTCCTCAAAGTACGAAACTCGGTGCGTAAGGCTTCAACGGTATTCTCCCAAGATACAACAGACCTTCCTCTATACTCTGCACTAAATACTAGAAAGAAACAGAACAACTTTTGTGTATAATCCATCAAGAAAAATGAAATGAAATATTTTTAAAGGAAGGATATTCTCTCTTTCATTCAGTGTATCTTTTTTGGATTATCTAATGAGATTCTATTTTTATATTCAGACAAAATAGAGCCGTTAAAAGAGTCGTTGTAAAATAATGGATGATTTATTTGAGAAATAAATTAAATGTTACAAAACGATTAAAAAGCCGTTATATAACCATTAAGAAGCCATTATGAAGCCGTTATGTGACCGTTAAAAATAATGATGGTCTTCAATGCGGTCATAACTTTTATTGAAGTTATTATTGTAAATATTTCAAAATATTTTTATTACTTTTACCCAAAAAAAATTTTCAAAATATTATTGAAATATCCAACAATTCCCCACATATTTCAAAAGATTTTGAAAAAAAAAAAATTAATAATGATGCTGGGTTATTAGAGTGTAATGCATTGGAACTAGTGCTTGTTAGGCTATGAACCAACCCTAGAAAAAATGAAATACAATTCATGAAATTATTGGTGAAGTTTGAAACTTTTATGAACCAAGAATTTCTTTTTGTGGATTATAATTTTCATCAATCACATTACACTCCCACAAACTTTGTTGTTATACGCGGGTTTGCGTTAATAGACCATGCGAGTGCTTGGTTTATTCATAAGTGCTTTAGAGATTTTCGCCAAAAATTCTCATAGGAGTAGCCCCACTCCACACTTATATATAGGTGATTCCATCAAGTGTATTCTGCAGTTTAATACACCACTAATAATGGCTATGAAATTTCATTAAGAGCTTAGTTCAATCTCTTTTTCCCTACAATTTTGCACTATTTTTAACTTAGAAGGGACAATAAATTTTAACAGTGCACTAGATCAACAAATGACTTGTTATTACCCATATGAACCTAATTCATGGAATTGCCAATCATATAAGTTGAGTTATCATCACTGTTGATTTTCTTCAATTGGCTTGTCCCATTCCCCTCAATGTATAGTCATAGGATTGGCCAAAATCATTTCTGACTTAACATAATTGATCAATATAAATCCCTTTTTTTAAGAAATTATTTTATCACATCACATCTCAACCAACGTCTCTTTTTACCATTGAAAGTTTCATTTTTTGCAATAGCTATTGCCTTTTGGCAATCATAATGTCTAGACATAAGTGCCGTTTCATTTCCATAGGAACATACACTAAGAAATTTCTCAATTACTCAGCCTTAATTTTAATATGAGTTTGGGAAATTTTTCTTCTTCCCAAGAACTTGAGTAGTTCTTCAATCATTAAGATAAATATTCTATTCTCCTTCCTTATTAGAGGTTAGGAGGATAAAGCATTATGTTTTTAACATATATGCTTGGTAGTGCCTGAGTTTACCTCCAAATTTTTTTTTTTTTTTTTTGCATTTGCCAAAACGTTGGATTGGAAAATAACTACAATAATTACATCATCAAATCATCTACTTCAACCAAGTCAAATTTTGGTTAAGTAGGATTGTCATTTCCCCCACAATTTCATTCAACTATTTTTTATGTTACGACACCTCCATAAGGTGGACACATATTCATTAGTGGATTTTGTCTCATATGAATTTGAGATCCACTTAACATCATTGTATTCTTCTAATACAGCAGAAAATTCACTATGTAAAATGCCTTAATTATATTAGCGTGAGGCATCCCATACAATAGAGAACATGTAGCCTTTAGCCATGTCTTCATATCAAATTGTCAAACTATAAATCAATCTCGGAGGCATCCCTAACAATAAGAATATCAATATGAAGAGCAGAACAACCAATGGCTAGAGCCCATATCATACAAAAAAAAACATTCACCATGTCATAACAAGTAATATAATTAGCATCGCATCAAACATACAAATGTGCATGTTCATGTTCGTGTAATAAAGCAAAACAATGCCAATCACATACGTTATCTCCAAATTCATGTATTATTTTCTTAGTAGAAAATAAGAAATTAATAACACACATGCTATTGGGAAAAACCCTAAACTTCTCCTCAGAGCTCAAATGGGGTAAGAGAAAACCTCTTCATTTGCAACATGAGTGTTAGGCTTTTAGCGTGTAGCAAATAGCAATCAATAGATAACACCATCTTAACAATGAACATGCGTGATTTACAAAAAATTGATATCAATGGCTTAGAACATCATGAAAACCACACCTAACTAGTGATGCAACATTGCCATTTGCTCATACCACATTTAATCACCACCATTTTCACAATCGATTCTAGAAACTATATGAATTTTTTCTCTCATGTTCATATTTCGCTCCAAAGAAATAAATATATGCATTTCCTCACTAAAGAAAATCATTTGAGGCCCCACAAAGGACACACTAGCAAGACTAAGATCTACACATATTCATGAAGAAAAAATAAAACAAAGCCTAAGTGAAGCTTAAATGACTAAAACGAACAAATTGAGCAACGAAGAGAATCTTGATCCAGTTTAAACATAAACACATACTGATATTGTTCAAGAATTCCATCAAGCACACAACATACATTTCAACCAAGGTTTTTATATACATAATTAAAGCATGAATTCATCTCAAACCAGCACAACAAAAATGTTCACAGAATACCCTTACAAGTCTCAAATGAAATAAAACAAGATACAATATCTCTCATCTACGGATGAACTAAAGCAACCAGCAAGTCCAAGCTCCATTCAGCGAATTCAAGCATGTTAAAAACATAATTCCCCAATTACTTAGTAAAGAATTAATGTGATTTCAGAATCTATCATATCACAAAGGCATGTAAACATTTATGACCAAAAGTATATCAAATTCCACCTATATCATGGCCAAAATGGAGAAGAGAAATTACAACCGGCATGCGTAATTCTAGTTCCAGCACATTTCAGCATGAGAATTTGTATTGATCAAAGTCAAGAGCATCGAACTCAAATGGACGTACGCTAGTAAGCAATGGGTCACTATTCCTAAACATCAACAAGACAACACTAACTAAAATTCACATTAGGTACATGTTTAATAATAAGGTGTAATGGTCAAAATCAGCTCAATTAAAGTGGATACATCACATCTGATAACAAACCACTTGGAAGATATTCAGAGCTTGTCATGCTAGAACTCACCTGTTGATGTGGTGTGTGATAGCCAATGGCAACTATCGCCCTTGATGATTCAAAATAGCAATAAGCTTTTCCGCATGAAGTCTACAGGACCACAAGATTAGCCATCAGACTTTTGCTCGACAAGATTATTAGCCACGTTGCGTTGCCCGTCACAACACAACCAAATACTGCCATGTGCCAAAACATAGTCTGAGTTAGTTGCTCCATCAGTCAAGAAAATTTATCTAGCAATATCACACTCTTGACTTTCCCTGAAAGGGTCCACATTCGAGCATGTATCGCATCAGTAGAATTCCGATGTGAACCAACTCCGTGTACTTCAGGCCAATGCCGTGTACCCACAAATTCTGGTCTTCCTCTAAAAGAAAGGACGAGATTCACATGCCATCATAGCTAGTCACCCAAGCTAAGGACATGAGATCGAATGAAGCGCTACACTATCTTAAACCATCATCAAATTGATGAAAGCACCAATTTAAACCATCATCAGATTGATGAAAGCACTTAAGGCCAATGCCACCGGCTTTACAAGTGAAATTTAACACTACCACAATCGCACAGAATGAGCTCTCGCTCTGATTTCAATTGAAAGTCCAACATGAAATGCAAAGCCGAAATAATTCTCCAATCTTCCGACACAGTTTCACCAGAAAACCAGAAACCAACAAAATCAAGAAATGCCAAGACAATTGTCTTGCACATATGATTTTGCCACTCTTATTGGTCGTCTTATGCATACGTAGTATGAAATACGTATTACGGTATTAACTCATTTTTCATAGAGTATATGTCTACACCTTCAATATCGTACAGATGATAGTTCAGACATACCTAATGTCTGAGTTGAGTTTACGTATCTACTTTTTCACAAAATTCATTAGAACTCACATCTGATATCATAGACAGATAAAATAAATTATGTTTTTGACTCCAGTGAGCTGTAGGTTGATAAGCTGTGGTTTGGGGCCATCGGCTAGCAACAAGTACAATGGGTCACTAGGCTTGGGGCGGCTACTGTTCATCGGAATCACGTAGGATAGGAACCCGGGTTACGGAATCGGATAGGGATTTGTCCCTAGACCCGGTGGAATGGATCCGGGTTTGTGACTTGGTCCCATCCTACTCGGACCTCCATCTTGCGGGAATGCGAATGGCCCCACTTCATCGGGCCGGGTTCCCAGGCTTGGAATGCCTTCCTTTCTAGATGGGCCATATTGTGCTCATGTATAGCTTGGTCCAGTAGTCCACTAGCTTTGAATTGGATACTAGTGGGCCCATGGGATTGGACTAGAAATTTGAGCTGGAGCAAGTGCAGTCGCAGATTGCTAGACCAAAGAATGTCGCTTTTCAATTTGATTAATTTCATGTAAGGTTTGTTAATGAGTGGGATCGGTGATCTGGTGAGATGAGGGAGTTTCCTCCACTGATTGTTGAGCATTGTTGGTATTCTTTGACATGCTATCAAAGAGTTTGAATTCCTACTCGAGGTTGACTTGTTTTGTAGGATTGGGATTGCAACAACTAGTCAAAAAAAAAAAAAAACTGGGGGCAATTCTAAAGCTGCAGAAGCTAGGTCAAGATAAGTGGCCCTGATATAATGATAGAAAATGAAGAGTATTTGGGAGGAAATGTTTTATGTATTTCCGTATATTCATTGTACATGTACATTGCTCTATTTATATTGCTAGAAAAATATGTAAGACAGGAAATAAATATACACGATACGATTACATTCCTAACATTCCTACTTTAGCAAGCTAATATGGATTAATTGAATCAATAATTGATTTAATTGATTCAATTAAATCACAGCCAGAGTCAGTATCTCTATTGTATTTCCAATACATGAAAATGCCAACAACTTATGCATAAAGCACCATAGTGATGTACTCGCGCCTCATTTATATTTAGTGTATGCTCTTTTGAGAACTTGAAGTGATTTTTGAAAGGAGTGTTTCTGTCTTTGCATTATGTGTTAGAAATTTTCTATAATATGGGCTTACATTAATTAATTGTTTCTTTATTTTTAACAATCGGGTTAATGGATATTTCAATATTTGATAAACCCTACATTGATCTTATTTAATCGGGTATTGGCATCTATTAATAACGGGCCTAGTTGAGCAGCAAAGTGTAGGCAATTGTGTTTAACTGAAGCCAGTAATGGGAAGAGCCCAGTTGACACGCTGTTGATTAAGGTTTACTAGGTCCCCTCTCTAGCCTATAAAATGGTAGGTTATACCTATCAGTTGCTTGAATCCCATTGAAAACTGCTATATCGAAATAGGTCATAGAGAGGAATATCTGACATTCCGATAGATCCCTGATTATCAAAGTAATCTACTTTTCTTCAAGTGAAACAATGGCTCAAACATGTACGCTTTAATTCCGCTGTATTTATTGATCTCGGTGTTTTACAATCATATATGGATCCGTTTGTTCTTGATTGATTAGTTGTTTATGTGAATAAATATATTACATGTGGTATCAGAGCATGTCATATATGATTGTAGAACCCAATTTTTTTTTTTTATCATGGAAAAATTCAAAATTTTCCACTTTGAGTTGAATATGGGTATTATTTATTCGTATGGTTTTTTTTTTGCTTGATTGTTCCTGAAATTATTCTACATGTCGATATCTTTCCAACCATATATAATTTGCATAATTTTGTTGAGAATTGAGAGAGAATTTTAAATTTGAAATTCTGGGGTTTATACATGAAAAAGTTCTAGAATTTTCAAATTACTTGCAATTGATTGATGTTCGTTGCAAATAGTTGTATGGGTATTGTTATATATTTGTTTTAGTATCCTTTTGTTGTATTAAATTGAGTTTTAGGGCTTAAATTTAAGAAACCGAATTTTCAGCCATGGGAGGTTTAGATCCGAAACTTTGAAGCTTGTATGTGGTGGATTTAGTTGGTTTTTCTTCGTTTAATTCAATCTAGTTAATTATATTGATGTCATATGCAAAACCCATGAGGAAATTTCATCAAAAATCAAGTTAATTTGTGTTGTTGGAGCTTCGGGTTGAAACCGGGTCGCACGACCCGGTTTTCTGTAACTTCGGGACTTGACTGGAGGTTGAAGAAGACCCGCTAGCCGGGTCGGGCCAATGGATGGGCGTCTTTCTTTTTCGTGTTTTAGGTTCTGGGCGCATCCCATAACCTTTATGTTTTGAATGCCTTTTGGGCACACGCCCATTAGCCAACTTGAAAAGAGGTTATGGGCTGCCCAAAACCAAAATATAAAGGGCTTAGCCCATATATATATATTTTAATTTAATTTCGTGGGCTATTCGTGGGCTATTTAAACAGCCCATTACATGGGCCATTCTCAATTTAAAAGGAGTGGGCTAGTGGGCCGCGTGAGGGTTAAGGATTCGCAGGTTTGGCCCGCGGTCTGATTAGGGCTACTCGTGGGTCCTGGGCTCGCGGGAGTCCAAAATATTTAAATAATAAAATAATAAATTAATAAATTAATAAAAATTTTAAAAAATGTGGCAAAAATTGTTGTTTGAAAAAGTGCAATATGATCCTTGGAAGCACATGTTGTAAAGTGTTTCATATTGTTTAATGAATTTTGGGCATAAATTTTGGAGTTTCATATTGATAAAAAAATTAGTATATACAATTACACACCCAAAGGGGGTTATTGTGTATATTAATTTAGAAAATAGCATGAAGTTTAATTCCTATATTTAAAAGATGGGGATGTATAATTGAAAAATAATTATCTATCCAAAGGGGATAAATGTTTTGAAAATTATATGTAATTCCCTTCTATATTGATACTATGGGGATGTATAATTTAAATGATTTGTCTACCCAAAGGGAATGGATCCTTGACAATTATATGTAGTTCTTCTTGTTGTTGCTTTATAAACTTCATGCCATTAAAAATAATTGTGCATTATATACTCTACCCAAAGGGGAGTTTATAATATATTAATTATTTTTTGTTGAAATGCTTATTGCCCGTAATTGATCTTATTGCATTATGTGTGTTAAACAGTTACCTTTGTTGTAAATAACAACAATGTCACGGTTGAAATATTAACTAGATCAAACTTCAAGAGATAGAAGCAAGATATAGGATTTGCTCTGGGCATCATTGATATGGATTTGGCTCTATGTGAGGATGAACCTGCTAGGCCTGATGATCAAAGTACTATAGATCAAAAGGCCCATTATGCTAGATGGGAAAAATCTAACCAACTGAGCCTCATTGCTATGAAGAGATCCATTGCTAAGCATCTCATTAGTGGTTTGCCAGAAGATACGAATGCTAGACAATTCCTTAGAACAATTAGAGAAAGATATAGAGTCTTAGGTAAGGCTGAAGCTGGGAACTTGCTGAGTGAGTTAACGAACATGAGGTGTGATGCTGCTATGGGTGTTAGAGAATTTATACTAAAGATGGTCCACATTCAGTCCAAATTTAAGGCCCATGAAATTATCCTTTCTGAAAATTATATTGTGCATCACACCTTTAATATTCTGCCAGCTGAATTTAGTCAAATTAAGACTGCTTATAGTGCTTAGAATGAGACATGAAGCATTAATGCCTTGATTACTAAGTGTGTGACTGAGGAAGAGAAGTTAAAGAATGAAAAGTATAAGTCCGCTCACTTAACTACCAATGCCAAGTTGAGTTCGTCTAGAGGCAAATGGAAGCCTAAAGGGTCAAATGCTCATGGTCCGAAGAAAGGGCAATGCTTTAAGAAAAATGGGAACTATGGAAAAAATGAAGATAAGGATTTCAAATGTTTTCACTGTAAGAAGCAAGGTCACAAGAGAACCAATTGCTACAAATTCCAAGCTTGGCTAAAAACAAGAAAAGAAAGTCACCGAGGTGAGTTGTTGGTGTGTTTTGAATCAAATCTAGTTGATGTTCCTATGGATTCTTGGTGAATTGATTTTGGTGTTACTGTTTATGTGACTACTACCTTACAGGGTCTAAAAAATCTAAGGAATCCAAGTCTGAGGGAGTCAAAGCTTAAAGTTAGAAACAATACTGGAGTTGATGTGAAATGCATAGAGACAATTGTTTTGAATTTAGATTCTGGTTTTCAGCTTATCTTGAACGATGTCTTTTATATTCTTAGCTTTAGGAGAAATTTAGTATCTCTTTCTTCGCTTGACAAAGCTAGATATTGTCTTCATTTCGCGAATAAAAGAGTGGATTTGAGTTATGATTCCAGAATTATTGGGAAATGTGTTTTGTCTGATGGATTATATCGATTATCCTTATCTCCCGATAAACCATATTGCTTTTTCAATGTCGAGAATATTGTTGCTAAGAGATCTTTAATAAAAAGAAAGATCTTCATTGCTGTGGCATAAACGATTAGGGCATATCTCCAAAGAACGGGTAAAGCGACTTATCAAGGATGATATTCTCCCTCCTCTTGACTCAGATGATGTTGAGACTTGTATTGATTGTGTGAGGGGGAAATTAACTAAAACCAAGAAGAAAGGCGCTACTTGTAGTCAAAATATACTGGAGATAATTCATACTGATATTAGTGGGCCATATTTAACCACATTGTGTGGAAATAAGTACTTCATCACGATCATTGATGATTTCTCCCATTATTATTATGTTTATCTGATTAGGAGAAGACTGATGCTTTTGAAATGTTCAAAGTGTTTCGTATAGAAGTTGAAAAACAATTGGGAAAAATTATCAAGATTGTCAGGTCTAATCGCGGTGGTGAGTATTATGGGCGATATACTGAGGCTAGACAGCAAAAGGGACCGTTTGCAAAATATTTGCAGGACTATGATATTGTCACTCAATATACAATGCTTGGGAGTCCTGAACAAAATGGTGTAGCTGAACGGTGTAATCGCACACTCATGGAGATGAAACAAAGTATGATGGACAGTTCTAATTTGCCTGAATAATTATGGGGTGATGCAATTAAGACAACAACTTATATATTGATTCGTGTACCTAGAAAATCGGTGTCGAAAACACCTTTTGAATTATGGACAGGGAGGAAACCAAGCTTTAATCATTTTTGAGTTTGGGGTTGTCCTGCAGAAGTGAAAATTTATGATCATTCTTAGAAGAAGACCGAATCCAGGACTACTATATGTTACTTTATTGGATATCGTAATCATTCTAAAGGGTATAGGTTCTATTGTCCTTCTCACGGCACTAGAATTGTTGAATCTCAAACTACAAAATTCTTGGAATTAGATGTTGCTGAAAAGAGTTTTTCTCAATCTTTCGAAAGGGAAGAACCGCATAAAACGGTCTTTATTCCATTGTCCATCTTGCATGATGATTCTATGCGAGATCTTAGCAGAGTGGAAATTTAGCAAGAAGCTAATACTAAAAATATGACAGTAGATTCTCCTATTACAAATGAAATTCCTCAGATGAATGATGTGGCTCCAGAAATGCCTGTGCGAAGATCACAACGACAAAGAAGACCAACACCTCTAAATGATTATCATGTCTATCTTGGAGAAGTTGATTTTGACATTAGAAATATAGTTGATCCGACGACCTTTAAAGAAGCACTTAATAGTGATCAAGCAGATAAATGGTTAGGAGCGATAAATGATGAATAATTTCCATGTCAACTAATCAAGTATGGAAACTTGTTGATTTACCTGATGGGCATAAACCGATCGGCTGCAAATGGGTATTCAAAACCAAGAAAGACAATAAAGGCAACATAGAGAGATTCATGGCAAGGTTAGTCGCAAAAGGGTATACACAGAGAGAAGGCATTGATTATACATAAGTCTTTTCCCCAGTGTCCACTAAAGACTCTTTTCGGATAATCATGACATTAGTGGCTCATTTTGACTTAGAGCTTTACCAAATGGATATCAAGACAGCTTTTCTAAATGGAGATCTGGATGAAGAAATATATAGGTAGCAACCTGAAGGGTTTAAATAAGTCAGAAAGGAGCATATGGTGTGCAAACTTCAAAGGTCCATCTATGGTCTTAAACAAGCATCACGTTAGTGGTACTTAAATTTCACAAAGTTGTAAGATCATTTGTCTTTGAAGAAAATAAGTTTGATCAATGAATCTACATGAAATTAAGTGGGAGTAAATATAATTTATTAGTACTTTATATAGATAACATTTTACTTGCTAGCAGTGATGTTGATCTATTGAATGACATAAAAAATTTTCTATCTATAAAGTTTGATATGAAAGATCTTAGGGAAGCCTATTTTGTTCTAGGCATTGAGATTCATTGTGACAGATCTAAGAAAGTTCTGGGATTATCTCAGAAAAGTTATATAGATCGTGTTTTGAAAATATTCAATATGCAGACCTGTATAAGTCATGTGAAGCTCCTGTTGTGAAAGGAGATAAATTGAGCATAGATCAATGCCCCAAGAATGATGTTGAAAAAGAAATCATGAAGAATGTTCCATATGCTAGTGTAACTGGCAGTCTTATGTATGCACAAGTATGTACTAGACCTGATATTGCTTTCATTGTGAATATTCTTGGAAGATATCTATCAAATCCAGGTCCCAAACATTGGGTTGCTGTTAAAAAAGTGATGAGATATCTACAACAAACAAAAGACTTCATGCTCGTGTATAGCAGAGTTGAGGACCTAAAGGTGATTGGATATTCATATGCTAATTTTGCTAGTTGTTCAGATGATAAAAAATCAACTTTTGGATATATTTTTATGATGGCTGGAGGTGCTATTTCTTGGAAGAGCACAAAGCAAACCTTGATTACAAACTCTACGATGTATGTTGAGTTTGTAGCGTGTTACGGCGCGTCAATTCAAGCAGTTTGGCTTAGAAATTTGATCTCAGAATTATGAGTTGTGAACTTTATTGCTAAACCTATGGTGATCTACTGTGACAACATTGCAACTGTGTTTTATTCCAAGCATGACAAGATCAGCAATGCGTCTAAATACATGGAGATCAAATATTATACTGTTAATAATTTGGTCAAAAAGGGAGACATTGTGATTGAAAATATCATAACTGAGTCCATGTTAGCTGATCCACTAACAAAAGGCTTACGGCCAATTTTTTTTTAAAGAACATGTAAAGAATATGGGTGTCTTAGATTTTTTTTTTTAATTTCTTTTGTTAGCGGGAGTTAATAATTTGTATTTATGGATATTATAGTTATATGTAGACTGATAATGCTTTTATGATGTATGTTAAAGCATTTATTTTAATGATTGTTGTTATTGATTATATTGTTATCATTTCTCCTGTTGATTGAGAAATGAAAGTATAAAACAATATCTTTAAACAAATTTTAGTTTAAAGATGACTGGATGTCACTAATTATGAGATCTCATCTTGTATTGTGACATAATCGTGCAATTCCATGTTGTTTAGAAATTGCGTTAATGCAGTTTCATGTTATTGAGAAATTGCATTGAAGACTGATAAGAAATAGTATATATTTTG
Organism: Eucalyptus camaldulensis; assembly: GCA_019915185.1. Taxonomy (NCBI): domain Eukaryota; kingdom Viridiplantae; phylum Streptophyta; class Magnoliopsida; order Myrtales; family Myrtaceae; genus Eucalyptus; species Eucalyptus camaldulensis. The sequence goes on along the minus strand of JAHSVA010000013.1, from coordinate 3,242,827 downwards.
ATCACATGTTGGCACTATTTCTTACTACACTACTAGACCCATGATCCATTAAAATATAATGCTTATTATATGTGATTATGTAAGGTCTTGTGTAATGGTATTTTCTTAATACATCGATCTCCATAGTACTATACTGAGGTTATATAGGATTGGATTGGTTTTCAGATACCGTTATTGGAATATTATTTTTTTAAATTGTGGCCACATAAAACAAAATTTTTAGTTATTAACCCGATAGTGTTGTTTTTAATATAAAATCCTTTTCAAAATAAAATAAATTAATTAATGTAGCCCAAGTGGGAGAATGTTAGAAATTTTCTATAATATGGACTTACATTAATTAATTGATTTTCTATTTTAAACAATCGGGTTAATGGAACCACCCGCCGCAGTGGCTTAGTTAGGTAGGCGCTAGACTTCCATTGAGGAGGTTTGGTGTTCGAAGCTCTTGTAAGGCAAGTTGTAGGAAAGCTAGCTTGAGACTCTTGGCGACTTATCCGGTGGCATATGTGTGGTGGCTAGCACGTGTCACCCCTAGTGGTTTACCTCCGGCTGCTAGCCGTGTGGGGTTCCCTAAGTCACCGAAAAAAAAAAAACAATCAGGTTAATGGATATTCCAATATTTGATAAACCCTACAGTGATCTTATTGAATCGGGTATTGACATCTATTGATAACGGGCCTAGTTGAGCAGTAAAGTGTAGGCAATTGTGTTTAAATGAAGTCTGTAATGGGAAGAGCCCAGTTGACGCTCTGTTGATTAGGGTTTGCTAGGTCCTCTCTCTAGCCTATAAAATGGTAGGTTATACCTATCAGTTGCTTGAATCCCATTGAAAGCTGCTAATCGAAAGAGGTCATAGAGAGAAAGATCTAGCATTCCGATAGATCCCTGATTATCAGAGTGATATACTTTTCTTCAAGTGAAGCAATGGCTCAAACATGTACGCTTTAATTCCATTGTATTTATTGATCTCGGTGTTTTATAATCATATATGGATCAGTTTGTTCTTGATTGATTAGTTATTTATGTGAATAAATATATTACATTATGAACTTCAAATCTATTTAAGACCGTTTCAATGTACTTTTCTTGAGACAACTTTCACATTACAACGGGGGAGACGGCCATTGCTGCATGGTCGAGAAGATGGACGAGATCGAGTACCGCAACAAGCACTCGTCGTACCAGATCTCGAAGACCTGCTGATTGGGGCATCTTCGGAGGATATCCTGCTTTCCAGTGGCAGTTGCTGCATGGGACGTTGTTAAGGTCACCATGGGAGAGGGAGGAAGAGCCCATAGGCCCGATCGGGAGGGTTTTGGCCAGCGGTGGCCTTGGTGAAGCCATCGATGCTGTTAGTGGCAACGGAGGAGATGGATTGGTAGTTGTTTTTTTGGGCAGCGGGGGGGAGGGTGGGTTTGATCAACTATGGATTGGTAGTTGTTTTTTTGGGCACCGGGGGGGAGGGGGGGGGGGTGTGGGTTTGATCAGCTAGTTTGTTGAATTGATTGGGCTTGCGGCATGAGCACGCCCACGGTAACGGGCACGGTCAGGGAATTATAACAAGAACGGCATGGTCTGCTCTCCAAGATATTTTTTGTTGCGAGAACTATTTGGAGAATCTAAATAATTGCAGCATGACCAATACCAGGTGCACACAAATTGTAATTGTAAATACAATTTAAACATGGGATTGGGCTATCATCCTCTTAAACTATGTAACTGCGGGGTTGCTAATGTTTCACCTTAGTTATTGATGTCCAAATGGTAGTTATCCAATGGCTATAACTGCAATCAAGGCCCTGGTTAAGTAGAATCATAGTATTAAGCTAATTACCTGGGCATCATCGTATAACATATTTCCTTTATCAATACCGAAGAAAAGTATTGGAATATATATATATATATATATACACAGTCATTCCATAATTGTCATGTGGTAAAAACTTGTAGGTTTATGTGAGATTGCTATTCTCACTTTTTCTTAGGTTCCATTCATATCTCAAAAAGTAACTTCCAAGAAAATATTTTCTAGATTTTCTAGTGTTTCGTTCACGGAAAATAAATGAGTCAAGGAAAATATTTTTCATCAATGAAAAAAATACCTTCAAAAGAGGGGAAAATGATTTTCTCTTTTTCCCCCTCTTTCTCTCACCAAACCAAGCACGTTCTCTTTCGTGCCCTCCTTTTAATTATTTTTATTTTCTTTTTCTTGTTCCAACTCCTTTGGCTGGTCACTAACCACAATGATAGCCAGCGACTTGCCCTAGGTGAGGGATGAGCTCGCACAAGGCCTCGCTTGCCAATCTAGCGAGGCCTCAGGCCTAGTGGACCTTGGGTGAGGCTTATGCTTGCCAACCTTTAGTGAGCTCGAAGCTCGGTGATCTAGCAAGGCTTGAGCTCACCTATAGCCAATCATCAACTATCACCTTGTATGGTGACTAGATGAAGAAAAAGAGAAAAGAAAAAAAATTAAAAGAGAAAAACCAAAAAAAATAAATTCGATTTAAAAAATAAAAATTAAAAAAAATTATTAAAAGGATTGCATGGAGGAAAATAAAATCCTTTTTTCCATACCAAAGGGAGAAAAATATTTTCCAATTCAGATTTTATCCAAATATAGGAAATATTGTCATTTTCCTTGAAAATGACTTTTTGAAAAATATCTTCTAGAAACATTACATTTTCCATGAAATGAATGGAGCCCGCATAACAAATTCTCCTATATCACGTAGTCTACACAATGACATGTGATGATTGATGCATAATATAGATTAGTTTTGACATCAAAATTATGGTGACCTATTTAGTCAATTATTGCATAAAAAATCAAGGATCAACTCAATTCCTAGGCAAAAGCATTATTAATTTGCATTTGCATATTTTCAGATTTTTTGTTAATTGCATTAAGCCCACATAAACTACATTTTCTGTCCAAAAAAAAAAAAAACTACATTTTCATTGGATAGGAGTTTATGGACTTAAGTAGGGAGGCTCTGAGCTTAATTATATTATTTGGGCTAAAAGCCCACAAGAGCATGAAATTCGGCTAAGCCCATTGAATGCACACCATGGCCGAAATGCACATGTGGAGTGCCAAACTAGGAAAGATTGCTATATCTCATTAAAATTGGAGGAAACAAAGTTATTATCCTTATGAATTTTAATTATACCGAGACGATTAGAGAATGATATCATTTCCTAAGAAGTTAGGGTTAATATATTCACTTGAGCTAAAATAGAAAGTGAGGGAATTCAGTAAATCTACAGACATCTCGAAGAAGATTCAAGCATGGATTCACTGGGCTATTGAAGCACATTCAAAGATTTCTCAGTTCAATTAACAATGGTGCAAAATAATGGGCAATGTAAAGAAAAGGCAAGACGATGGGAATGTATAGTAAGGAAAAGAGATAAGCGCATTAGAAATTCTAAAACTTGTCACAAAAGTGTAATTGAATCTTAAATTTTCAAGAAGTACAATCAAGTTTTAAAACTAGTTGCAAAAGTATAATTGAGTTATAAAACTTGTCGCGAAGTGCAATTGAATTATAAAACTTGGACTAAACTAGTTTGATAAAATTTAGAACTCGATTACACCTTTTAAAAATTTTAGCACTCAATTGCACTTTTTTCCATAAATTTTAAAACTCGATTGAACTTTTGAAAAAATTTAGGATTTAGCTACGCTTTCGTGATAAATTTTAAAATTTTCAATGAACTTATCTTTAAGGAAAATGTGGGCATAGTGGAGGACCAAAAATTAACTTGATTCCCAGGTCTTACAAGGTCTCCCACTCTGTGTCTCTTCAAGTATTACACACCCCCCCCTCTTCCCCGCCCCCCTTCCCAAACACATACAGAATTTTAGCGATTGAGAACAAGTTCTAATTTTGCTCTTGAAAGGCCCAGTATAGTTTTTTCTTATGGAAACTAAAAACAAAGCAACGATGGTGGAAAATATTTGCAGAAAACTTCAGTTTCAGCACCTATTCCTAGAAAATCCTATAGGCATATCAGGGGGACTGGCATTGATGTGGAATGGGGAAATAACACTGAAAGTGCAAGATAGCTCCAAACAGTTCATTGATGTACATTGCACTGATCCGGCCAGAAAACAAGCTATGCAGATCACTTTTATTCACGCTTCAACAAATTTTGAAGAGAGGAAGAAACTATGGCAACAATTGAAAACAATGAAACCTCATAGCTCAATTCCATGGATATGCATGGGGGATTTTAATGAGATTCTATATGTATGGGAGAAGGTAGGGAAAAGAGAGGCAGATAACAAAAGACTTGCAGCTTTTAGAGATATGCTCAATGAGTTGTCTTTGATGGATATGGATAGCCAAGGATGTGCATACACATGGGCTAACAACAGAGAAGGGGGGGATTTGGTTAAAAAACGATTGGACAGGGTGTTATGTACCTTGGAATGGCGAATTACCTTTCATGATGCAGAAGCCCATGCCCTTCCAGCAATAGGTTTGGACCACAGTCCTCTTGTCCTTAAGCTATACCCTGAATGCAAGAAAAGAAGAAGAGAATTCAAAATGGAGGCTTTCTGGCTTGAACATGAAATATCATGGAGTTATTTATCACACATCGAACCATACAGCTTATTCCCAGGTCACATTTTCAGAAAAACTCCAAGCGACCTCAAAGGAACTCATACAATGGAGCAAGGAGAGGTTTGCTTATGCACCCAGCAGGATAAAGGAGCTCACTCAAACCTTAACAGCCATAACAAACCAGTCACAAGAACATACAAGCAGAAAGGAAGTGCAAAGCATTATACACTAGCTAGACATACTGAGGAAGCAGGAGGAATAGTATTGGGGATTGAGATCACGAATTAAATGGTTACAATGGGGAGATAAAAACACAAGATTTTTTCATGCCACAACAGTTCAACGGAGACACAGAAATCACATTACAATGCTGCAACTGGAAGATAATAGATGGTGTCGGGATCCAGGAGCAATTAGAAACCATATTCAAACATTTTACAGCAACTTATACAGAACAGCAGGGCAAAGAAATTATCAGCCAATACTAAACCAATGCCTATCTCCTATTAATGACAATATCAATGCCTCATTAGTGGCAAAACCTACAATGGAGGAAGTTCGAGAAGCAGTTTTCCAATTGGGAGCATTGAAAGCGCCTGGTCCTGATGGTTTCAATGGGCTTTTCTATCAAAATGCGTGGGACATTATACAGACTGACCTGTTCCAACTTGTATAGAATTTCTTCAATACAGGTATTCTGGACCCTCATTTGAATCAAACGTATATAACCTTGATCCCCAAAGTGAAAAATCATGAGACAATCAATCAGTTTAGGCCCATCAGCTTATGCAATTTCAGTTACAAAATTATCTCAAAGCTATTAGCAAACAGATTGAAAAAGTGGCTACCAGAGATAATCGAACCAGAACAGAGTGCATTCGTTCAGGGTAGACAGATACAAGACAACATCATAATTGTGCAGGAAGTGTTACATCAACTGCGCATTACAAAAAGAAAGAAAAAACATCAGGCATTACTCAAATTAAATATGCAGAAAGCATATGACATAATAGAATGGGATTTTGTTCGGAATTGCATGCTGAAAATGGGATTTTCTGAGAAATGGGTTACTCTAATCATGCAATGCATAACAACAGTGACATTCAGTGTCAAGATCAATGGCGAACCTACCCCTTTTTTCAGTCCATCCAGAGGGCTCAGGCAAGGAGATCCTTTGTCTCCTTATCTATTTATCATTATCACAAATGTGCTAACATGGCTGATGCAAAAGGCGATTGCGGATGGCAGCATAAAAGGTATACAGCTTAATAGATCTTGTCCTAAGCTATCTCACCTTCTGTTTGTGGATGATGTCATTTTTTTCCTGGATGCTACTATAATGGAATGTCAGAATTTAACTCTCACACTAAACCAGTACTGTTATGCAATGGGGCAAGCTGTAAATTTAAACAAGTCAGGAGTCTATTTCAGTAAGCATTGTCCCTTACCACTTAAAAGGAACATGACACAAGAGTTGAGAGTACCTGTTTTTGAAAAGACAGGCAAATACTTAGGCCTCCCTACAGAATGGGGACAATCCAGAAAAGAAGTTTTCGCATGGATATTAACAAGGGTCAACGCAAAGCTGGAGGGTTGGAAGGAAAAGTTACTTACTAAAGCAGGAAAGGAAGTCTTGATTAAGAGTGTGGTGCAGGCCATACCTACCTACGCCATGTCGATCTTTAAGTTGCCAGTGTCTATTTGCAAAGCAATTGAAAGGCGAATAGCTTCATTCTGGTGGCAGAAAGGGGATAACACGAAGGGCATTCACTGGAGGAACTGGGAAGTGCTGAAAAATAGAAAAGATGAAGGAGGGATGGGGTTTAAAGACTTATTACCTTCAACTGTGCAATGCTTGGCAAACAAGCATGGCGGTTATATACTTCCCTGAATGCATTATGGAGTCAAGTTTTAAAAGGCATGTATTTTCCTCAGGGCGATCTATGGAGTGCACAGAAGGGTCGGAAATCATCTTGGGGTTGGAAAAATATCCTGTTGGGTCGAGACACCCTCAAGGCATATGTAAAATGGTTAGTCGGGGACTGCAAATCAATCAAAATAAGGGATGATAAATGGTTATCATAGGAATTCACAGGGTGGCAAGTCACTCAATCAGAACCTACCTGGGTGGAAAGTCTGATTAATGAAGAATCTCGAACTTGGAAGCAATCTCTCATTCAACAGCTTTTTGAGGACAAAATAGCCAATGAGATCCAAGCCATTCCCTTGAGCAAGAACCCCAAACCTGATATCAGAATTTGGACAGGAAACAGTACAGGGGAATTTACAGTCAAGAGCGGTTATAACAGGGTTCGTTTATCCAACAACCGACTAAATCAGAACAGAGCAACTTGTTCTTACCAGCCTCCACGCACTTTATGGACACAGATCTGGCGCCTATCAGTTCCACCAAAGATCCGAACCTTTCTCTGAAGATCAGCCCAGATCCATTATGTCAGCTGTGTTATACGCAAGTTGAAACAATCAAACATCTATTCCTCTACTGCAAATGGACGAAATAGATCTGGCAAGATAAACTTATGCAAGGAATGAATATCATGAAACATCTTAAGAGAATCGACCAGTGGCTTCTGGCGGTTTTTGAATCAAGAAGAGATTTACCTAATCGGGAGCTCATCGCTGGGGTTCTATGGCAAATCTGGAAGGTGCGAAACTCCTGGATCTTTCGAGCAAAGGTTCCCAAACCGGCGGACATCCTTGACCTAGCACGAATCCAGAATACCGCCTTCAGCAAAGGGATGAAGAACCAGTCCGGCCAAAGAACGACCCAAAACTTACCGGAGTCTTGGACACCACCGAGAAGTCGGGAATTGAAATTGAACGTCGATGCGTCATGGGTTCCCGGCGAGTTTCTTTGTTCCGTTGCTGGAATCGCTAGGGATGGAGATGGGCGTGTCGTTAATGGCTTCACAGCAGAAGCTAGGGTTTCGTCGGTGTTTGAAGCGGAAGCGAAAGCTGTTTTACACGGGATCTGCTATCTCAAGGAGTTAAAGCCAACACACGTGGGAAGCCAACCGGTTCAATGGATCTGCGAAAGTGATAGTTCAGCTGTCGTGGAGTTTATTATGGGCCGGGCCAAGACACCTTGGAATTTAAAAGATATCATCCAATGCTGTAGAGACGAGCTATCCACGTGCAACAATGTCTCCGTAACCTATTGCCCCCAAGACGCGAACAAAGCTGCAGATTGGCTGGTACGTACTCATCGAGCCAAGAAACTTCCATTTAATTGGGTACATACACCCCCTTATTTTCTATGGGAAATTTTAGTTGCAGATTGTAAACCATCGTTGTGTTCTAAGACTACTTAATCGAATATATATATATATATTACTTTTGACCAGAAAAAAAGAACAAGTTCTCATCAACTTCTCTTCAACATTCTCCCGCGCCTAATCCGCCATCACCACACGGGCACACATTGTCTCAATAAATGAGAGATCGTGGACATCACAGAGGGGATCCCTTTGTATTCTGAGTCCTCCATCGCACGAACTCAAATGATTTTTACTGGAAACACACGCATACGAAGGAGAACCTAATAATTCAGTGTAGTCGTTTTTTGTTCCTTAATAGGAGAAGCCAACATGTACATCACGCGCGTGATCCCATGACAACTACCAGCCTATTTTCGAAAAACGTAGGCGCTTGTTGATCGTTCATTAATGATACCTGTGGAAGGCCAACGATCTCAAGGTCTCTGTAAGACTATCGTGAAGAAAGACTTCCACTCGCATCACAATTCACCGAGGTTACGGCTCAGTAATCGATATTTCATTGGTCGACAAAGGCATAGACCTACTGGCGGATTGGTCCGACTCAAGCTCTTTCAACTGTCTCTCAGTGCTCCTTCGAAGGAAGAAGGCCGGTCGTCGAGGCTGTGGAAGCTTAAAAGAATGGCTGCTCAACATAAGGTCTATGCTTGCCATGGTGGGTCTATCAGCTGGATCTTCCTAAACACCTAGTAAGCCAATGTGGAGGCATCTAACCACTTCTTCTATTGAATATGAGTCACCAATGAACGGGTCTAACACTTCGAGCGGTGTACCGGCTCTCCAATGCTTCCACGCCTGCAAAAATTATTTCAATGGAGGAATTTCAACTTAATTAGATTGATGAAGCTTAATATATGTTGTAATAGTCCATATCTAGCTTACATAGCTGGCAAGATTTTCGCCTTCATCTAATTGGAAGGAGCCACTGTTCTTCATGCCACTAATGATCTCTAGGATTAGGACACCGAAACTATAGACATCAGATTTGTCGAGATTTGCCCACGCATTGCATACTCAGGAGACAAGTAACCACTGCAAACCAAAATACATGGGTTGTAGTGTCAATTATGTTATTATAAGTTGATAAAGCCATATTCTGATGAACATGTACCAAAATTAGCATGTATATGAGCATGGTGTTTTTCTAATTTGTAGATCAACCACAAGATAGATCATATAAACAATAGATTAGCAGTCATCTAAGATAGAGTTTGAGACTCACAAGGTCCCAACGATTTTCTTAGTGTTTGCCCGAGTTTGATCTACTCTGAAAATCCTAGCCATGCCAAAATCCGAAATCTTCGGGTTCATATCACTGTCTAACAAGATATTGCTAGGTTTTAGATCACGATGAATGATTCGGAGTCTAGAATCTTCATGCAAATAGAGCATTCCTCAAGCGATTCCAGATATTATCTTGTAACGTCTTGACCAATCCAATTTCCCTCTCTTATTAGGCTCTGCATATTTACAATATTAGAAACCAACTATTTTGGATTGATAAATTCTGGAAGAACTTTCATCAAGCTCCCCGAAAGCTACTGAGAATCTCAACTTTAAGTTCTTGCTGATCACACAAATAGTTTCTTTCGCATGGAAAATGACAAACATTAAAGTACGCAACATACCGAATAAAAAGTAATCGAGGCTTTTGTTCAGCACAAACTCATAGATAAGTAACTTTTCTTGTCCATCTAAGAAAAACCCGAGCAGCCGCACAAGGTCTCGATGTTGAAGCTTTGATACCAAAACAACCTCATTTTTGAATTCTCCGACACCTTGTCCTGAGCTTTTAGATAGTCTCTTCACAGCTATTTTTTGTCCATTCAGTAGCCTACCCTGAAATTTGTTGATTGGATTGTTTGAGTACACATGAATAGCTTGTAACCACAATTCACATAACATATGTCAAAGTTGTCAATTTTTCTAACTGATAATACCTGGAAAACTTCACCGAATCCACCCTCACCCAACTTGTTTTGATGAGAGAAATTGTCCGTGGCAGCTTGTACGGTTGCTAAATCATACTGCAGGGACTCGGCTTTTGTAATTCCATTTACGCCTACAAGACAAAACAACACAAAATGATCAATTAACCAAAAGCATAGAACAGTACATCCCGCCTACACAATTTCATCATTCCATCCAAGTATACGGCACAGGACATATCCCGTACTGCTTTGATCTCCTTGGACGGCATTGTACGTCTTGGTCGCTTTACTCTGACTGAAACAACAAGCGAGGAAGAGAAGCACCACGCCTATGCCAACAGAAACCGCGACGGCAATGATTATTACAGTAGCTTTATTGCTTTTGCCTACATATGTGCAACCAAAATACAAGCATCAGAATGTGTCGTTCATGACTATATGAGATTTTAGTAACTGGAATTGCTGCTACAAGCAGAGCAAATGTAGAAAGAAAAAGAGAAAAACAATGCTTAAAGAGCAAATATGAAGAAATTAACGATCCATTTGTTTCACCGAAAACATTTTATCCCTAAATATATTTTTAGGAAATTTTGGAGAAAGTAAGCCATTGTTTAATGTTTTGCCCAGAAAACAAGTTGAAAGAGTTGATTTGATGGTATGTAACAATGGGATTAGACTTGTAGGCGTAAATGGAAGTATAATTGCAGCATGACCAATACCAGGTGCTTAAAAGTTGTAATGGTAAAAGCAATCTAATTATGGGATTAGACTTCGGACCCAAAAAAAAAGGGATTAGGCTATCATCCTTTATTGGCTTTTATGCAAGCAAGGTCCTGGTTAAGTGGAATCATGGTATTAAGCTAATTACGTGGACATCATCATATAACAAAAATTTCTTTTATTAATACTGTAGAAAAGTATCAGAATATATCGACTCACTCTATATTTAGGCATGTGGTAAAAACTTGTATTTTTTATGTGAGGTTCGTTCTTTTCACTTTTTCTTAATCTGTGATTAACTAAATAAATTAGACTAAGCCTACGCAATAAATTCTCATGTCACACGTAGTCTACACAACAACATGTGATGGATGATACATAGTACATATTATTAGACTGGGTTTACCAAAGCAAAATTTGAGCAATTTTATCATCATATACTTGTTATACTGAAAATGCAACTGAGATTAGGTTCAATGGCACAACTGAAAGATTAGGGGTGAATTATCTATTGTCTTTCTTGTTTTTGATAAGTTAATACAAGGCGCACCATTGTAAATTGAAATTCGAGGATCAAGGTTTGAACGTTTAAAATTTTGACATTTTATTCCATATGACATATCTGAACGTTTTAAACCATATAGAAATTGATATCTTAAATAATGAAAAACTATAATATACTTTTTTCTTTCTACAGGAAGGTCAAAAGAGATTTATGACAAGTCAAGACAAACCGGTGGGAGATTTTCCCTAAAGTCAAATACAGTTAAAGCGACAGGAATTTCAGTGTGTCAGGCCATTCAAATTCATGTGGACAGAAAAATAAGATGGATTGTGAGGATGGGAGACAGCAATTGCCCTTGTACGAGGTCATTGACTAAAGTCAATTTAGGTGAGTTCGCACTCCCATTTGCTCCAACGTGGAGACTGCGACAAGAAACGTATGAACACCATTGCGTAGGAGTATTTGAGCCAATTACATCTTAGTCATTAAACGTTAAGAGTCATAAGTGGGTTCTATATGATTTAATGATCAAGATGGAGTGGGCTCACTTGTCTAGATGAGTACAAGACTTGCTTGTTGTAGAGAGAGAAATGAAGGGAAAACCAGTGAGGCGCTAACTTAGATGGTAAGAGAATTTTTCAGCCTGTTTAGTGATCTTAGGTTCAAGCCTTGTTAGAAACACAATTTAAGTTCAGAATGCACCAAGCCAATATAAGATGGCGTACTCTGAAGATCACTCGAGAAGGTGAATAAATCGATATGTGCGAAAATCGGTGGAAATACCACCTTATAACTATTATAAAAAAAAAAAAAAAAGACGGTTGAAAATGTGATGTTAGTCTTTTTCCTTAGACATTTGCAGTACGGCCTCAATCGACCATCATGACAGTGGTTGCCAACCTGCATTGCGGGCCTGGGCAACCACGTCCTAAGAGCATAATGGCTAAGTCTCTTGAGAACGGTTTCAGGTGGTGCTCGCATGATTCCTTCCTCACCTCCCTATCCTTATCCAGTGTTGAGCGTTAGGCAATCACCACGCCGGGTTTTCATTTGCCTTAGGCGGCCATGACATAGTGGTCCGATCACAAGTGCCTTCGATTGATAGTAAGATTCTTTATATAATTTTATTTTTCTCTTAAATTTATCTTGAATTACCAAATAATTTGCGCTGTCTTATTCGAGATTTACCATATAGGAAAATAGGCCCATGTCATGCAAACGTATCCTCCTCCTCCTCCTGCCAATGCAAGCATGGGCCCCGGGATTAATGGTCCCGTCATTTAAGCAAGTCAATTACGTTATCTTATGTTTTTCCAAAGCAGAATAATGCCGACCGAGTGGAACTCTTTGGTCCTCATCCTCAAAAGGAGACTCGGGAAAGAAAAGTCTAAGGATGTAGACGTAAATGGATGTGAGTGGGGGGGGGGGGGGGAGGGAGGAATCTTCATCCTCGTCTTCGTACTAAAAGGAGACTTGGGAAAGAAAAGTCTAAAGATGTAGACGTAACTGGATGTGAGAGAGAGTGGGGGGGGGGGGGGGGGGGGAGGAATCTTCATCCTCGTCTTCGTACTAAAAAAAATGTGGGAACTCTTGTTTTATGCTGCATAATACCTCACTCTCGTTTCCGATTCCTTTTTCTAACGAAGGACGTGCCTTTTCTGAGGAAAAGTTGTTAGGTGATTTGGAGTTTGCAGCACGGGCATCTTGCTAGTTTTTATATATTAATAAATTTCACATGCAACTAAAGTTTATGAGGGATTGAGATTCACTGATATTAGAGTAAATCGACATTATTTTTTTCTTTTCTGATGTGTAACTTGACCTTTTGAGTTTGCTAAATTGAGAAGATGACATATTAATATAAAAAGAAAGCGGTCTGAACTTAATCTTCCAATTTATACATTTTTCTTCATCTCATTTCTTTCCCGTTTATATTTTCCTTTGCCTCTTCCTTAGTTCCACGGGTAATATCACCGCCCTCCTCCTTTTGTGATAGAGCGGCGAGCCCTTGGAAGGATAGGCCAATCCAATGGGGAAGTGATTGCTGCTTGTGGCGAGGCACGACAATGAGGTGAGGGCCGTGTGAACCACGGTGGAGGTGGAGAGAGAGAGAGATGGGGACCTAAGATTATGTGTGGATTTTGCTGCTCATTGATCGAAAAAGTTTAGAAGATAAAATGACATTTTTTGAAATCTAGGGCACAAAATTGTGAACACACTTTGGATGTTGGTCTATGCTCACACCGTATTGGATTCACCAAAAATTTGTGAATACTTTACTATTGATTAGGCCATCAATACTCAGGTGAGGAAAGAGAAGAAGATGAATGGCGAGGATGGTCACCTTTTTGGCCTCGTACGGGGGTCATTGACAAGGTTGATTGTGTGATTTGCGTTCTTTTGTTGAGTGGGGAGACTTGACCAACAAAAGTCGAGATAACATGTAACTCCAATATCTCAGTTTCAAGTGATGGCGATGACGATGGCAACGGGGGAGAATTACCAAAAAAAATTTAAACCTATTGCAATTGTGTCAATTCAGTCCTAAACTTTTTTTTTTTTTGCCAATTTAGTCCTAAACATTTTATAATTATGCAAATTTAGTCCATCCGGCCAAAATTGGCTGGTTGGCGCTGATGTGGATGCCGGCAGGGGACAGTCGGTCGGCGACCACTAACGTGGCAATTTTTTTATTTCTTTATTTTTATTTTTCGAATTTTAAATATATATTTTAATTTTTTAATTATTTTTTTCTTTTTTTTTTCCACCCTCTCATTCCTCTGGCTAGCGAGGCCCTCACCAGATCCGGCAGGGCCTTGCCCAGCCAAGGCGAGGGTCGACCTCACCAAAGGGCCGTGAAGGCCACGACAGCCTTGAAGGTGGCCTGATCATGGGGGCTCATGAAAGCGAAGTCCTTGCCAAAGCTCATCCTACTGAGCATGTTCCAGTACTTCTTCTTAAGCCGGTAGAGCTTCTTGATGAGCTAGTTCTTGTTGAAATCGAGCTAGAGCTTGCACTTGATCTGGTCATTGAACGTGACCATGTCGTGGTGGCCACCGGAGGCCCTCCTGTGACATCCTGATTCTCCGATTCTATTTTCAATAAATTGAAACAGGCATTTCGTTGGCACGCATATAGTTTTTTTTTCCTAGAGTCAGCCACTCATGTGAAAACTAGTCTATTAGGTGAAGCCATTAAGAAATTCTAATGCATCAAACTCAAGAATTTGACTAGGAAGCGACGACCGAGCTAATCTGCAAGGGTTATTACAATATAATTAAAAATCGATTAGAGACTGGAGATAGATCGAGTCGATAGAAGCATGTGATCAAGTGTGGGTGATTCCACCAAATCGCACAATTCTTGTTGATCGGCACTGGATCAACTTTTCTGTTGATTGGCTACCCTGTGTCCGTATTTGAAACCTTGAAATTATCCTGACAATCGAGAGTCGCCAATGTGTCAAAGATGTACATTATGGCTTGATCAATCATAGGTCAAATGCAAGAAAATTTCTAAAAGTTACCCGGTAAATTAGGACGCGCTAATATCGTGCCAGAGTGAAATCAACCGTGAAATTGAGATCAAATTCAAAAATTGGAAGTCCCGATGTGTCACAAATCATTTTAGGTTCATTAACTCATCTTCGGAAGATTTTTCATGCAAGCCGAGTTTTTAGCGAAGAATTAGCATATGGTTAATTTGGCTCAAGAAATTAGTAAGCCGCTTTTTATCGTGTTTTTTGGACTAAAGATGGTTCTATGGTCGAGTAATAATGTGAATTGAAGTGTGGTGATATTAGATTAATTTTATGGACTTTAATTTGGTTCAATTAGAAGAGAATTGAAGAATTGGATGTACATGATTTCAAAATTCGTATGCCATGGCAGAAAATGAAATTGGACCCATTGAAGAATTGTTGTGGGAGATTTGAAGTTAGCGGAATGTGATGTCACCTTATATGATGGTTGGGGCCAAAGCAAATGGGGTGTTGACAAGTGTCGGATGCCCATTAGTCCCCAAAAAGCACCTCTCACTTCAATCTTCATCTTCTTCCTTTGACTTGGAGAGAGAAGCTCGGCAGTAGCAACCGACCGGCCTCCCTTTCGCTCGACGCACACCTGCACGCCTCCGAAGCCGTCGTCGTTGCCGGTGGTCACTGCCATTCGCACCACCAGGCCGCTCGCCGCCCGCTCGCGCCACCGCCCGCCCCACCGCCTCCCTCTCTCCTCCATTCCCTTGCTGTTCGACGCCCCTGCAAGCTGAAGACCGACGAAGCCAGCTCCCCATTGAGGGCTCGCCATCGCACGCCACAACCGGAGTCACCACCACTGCGCGCCGTCGCCTCACCGTTGCTCCACCCGTTTCTGTCTCCATCTCGTTGGCTCCTCTATTCCACCGGCCATTTCAGATCTGGTGGAGCTCCGCCGGAGCCGTCCAGCCACCTTTAGCCACCGTGAAGCCCCGCCTAGGTCCAGTTCAGCTCCTCCACCCATTCCCGACCCCAATCAGCCCCAAATTGGCCATTTTCCGGCCTCAACCGGTAGCTAGCAGAGAGGAGAAAAATGGGTATCGCAATGGAGTTCTGGCCCGTTTTGACCGGCTTCCCGACCCCGGATGCTTGGCCCACATTGAGGAAAGTCGATCCCCGTGGCGTCCCCGTCATTTGGAACTGCTCGGTTCGTTAATCGAGTGAGTTTAGCTCACTAAACCTTGATTAGCGAGTTAATTATGCTTAGAGTGTTCTTAGTTTAAGCTAAGTAAGCTTAGGTGGTTAGTTTAATTTATTTAATTGTGAATTAGATTAAGATGTTGGTTTAATTTAAAGTATGTTTAGTTAAGGTTAAATTGAGGTTTATATTAGTATAATGGTGATTTGACATAAATGAATTACTTTTAGATTAAATAAGTATTTCAAAATTGTTTAATAATTTAATAATACTTTATTATTCGAAATTACCAAAATATTATTATTTAATTAATTTCATAATAAAATTTATTATTTAATAAATTCCAAAAATTATTTCAAGATCTTAGTTTCTCAAAATTTTGCGCTGATGTGTATTCAGATTATTAATTTGATAAGTGGATATTGCAAATTGAGTTATGACTTGTGCAATTGATTGCTGAATTGTGGAACTGAGTGGTGATTGTGAAAAGTATATAATTTTTTCAGAAAATCCTGAGTGTCGGGTTTGACACCGAAAATAGATTTTAAGTATTATATCAAACAGTGGGGTTTGGAAAAAAAGAATGGTGTTAGTTTTTCTGGTTTGAATTTGATTGTGTACCATCACACACACAACTACTTTTTCAAATGTTTTTAATATGAAGAAAAATTGCCGGAATCACTATTTTAAGTGGAAGCATTGAGTGAAATGCAAAGTGTCCTGGGGCTGAGTATGATTTTGTTGTGTGATAATTAAGACGAAGTTGTCTAGGGCTGTTAAACCGGACTTGCCCTTATATGGGATGCCCTTTACAATGGATGCGGGTCGCAGTAGAGGCTAGGCCAACTGGACCTATACTCATTCGGGAATGCCGTTGACGTAGTGACGAAGTTGCGCTCCAAGGAGGGAGGCGATGCTTGGCATTAATGTCAATAGACAGCCAAATTGCGAGTAGGCTATGCCTTTGTGTGGTAGTGAATAACAATTGGATTGCATGCCGAGTGTCATTGACGAGTCGGATTATGGGACAGAATAGCGTGGCATGGTCTGGGACATGTCATAACAATTTAGTCTTATAATCTAGACTCCTATAGTCGTTCAAAATGATATTGTTGGAGTTCCAATGGTTTAAGTTCCTATTACTATCTATGATTGAGTGATTTGAGTTGTGCTAACCTGCAGAAAGGAACTGAGGTGAGGCAAGTTCTCTATATGATGTGGCTAGGCCACCCTTGGGTGTATTTTCTTTTAAATAGGGGTTTAGGGGGTTGAGCTTGTTGAGATAATGTCCCACCCTGTTGTGGGCCAAAATTTCAGGACCGTAGATGGTGGAACCCCTGGAGGCTGATCAATCAAAAGTGAGATTGAAGAACGGGTCTGACTAGTGGTCATAGGACTGATCCTTTTTGTAGACTGCCCCTTTTTGGTATATGTGTAGACTCTAGTGTGGTTACCTTTGAAAGCATGTTTGTTTATGAAAGAGTTGGTTTCGTGCTTTCCTATCCCGTGAGTTTTTGTCATGGGTTTTATAATACGTTTCGCTTGCATAATAATAAATGAATGAAGTCGGCGACACTACTTGGGAATGTCGCATTTGCATAACCATGGCGGGATGTTGGTGCGCTCGAGGTTCGAGACTTGACACCCTCCCCCTCCCTCTGCACTGCGTGTTGTAGTCGAGGAACCCGCGGAGGAGCTTGATCTCGTCCTCATCGGTCCAGAGGCGCTAGAACAGGGGCTTGGCGACGATCACAGCCGGGGAGGGCCACTTGAGCTCGAAGGGGGAGATCGTGCCGACGATCAAGGGGACGGGGGAGGCGGCGAGGGTGGCGATGGCGATGGCAACCTTGCCGGCCACTGGCGAGGTCGACCCTCGCCTTGGCTAGAGAGGCCCTACCGAATCTGGCGAGGCTCGGCTTCGCCCAACCTTGGCGAGGGCCGAGCTCGCCGGATCTGGTGGGGCCTCACCCTTGCCTTTGGCTGGTGGGGGCGAGGTTGACCTCGCTAACCAAAGGAATGAAAGGGTGGGAAAAGGAAAAAATAAAAAATATTTAAAAATTCGAAAAAAAAATATTAAAAATATTAAAAAATTGCCACATTAGCGTTTGCCAGCCAGCTGTCCCCCACCGGTGTCCACGTTAGCTCCAGCCGGCCAATTTTGGCCGGATGAACTGAATTGGCACAATTATAAAAGGTTTATGACTAAATTGATAAAAAAAAAAGTTTAGGACTAAATTAGCATAATTGCAATAGGTTTAGAACTTCTTTGGTAATTCTCCCATGGCGACGGAGAGTGCTTTGAACTAGGTTCATATGTACTCATTACCATGGAAACTATTCGAACTTTCCTTGATTTTACGTGAGGAAATGTATTGGATCCAATTCGACAAGTTTGTTGACCTATTACAACTCCTTGTAGGCCATGGCTAAAATCTCCAACAGAGGTACACATTACTACTGCTTCATGTAATGCATTTGCGTGTGTATAAGTGATTTGCACGAAAAATTGCCAAACAACTTTTATGGGTAGCCACCTCCCAATGCCAATGGAAATACTTGCAACACCGATTGAGTTAAGGATGTGAACTAGTTTGTTTCAGCTCAGAAAAAGACTAATGAAAAATTACTATGAAATGTGACGATTTTTTTACCCTACAATTAGCACGAAATGACAGAACAACAGGTTTCAGATTATCCGCTCTGAGAGACATATAGTGCATTTGGATGGGCATTTAGAAAGCCCATTCAAGCCCCAAAGCCCTTTCACCCTAAATAGAGGTGTTTGGCAACCACTCCTCAAGGGGCTTTCAAGTGAAAGTCGACCCTTGGGAATGCTGAAGGCTTCATTTAATGAAAATATTACGTTGCTTATTTTACCCTCAAAAATTTCTTGAAAACCCATTGTTGCCCATTTTGAAAACAAGAAAACCCTAGATCTCATTCGCACTCCTCCCTTCCATTGCTCTGACCCTTCCATCGCTCTCTCCCTCGCGACAACCTCTTCTTGCTCGACTATGCTTTTCTTTTGCTCATCCTCTGCAGTTCGTCTCTCCTCTCTCCCCCTCGCTCCTGAAGCCCGGTGTTCCCGGTGAGGAAAGAGGGACGTCTTGGATTGTGGCCAGCGGAGGAGCTTCTGTGGGTACTGCAAATCGCCGAGTGGGTCCAATGGTTCTCACGGTTCATACGTTTTCTCCTTCATTTCTCGTGGTTTTTCTCCCCTCCCCTGTCGTTGAGTGCATTTTTTTGCCTAGCTCCGATGGCTGGGGACTGGAGATGTCGTGCTTCGGGTTTGCCTTTTTCTATCTTTTGCCGTTCGTCGTGACGTTCACGGTCGCTGGAATTGCTGATTTGCACTTAATCATTAGTTCCAATCTGATGCTTCGTTGCATGGGTCGGCTTGCGCTGATGATTTTTTCTCGTTTTGGGTTATTTGTTTTTTAACGTCTTTTCGACTTGGATTGCATGCTTGAGCACAGAGCCTAATTGTGGATGACGATGTGCAATTTCCTATTTTGAGAGTTTGGGCACCTCTGGACTATTGATGCACTATTACTAATCCCAACTTGTTGCTTACCATGTGTTCGTTAGAATGACCAAACCAAGTTAGTGTATATGGATGGCGAGGATGGGGAGAGGGATGCGGTGGGGGGAAGGATTTAAAGAAAAGGTTGTTAACCGTCGAGGGAAAGGAGGGGTTGTTGGGGGCAAGGAACCGTGAAACCACCAAACCTTTGACATAACAACTTCATGAGTTGCAACAAGAAAAAGCGTTTGTTTCAGTTTATGTTCTTACTGCCCCTACCCCAATTGATTGCATCATCGTCATCATCTTCTTCTCCTTTGCACGAGAGAGAGATGGGAGTTGGGATCTGGGGAGATATTTTGGGGAGAGGGGAGAGGAGTTATTAAACTTCCTCCAAATTTTAACTGATTCCCACTTAAGTAACGTCTAATGTAGGCAAATTACACATTTCAGTTGGTTTTGGTCTGTTATCATCCTAATCTTTGTTTTTGTTATGTCCTTCCAATATTCATTGGATTTGCACCATTTGTTTTCGGTTTCATAATTATGAGTGCGATAAAAAATATATTGATTGTTATCTAAGTTCGATTGCTTGACGACTTATCTCATTAACATTGTCTCATAATCTTTTATTACCTTCAAGCACCATGGCTGTCTCCTTACAAGCTTCTGACTCGTCTGATTCCTTGATTCTTAATTTTGTTACGGGGTTAATGCTTGCCCCTCAAATGAGTATGATGGGAACACCTAAACTTGTCATCACCTTTCTTGCAGCATTCTCATTCTGTTCAAGATTCATTTCTTGAAATTGCACCGACCTTTACTATCCATTTTTGTCATTCAAACATCAATTTTGCTGACTCTATTGAGTCCTACTTATTTTAGCATGATCTCCAATAATAACTCTTTCACATGGCAACACTCCCTTTTGTATCTCATAACACTGGCTCAATTGAGTTTGATGCTCTTCTGATCTTCCTTATCACCTTTATTGATTTTCTTCTTTTCGATATTTATATTCTTCTTCCTATGGATCTTTATCACCTTTATTACTTTTATGTAATTATTGCTGGCCCAGATACTTGTAATTTGAACTCAATTGCATAATTTTCAGAAAAACAGATACACTGCTCAAGAGGTGGAGATAAGCTCATCCAGGAATCTGAACAGCAATCTCTTCTTCTAGAGCCAAAAAGGTTAGTCCCAATTCAATCTTTTTCTTCTGGGGTTTCTATAGGATTCTGAACAGCAATCTGTTGTAGCTTAAAAGTGGCATCAATGAATGATTTTAGCTATATTTAGATACTCTTGTTCCTGAAATCTATTTTTTTTTTTCGGTTTTCATGTCTGCACAACTTCTGGGGTTTCTATAGGGTTCTAAACAGTGATCTTTTTCGTTTGATGTGTGGTGCTGCAGCCACATGATCAATATCTATGATGCGTATTCATGTTCCTTGATGTTAGTGTTGGTTTTACTTGCTATTTGGTGATTGAACTAGACCATTTGTTTTTCATTGACACCGCAGACCATCATGGACTGTTGGTATCAGTGAGAGAAAGCTACCTTAAATGGTGAACTAAGTATGAAGTCCACACCACATGTCTCACCTGCATTTGTTTATATTGCATTTATTAGTAGATGGCAAGTTCATCAAAGGAAAAGGCATTTTGGAGCCCTGAAGATGTTGAAACGTTTTGTAAGTTGTGCGTTGAACAAATTGACAATGGCAATCATCCTGCAAACAACAAAAGAGATGGATGGACAGTTGTAATTAAGTTTGAGGACCTAAGGGGCAAAAAGTATGATAAATGTCAAATGAAGAGTAAGTGGGATAATCTTAAAGAAGATTGGAAAAGATGGAGGACATTGGTCCTTAAGGAAACTGGATTAGGATGGGATCCAAAAAAGAATACCATTGATGCAAGTGATGAATGGTGGGAAAAGAAAATTCAGGTTTTTTCCCTTCTTTTATTAATTTTTTTAAGTTCATCTTTTTTCAATAAAACTCACAAAAATGTTTATTACAACAGAAAAATCCTAAGGTTAGACCTTTTAGAATGAAAGGCATACATCTGGATCTTCAAAGTTTATTGGATAGAATGTTTGGAGATATTGTTGCCACTAGAAGCATCACATGAAATCAAGGCTTACGTAATGATGAAGATGTTGTGGCCACACAATTTGACATTGGTGGTTCAATAGGAGCAAGATTTACTGATGATAATATAGAGGACGATGTGGGTGGAAAGAGTAGTGAACAATATCGAAGTGATAAAAGAACGTCGCAGAGTTCAGTGAGACAATCTCAAAGAAAGAAACAAAAGAAAAGTATAGTTGATAAGCTAGCAATACAAATGGAGAGGATTTGTTCAGCTATTGAAAGTAGAAGCTATGCCAAAGAGTTTGATCCATACAAAGAACTCATGGAGACGTTGAAAGCTATACCCGAGATAAAGCAAGATCGAGAGTTATATTTTTTTGCACTAGATTATTTTTCAGAAAAGAAAGAGAATAGGCAAATATTTATAAACTTAGACGATGATCAAGAAAAAGTCATATGGCTCAAGTATAAGTTTGCACAACGTAGAGCTCACTAGGATATTTGCTATTTATATTTTTCATGTGTAATGTTATTGTAATGTAATACATATTTGCACTACTTATTTGTATTAGTTGGTGAGACATATTTATGCTATGTTATCAGACTTGTTTTTAATTGGTGTTCTTTTTATCGAATGGAGTTTGCATATATATATGATAAGTGTTTTTTGTTGATGAATTATCTAAATAATTCATTATATCTCTTATTCTAATTCTATTTTGTTATTTTGATCAGTTATGGATGACTCTTTTGAAAGAGAAAACCATGAAAAAGAGGAAGAAAAATATTGGCAACTTTGTGCAGCTGCACATACTTGCGGTGTCAGTATTTATCAGGCAATATATGGTAAAAAAAAAATACCGTGCATGACCTCATCATATACAGGAAATGCATGGTTAAAAGAGTTGATGGACATAGATGTTAATTCTGAAAGGTTTTATCGAATGTTTAGAATGAATATAATTGTGTTTAAGAATTTAATGAATGATTTAGTGACACGATATGGTTTGCAAGGAACTAGAAATATTGATGTTACAGAAATGCTAGGATTGTTTCTTCATATTTTAGGACATAATATAGGTAATATGTTAACACAAGAGCACTTTCAGCATTCTGGGGAAACCATATCCAGGCTATTTAGCTTAGTTTTGAATAAAGTATGTGAAATGGGAGCAGATTTGATCCAACCATCCGATCGACAATTCAAGAAAGTTCCAAAGAAGATCAGGAATAATACAAGATTTTTTTCCACATTTTAAGGTAAGTTATGATTATATAGTAGAAAATATGAATTAAATATAAATCAAATAATATTCTTCTTCTTGTTTTAGGATTGTATTGAAGCTATAGATGGTACTCATATTTCAGCAGTGGTACCTACGAGTAAGCAGCTTCGTTTTATTGGTCGAAAAGGAACACCGACGTAAAATGTGATGTGTGGAATTTACTTATGTGTGGGCCAGTTGGGAGGGAATAGCTCATGATACTTGTATCTTTTATGAAGTCATTAGGAGACATGATTTGCAATTTCCTCATCCTCCAAAAGGTTTGTTAATTAATGGTTTTTATGCATTAATATATATGTGTTATATATTGATTAAATTTACAACTTTTTTGTGTAGGTAAATATTATTTTGTTGATGCTGGATATCCAAATCCCACGGGTTATTTGGGGCCATATAAAAAAGTTAGATATTATTTATTTGAGTTTCAACGAGGTTCTCAACTGACAGGTTATAAAGAAGTGTTTAATCGTGCTCACTCTTTACTACGATCAGAAGTTGAGCGAGCTTTTGGCGTATTGAAGAAGAAGTGGAAGATTGTAAAGAGTATGCTAAGTTATCCATATACAAAGCAAGTGAAAATTGTGATAGCAACGATGACTTTGCACAATTATATACGAATAAATGCCCTGAATGATACACATTGTGCTAGAGTATATTTGGATATCAATTTATATACAATGGATCTTGATGATGTAAATGGGGAGGGTAATGCTGTAGATGATGATGTAGCATCCGATATGGCACGTTTACGTGATCAAATAGTTATGAATTTATGAAGTAATTAAGGATATTTGTAATTTTTAAAGATAATGAGCTTCTTTCCTCAAAGCATATGTTATCATATTTTTATTGTAATGAAAGTATTCTTATTGTAATTGAGAAAGAGAGCACGTAAATTTTTTCCATTTGATATTTTTTAGCCAAAAAAAAAAGAATTTTAATTTTAATAAAATTGTTTACATAACATCTTTAACATTGTTGTCAAATATAAATTAAAAATGTCATAAACATTATTATTTTTTAATTTAAAAAAAATTAAAATTAAAATATTTAAATTAATCACCAAATGGCCTTTTCAAATGTGTTTTCTACCAAATAGCATTTCTCTCAAAGTTGCTTTTCAAAACATAATTTACCAAACAGTCTTTATATTTTATTCAAACCCCTTTAGGCCAACCTGCTTTGCATTTTCCCAATGAGCTTTCCAAATACCGAACCAAACGCACCCATAGAATTACTTCATTGTAGAGCAGCTCCCAATCATTTACGATCCCTTTCTAAGTATGTAGTAATTCGTAGACCAGTGTAGCGTAGATGATCCCCAGGGGCACGAAGTTCTTTCCTGAGTGACAGGAGAAAGTGACGGAAAAGTACTCTAATGATTTGATTTTCAAATGGTTTCGTATATACAAGAAAATTCTTTTGGAAAAGTTATGCAAAGTCGACAAAATACGATAATAATCAAGCTATTGATTGACAAATTACAAAAACCAGGCATCGCAGCAAAAGTTAAACTACGATACGAAGGCCATGTCGGCGTTGAGAGCAGGTGAGGGGCGAGTGCTCGTTTAGCATTGATTCTTTTGCTCTAGTCATGATCACCTAATTCTCAGTTCGAAAACGTGTGCTACTAATTTGAGATCTTGGTAAGACTAGCAACCGAAACATAAATTAAATATGAAAACCTAGGTTTACGTTGATTTTTTGTTCCCTGTAGGTGTTTAATATTGAGCTAAATGATAAGGTTCTGTTTTTTGTTATTCTTTTAAAGGGTTTGGCTTTTGTGGTTTTACAGCATAAGTGCCAATTTTGGCAATTAACTTTGGAAGCTTTATATTCCGATTGCAAAAGATGAGTCCCACAAGAGCGCCTTTATTAATATAGCATAACAGTACCGCTAGGCTAACAGACTCTTATTACAAAGAGTTCTCTTTTCTATTTTTCATCTTTAAGGTAAAATCTCAATGCAATGTAAAATAGCTTTCAATTTTCGTTTACAACAAGGAAATAGAAATGTCAGTATCAATGATGACCCAAAATAAACAGGAAAACAAAATTATCTAATGAAGGTTCTTGACAGGAACGTCTCGCTAACTTGCTATATCATTTGAAAATATAATACTTGAATATGTAGTGCCACAATGACAACAAATTTTCCAACGATTGTCCGTATTGACCAAACAAAATCCAAAGTTGAAAAGTAATATGTGTCGAAAAGTTAAAACCTCAAGCCATAGAGTTAGATTTATTAAAATTAGGTTAGAAAACTTCAACCAAAAAAAAAAAGTTTAAAAAACTGATTTTCTAGGAGATATGTACGATGTGAGTGACCCTCTAAATAATCTGTTATATACAAGAATCAATAATGGCCCGATACCTCATTTAAAAATTAATTGTATAAAATAATCTTAGCAAGTCTAATATTTTCCTAAAACAAAACCCCATAATGTTGGCTTAGTGGTTTAGAATTTGGAGATGTATAGAGCCAACTTGGTTTCAACGAGGGTTATTGATTTGCAAAATCAAAAGGGATCTTCTTGTTGTTAAAAAGGAAAATCTCAAAACCAAAGAATTAAAGATTCTACATGGCTTAAATCAGTGTAACCAACTCTGTATAAAATTGAATCTATCTTTAAAGTAAAATACTTGGCTAACTGTATCATTAGCTTGAAAAAGAGATGGTCAATCCTGAGCTCACACATTTTCCACGAGAGGAAGAGAGATATATGTTTACCTTGGAAACTTCTTCGTGCTTGTGTTTGAGAAAGGAAACTGTTGTGGATGTAAAGGGAAAGAGAAGGTAACGTAAGACATCATCTCACTCCTGCATTCGTTTTGTTTAGGGGACACCGTGCGTGACCCATTGCGTAGAAATGCAAAGCCAGCAATAAGGAATAATTTGAGTTAATATGTAATTTGACTTTTAGGAATGTCTTCTTGGCCTAAAAGTCCTTGGGGCTTTTCGGCTTCAAGCTGCCCAAAAAACTGACTATCATCACCGGCGGGTATAATCATATCATGTGACTTTTAATGTTTGAATACTCAAACGTTTTGTCAGGTGGGTGCTAGGAAGTTTAGAAACAGATAGCTTATTATATTAATGAATACCAGGAGAAGATAACTGTATCTGATGTAAATTGATTCCTAATAATCTTATTCTTTTGAACAAGTTATGTATCGAGACTCGAACACAGCACGTCCACAACATGAGCCAACTTGCTTCACCGTCTTCCTTTCAAAGTCTTTCTAAAAAAAAGGTATTGTTGTAGTTACATAACTGAACTAACACTACTAGAAGAAATTGATAGTCGATGGGCAAAACTATACAAAAAGAGAGAGCCAAAATTGGTTTGAAACTCTCATTATAGATGGCATGTAGATCAGTAGCCATTGTTGGTGAGTGTTTTGCGAAACTCATCAGCCAAAAATCGTTGGAGAAAGATAACAATCAAACGCTTATCTTGGTCAACTCCATGATAAGATATTGATAAAGCTAATATAATTTAAATAACGTGATAATTAACTAAAAAGTTACATCAATTGATCAAAGAACTCAGAAGACACAATTGTAATAAATTTATTCTTGATTTCGTTAGAGAGAGTGCATTCACAAAGCAAATAGATAATATTTGTCTTCATCTTGAACTATAAACATTGGCAAAGAACACAAAGACTTTCGATTTTCTTTTTTTTTCTTTTTTTCGGGAGGGTGGGTGTCACGCCCCGATCCTCGGGCACGTGCACATCCTTCACTCTTGGTCGATTTTATATGCGATATCCCAGGACAATGTATCGCCGACCCTTTCATTTTTAAGCACATGCGGAAGCAATTAAAATCCCCAGACAATAAAACGATTGGGATAGAAAAGCAGGGCCATATTTTTCATATTGAAATTTATAACCAAACTTTTATACAAACCACAAACCCTTTCAAAACTATTCACATCAAAAAGGAGATCTCAAAAGAAGACAGAAACTTAGACAAACTAGGCCATACACAAGGCCCCTCTCAAAATTTTCTTCTTCTTCCAAAAATCCTCTTCTTCAAATCTCACCTCCGAGTTCTCCTTCTCGGATTCCTCCTCCTCAGCTCTTCAGCGGGGTCCTGAAATGGTTTTCCCCAAACTGGGATGAGACTACGTCTCAGCGAGTTCTACCCCACTAAGCCCGATTAGTAAACTATTATACTAAAGGCTGCCTAAACACGCACAGGGCAGAGGACTCACCTTGGCCTCAGATCCCACCTGCAAGTCAGTACAATTCACAATAAACATCCATTCACTTCAAACAAATCGAACCAGTCGATTACATGTCATACGAATCAATCCCCACTGTGGGATACATAAAAGCTAGGCCACATGCATTCTCCAGGACGACCTTCCAAGTCTCCGAGTTCACGTGCCTCGAACCTTGGGCCCACGTGCATTCTCTCAGGCGACCTTTTCGCCAAAGTGATGCATCAAGTCACCGAGACCACGTGCCTTTTTAGATGCCCGGGCCCACGTGCATTCTCTCAGGTGCATTTCACCAAAGCGATGCATCAAGTCGCCGAGACCACGTGCCCTTTTAGATGCCTGGGCCCACGTGCATTCTCTCAAGTGCATTTCACCAAAGCGATGCATCAAGTCGTCGAGACCACGTGCCCTTTTAGATGCCTGGGCCCACGTGCATTCTCTCAGGTGCATTTCACCAAAGCGATGCATCAAGTCGCCGAGACCACGTGCCCTTTTAGATGCCAGCCTCTGTCACCGAGCCACGTGCATTCTCCAGGAGTACATACCGAGTCTCCGAGCCACGTGCATTCTCTCAGGCGACCTTTTTGCCAAGGTGACATATTCAACCACTGAACTCACGTGCATTCTCAAGGTGACATTCCAATTCACCAAGCCCACGTGCCCTCTTTCAAGAGATTACCAATCTACTTTCAATACCGATAACCAATGCCCAACGATTTCTCAATCAAATAATTCAATCAACTCAACAAGGCATTAAAATGCTGAATAACATACTTGACCATTTACCGATCAACCATTCAATCACAATCAATTCCAATCAATTTAGGGTAAATCCCTAAAATATCACAATTTAATTAATTCCATACAACATAGAGCTCAAATAAATAAACGAACTGCGCCACGACGATCAGCACGAGATTTCGGTCGTTGGCCATCAAAATCTTAATTTCCGAAAAAAAAATAATTAATTATTAATTTCGAAAATTAATTAATATTAAATATTCAATTTAGCTCAAAATAAAGCCCGATTAAATAAACGGACTTCACCACGCTCATCAGCATAATTTTCCGGTTCCAGGCCATCTCAGTTGATTTTTCGAAAAATAAATAATTATTTAATTTAATTCCGAAAATTAATATTTAAATGCTAAAAAATCCACTTAGGCCCGAAAAGCCTAATTGGAGCCCACTAAGGGTCGGGAAAAATCCCGAGGCACTTCCAATAATTAGTAGACCGCGTCTACTTGCTAATTACACATTCAATTTATCTAATTCAAATCACAATTGGCTAATAATTGCTAATTTATTCTAATCTAACAACATAAATATAATTAATTAAATCTAAACCAGCTTAAAGCATAATTAGCCACTAATCCTGGATTAGTGAGATTACTCACCAAATCGCGCGCAAATCGGATCAATCCGACGGCGGCGACGCGAGGAACGATTGTTCCCAAATCACGGCTCGGGTTCGGGGCCGGGAAACGGTCCAAAAGCGGGCCCGACGATGCTGAAACCCACTTCGTGGGTCTTGCTGGTCGCGGCTGAACGGAGCAGCTCCGGCGGCTAGGGCGGCGGGGGAAGGCCGGCGGAGGGCGAGGGGGTCGCGGGGGTGGTCCGGCGAGGCTAGGCGGTGGCCGGAGGTGGCCGGACGGTGGCTGGTCGGTGCGGAACAGGGGCGAACAGCAGCTGGTTCGCGCGGCCTGGGCGTGCGCGGACGGCGGAACGGCGGCGAGCGCGCGGGCGCGGCGCGGGCGGCGGTGCGGCAGTGCGGCGGCGGGACGAGCGGCTACTGTCTTCGTCTGGCGGTGATGCTCGCTGCTTCTGTTCTTCTTCGGCTTCTGGTTCGCACACGAAGAAAGAAGAAGAAGAAGCTAGTTCACGTGGGGTTGGGGGGAAAGAAAGAGGAGAGAGAAGAAGAGATAAGAAGAGGGATTTTCTTTTGACTAGTCAAAAGTAAAAAGCAAAAGAGAGGAGCCAAATTTAAAATTGGCAAGGGACATTCGGCGGTGGGGAGGGCTACGCACGAAGGGGGAGGAGAGGAGAGAGAGAAAGAAAAAGAGAGAAAAGGGAGAGAGAGAAAAAGAATTAAAATAATAACATTATTTTTATTTTTCTTTTTCTCTTTCCCTTTCCCCTTCTATTTTCTTTTGATCTTGGATTTTTCCTCCGATAATTTCTTTCTTGAAATTTCGGACTTGGCAATAAATTGATAGACGATGAGACGGTCCTAAAAATGAATTGTGACACGTCCGAATATTCGATTCCCAAAACCGAATTAAATTTCATGATTAAAATCGACCGGACGCGATTTTAGTCCAATCCAACCAATTAGGTAGCTTTTAGGGATTTTACCGCGGTTATATCCCTTAATGGCTTCACCCAATAGGTTAGCTAACTCGTGAGTGATCAGCTCAGAGAAAAAGGACCATAGGCACGCCGACGATATGCACATTTCACTTTATCGAAATGGGGTCGAATTTCAGGATGTCACAGTGGGGGATGGATCGCTTTCATTTCTTCAACTAAGGATTTCCAAACAACAAAGAAGGCGAAGGAAGACTTGCGGGTGTGGCTTCAGTAAAGAAAATTCTGATGATGAAGAAGAAGAAGATAGATAGGGAGACGGCGAAGGAAGACTTCATGGTTGGATTGATGATGAGATAGCTAGTATAAACACTTAGAGGGGGGTGAATAGGTATATAATAATTTTTCGTGATATGCAAGCAGTATTAATCTGACAATAGAAAGGAATTTCTCGTTTGATTAACAAAACGAATTATGATCAAAGTAAAGCAAAGAGTAGGGAAGAGGGAATTGAACACAAGGTTTATAGTGGTTCGGCTTATTCCAAGCCTACATCCACTCTTCCGCACTGACAGCCCATCGGCTGGATTTCACTATAAACAAAAGAGATGTTACAGCAAAGTTCTTCCTTGATTCCACAGTGTAGATATTTTACCACACTTACTCAAGGTTTCTCATGAATATAGACTCTCTTTTGCGTACAAGATTTCGCTCAAATGAATTGACTAAGAATAAGGAGCTTCAGACTTTGGAATTCTTCTATCGTGCACTCTCTCGAACAATTGAAATGATTTCCTTATATACTCCTTTATGCCATCATACCTGTTGACACTTACCAAAGGAATTCCTCCAATCAACCCGTTGGACGGAATCAATTAGAAGCTATTAAAGGAACATGTCGATAGCCCATCAATCCTGTTCACCCATACAATCAGGATCTCGGTTTCCATAAGTAGAACCTTTCAAGAATATTTCGCCAATCATCGGATCATTAATCTCAGAATCAATCATGATCAAATAAATGATTCCGTTATGTCATATCCAGCCAAGAGATCTTCTCCAGTCGATAAGGTTACATCCTTAATGAAACATCCAGTTCTGAATAGTCTTTCTTCAACGGATTAGAAACTGTCGATGAGAATAGACTTTGAGTCTTGAGTTTGGCAGTCCGGAGGTCTTCAGACTTTAAATAGTAGAGTTTGCAAATCTTCAGACTAGACTGATGGAAACGTTTTGTCAGTTTCAAAACACTTCATGAAGATTTCTCCAACAGATGATTGTATTAGCCTAGCAAGATCGGCCTGGAATTGTAGGAACGATGATGTTTGAATTGTCGTCCCATAAATTTGGTCCCATGCAACTTGCGCAACACAACTCCATCGAAAAGTCTCATACAACTTTATGATGGATATGTAGTCTCTAGACCAATGATGTTTGAATTGTCATCCTTTTGATTTGGTGTGCCCGTCCTACAAGTTCCACACACTTGCACGACATTACTCCATCGAAAAGTCTCGACAACTTCACGATGGATGTGTAGTTTCTGGACCCCTCGTATTCAATAAATTAATTAACTAAATAGAGAGCAATAGTTTGAGATGATTTGTGGTGCGAAGGATTAGTCCCACCCCACTCCTTACTGAAATCTCAGCCATTGCTCACTCAATTGCTACGGTTCGGTTCAGTTTGATTTGGTTAGTTCCTTAAATAAGAAATCAAAGATCACCCTTTGAAAACCGAGAGTGACCTTTGAAGCTTGTAGATGGACTTTCTGGCGACGACCAAACCATGGAGGACCAAGGTGGGATTTCACTTTTGGGGCGACTTTGCTAATAAGCCTAGCCTTGGCAATTCTCGGTTTTGCAAGCTCTGTTCTAAATGATGTTTTGATTTCTTTTTGAGTTTATAACATATCAAACTGGTGAAAAGTAAAAGATAAATCAGACTAATGAAATGAGGAGTTTGGTGTGAATTCTTATTAAGAAAACAATCAACTTAAATTCGTGGAAAATTTCAGACAAAGAACAAAACTAAAAGAGAAAGTCGGTTGATAAGTTTTTCCTTTGCTCCGATTAGGCTCTTTCTCTAAATATACAGAGATTGTGGAGATAGAGGGGAGTTCCGAGCCCATTAATCACATGTCCACTCATCCACTTGGATCCACATTCACTCAAAGTTTAAGCCAATGATATGTGAAGCCTGTAGACCAACTAATATAATATCAATTTCTCCACACTTTCAAGAACAGAAACAATGTTAGAATAGGCTTAGAAATAATTCGTTACCCAGCTAAAATTATCCTAGGACTTAAGTATTTTTCAACCGTTGTTCTACCAGTACAGATTTTAAATTTTCCACAAAATTGGAATTTACCCAAATTAATGCTAGCATACCCCAAAGTCACGCTGGTCTAGGAATTATGCTCATGCGAAGCGGAGATCACGGCCATGAATAATCATGTTTTTATATGAATAATCTTTGTCCTCATGTCCTCGCCGTCTTATTTTCTCGTCATGGCCAAACGGAAATAAAGGATACACTTGACTTTACTATGGCTAGATAGCAGTGCATTACTAGACTGTTCACGAATAAGTGTCACATACGGCGGAATTCGGTTTCAAAACCAACTCCTGTAATCGTTTTACTCATCTAGCGGAAAGTGCAAATATCCTTTACACAAGTGAGGAACTTGAAAATTCGGTATAGTTGTGTTTGTTCCTTGATAGGAGAAGCCACTATGTACCATGCGCATGATCCCATGGCAACTAGCAGGCCTATTTTCAAAAAGCATAGGTGCTTGTTGATTGTTCAGTAATGATCCCTGTGGAAGGCCAAGGATCTCAAGGTCTCTGTGAGACTAGCATGAAGAGAGACTTTCACCCATGTCACGATTCACCGAGGGTGCACTTCACTAACCGACATTTCATTGATCGACCGCGGCATAGACCCGCTGGTGGATTCGTCCGACCTGAGCTCTTTCAGCTGTCTTTCTGTGCTCCTTCGAAGGAAGAAGGCCGGTCTTCGAGGCTGTGGAAGCTTAACAGAGTGGCTGCTGAACATAAGGACTATGCTTGCCATTGTGGGTCTATCAGCTGGATCTTCTTGGACACCCAGTAAACCAATGTGGAGGCATCTAAGCACTTCATCGATTGAATATGAGTCGCCAATGAACGGATCTAACACTTCGAGCGGTGTACCGGCTCTCCAATGCTTCCACGCCTGTAAAAATTATTCAGTGGAGGATATCCCACTTAATTAGATGGGTGCAACACAATAAGTGTCGTAATAGCACGGATGCAACTTACATAGCTGGCAAGATTTTCACCTCCGTCTGATTGGGAGAAGCCGCTATTCTTCTTGCCGCTAACGATCTCTAGGATTAGGACACCAAAACTATAGACATCGGACTTCACTGAGATTTGCCCACGCATTGCATACTCAGGAGACAAGTAACCACTGCAAACCAAATATAAGGGCTATAGCATCCATTATGTTATTATAAATTGCTAAAATAAGCAAGTCGCGAATGACTCACATTCAAGGACTCGCATGTATATGAGCATGGTGTTGTTTCTAATTTACAGATCAACCACAAGATAGTATCATACAAACAAGAAATTATCAGTCATCTAAGAAAGAATTTGAGACTTACAAGGTCCCCACAATTCTATTAGTTTTTGCCCGAGTTTGATCAACTCCGAAAATCCTAGCCATGCCAAAATCTGAAATCTTCGGGTTCATATCACTGTCTAACAAAATATTGCTTGGTTTTAGGTCACGATGAATGATACGTAGCCTAGAATCTTCATGTAGATAGAGCATTCCTCGAGCAATTCCAGATATTATCTTATAACGTCTTGACCAATTTAATTGCCTTCTCTTATCAGGATCTGCATATTTACACAATTAGAAACCAATAA
The DNA here is from genome assembly GCA_019915185.1 of Eucalyptus camaldulensis. NCBI lineage: Eukaryota > Viridiplantae > Streptophyta > Magnoliopsida > Myrtales > Myrtaceae > Eucalyptus > Eucalyptus camaldulensis. The sequence goes on along the minus strand of JAHSVA010000013.1, from coordinate 3,209,758 downwards.
TTATGAGTTGGTAAATCCTCCAAGAACTTTCAGCATGTTCCCCAGAAGCTAGTGAGAGTTTAAGCTCTAAATTTCTGCTAATCACACGCACAGTTTCTTTAACATGGAAAATTGACAACTTAAGAGTCTATTAAAGGGTGCGATGTACCAAATAAAAAGTAGTCAGGACTTTTGTTTGGAACAAACTCATAGACAAGTATCTCCGCTTCTCCCTCTAAGCAAAACCCGAGTAGCCACGCAAGGTTTCAATGTTGCAGCTTCTCTACCAAAACAACCTCATTCTTGAATTCTCCAACACCTTGTCCTGAGCTTTTAGATAGCCTCTTCACAGCTATTTCTTGTCCATTTGGAAGCCTACCCTGAAATTTAATGTGGTTCTTTGAGTAGAAATGAATAGCTTCTAACCTCAACATCACATAACAAACATACACGACATTCAAAGATTTTCATAAAGCACTATCACTGTTTCTAACTGACAATAACCGGAAAACTTCACCAAATCCACCCTGTCCCAACTTGTTTTGATGAGAGAAATTGTTTGTGGCAGCTTGTATAGTAGCTAAATGGTATTGCAAGGACTCTGCAGTTGTAATTTCACTTGCACCTACATGACGAAACAACAGGAGATGATTATTCACTAAAAGCATAGAACTGTGTATCTCGGATGCACAGTTTCAAAATTCTCTCCGAGAATAAGGCATAAACATGCGCGTATTTAAGTACCGCCTTCTGCATGGACGACTTCATACGTCTTTGTTGTTTTACTTCGGGGCAAATAACAAGCAACAAAGAGAACTATTATAGCAACGCCAAACGGAATGGCCACGGCAACAATTATCCTGGTAGATTTATTGCTTTTGCCTGCATATGTGCAACCATATCATAGGGGCGCATGATATTTTAGGAATTTGCTACTACAGCCAGAAGCAAATATTAAAAAACAGATATTACAGACTCGTTCAAATAAATGATTCTACTATTTTTCCCACTCTAATCATGTTCTTTAAGCTCTTCATGCATGTCATTTTATTTCGTTAAAATTGTCCGGCTTAAAGAGCAAATGTCTAAAAGAAACATGTTCTGCCCCATAATATGTCCATCTCACTATATCTTTTTCCTCTTCTAATTCTTATATTGTAGGAGTGCAACCATTATTAATTTTATATTAGCGACTAATTAGACTAAAAATAAGCTTCAAAGGCTAAACCACTGAGTCCAAAGTCTACTATCATTGGCTTTCGTGTGAAAGTTCTCTAGATAATCTAATCTCAGGAGTGACGTTCGAAATTACCATGTTTAGCCGGTATGATATTGAGACAATTGCCTGATCCACTTAGGAAAGTTTGCACCTAAAATGTACCTCATCTTGACTTTATGGGACGGAAGACTTTAATGAAGCATTAAAGGTTGAAAACATAAACAAGAAATTAATTTTTGAGAAGAAAAAATAGGAAAAAGAAGAGAGAATGCAAACATATACGTAACCATTTGATGAAGAACTCATTTGTTAGGCAAAAGCGACAAACCAACAAAAGTAAAATCTAGAAATCAAAGATGTGACACTAAAAGATTACGTGGCTCGTACCCGTGAATGAATTTTCATAAAGCTTGTTAACAAATGTGTTAAACAGTTGTTAAGCATACTTTATAACAAAAATATTTTGATTTCCAAAACACCGATTACATATTATATGAGAAGAACCATGAAGAACTAAATGTTATTTGATTGCTTAGAAAGTTCCCGGGGCATTTTTTTTAATAAAATCCAGCGCATGAATCAATAAGGAAAACTCTCTCAAAGTTCCTAACCACCAAATACACCCTCATTCATCCTAAAAGATATTACAAAAAGCATACATGGACAGAAATTTATAGGCTGGGACACTAAAAATACAAGTCAGGATGGACAAAATACATGACCAGAATCTATGAACAAAGATCAACAGATGAAATTACCAAAGTTGTAAAAAGAAAACTAGTAATCCATCATCCTTCTCCTTAATTCAATTAAATACGTACCTTTGGCTCTATTCAGCGGAGCAGGAGGAGGAGAAGGAAGCTGGGGCAGTGGCGGCACTGCCGAGGCATTATAAAAGTGGTACATCTCGAACCTCACCGTGCAGCTTGGAGTGAACGACCTTCCACCTTGCACCCCCTGAGGTAGATCTGCGATCGCAGCCAGGAGGCATGTTTTACAGCCGGACACCGTCAAGTCCGGCATGCACTGCGCAAGCGTGTACAGCTTCTGTGAGCTTGTGAAGTTCGCCTCTGCGACAGCAAACTTCTTCCCCGATTCACTCCCCAAAGCCCTCAGCGCCACGTCGTTCATGGTCTCTCCTAGCAGCTGCAAGAACTGATTTGGGCCGGTGACGTTCCCGGTGTCTGGTATCGTGTATCCAGGTATAATCTTGACCACCGAGTAAATGGACCGGTCTGAGTACTTCAACATGCACTCGTCATACCAGATCACGGAGATTCTCCTGTCGGGGCATCGCCGAAGGATGTCTTTTGATTTGGTAGCCACACACTCGCTGCACGTAGCAGTGCTGACATCGCCACGGCAGAGGAAGAGCCCATACGCACGGCCGGGAGCGTCCTTCCCAGCGGTGGTATTAGTGAAGCCCTCGCCGCTGTTGGTGGCGGCAGAGGAAAGGGAAGAGAGGAGGGTGTTGAGGTTGGATTGGTAGGTGGATTTGGGAGCGTAGAGCGTGGTGTTCGAGCAGTCATACTGTAGATAAGTTGGTGCGGCTTCGGTAGTGTGGCAGTGATGATTGCTGAGAAAATTGAGAAAGAAGAAGAGGGCGAGGGAGATGATGAAGCGAAAATTCATGGTCTGATGATCTTTATTTGCCTGCGGGACTGGGCATAGAATTTTCGAAAGAAGAGTATGTTCAGCTCTCTGGAGAAAAAGAAAAATGTTACAGCTGAGAAAAAGTAATCGTACTAGTGTGATGAAGATTTTGTGGCCCAAAAGAATCGTGAGATGAGGGTTTCTCTTCACATGTATCTCGCTCACATTGCCCACACAAAGTCGACGATACAGAGGTGAAGATTTCGGCAAATTGGGAAAACAAAAGAGGACAATTTATGTTCTCCTTTATGATTTCATGCTTCTTATTTGTTCTTATAATCTTATTGCATGTATTTCTGTTTTGACTCCAAAATATTCTATAATTTTATGTCTTGTCCTTTCTTCTAAGCGGAAATAATATAACGGGATTCGGATCCTCTATAAGTAAAACTTCACATAAACTCTAGAGGAGAATTTGCTTGATGTAGATGTTTAAATTTTTATAATTTTTTTTTTGTAAATATTCACTTTAGAACCTACATTGAAAATAATATAACAAATATAGTCTAAAAACTGTGCGTGCACGGACATTTTGCTAATTTTTATGTATGCGTCTTCCTAGTTTATTTTGTTATGTATTGAGATCATTTGAACTTGAGCATATTGACAATTTTTTTATTAGATGAGCGTAAACTGACATTTTTAATTTGTTGCGTTGAGGAGATGACTTATAAACATATAGAATAGAATGGTCTGAATTTATTCTTCCTATTTGTTTCACTTTTTTTTTTTCATGTTCTTTCGCATATTTTTCATTTTATTTTCTCATTCTACACTTTTTCCTCAATTCCATGCGTAATGTCACCACCCTCCTCACCATGCGATAGAGAGAGAGGTACGCTTGTGCAATAGCCAATGAGACACGGCAATGAGATGAGGGCCGTATGAGCCGCGATAGAGAGAGAGAGACGTGTTGGGATTTTAAGTTTTTGTGTTGATTTTGCTTCCTTGATTGGTCGAAAAACTTTGGAAGATAAGAGGTCACTTGGGTTGACCCAAAAACTATGAATTAACGGCTGTTGGTGAGGCCATTATGATTCGGGTGGGGAAAGATAATAAGAAGAACGGTGAGGATGGTCGTCTTTTTTTCCTCGTACAAGGGTCATTGACAAGGTCAGCTGCGTGAGTTGCATTTTCTTGTTGACTGGGGAGACGTGACAAATTAAAGTCCAGATACACGCAACTCAATATCTCAGTTTCAAATGATGGCGATGGCGACAGAGAGTGCTTTGTGTCCTTGCTACTTAAAAAAAAAAAAAAAATTCAAACTTCCCTTGATTTGACGTGACAAAACTTATTGGGTTCAATTGCACAAGATAAATGGCCCTATACGAGACTCGCATAATCCAATTATATTCATATGAAATTATACATTACTTTGTACAGCAACCCTTCATAGGCTATTAAAACATTGGCACATGTTCATTCATTTTTTGACTTGTTCGGTCATCGGTCCAATGCCTCACACGCTCCCTCCCTCCCTCATCATCCCATCTCGCTACTTGACACTAGAATGTTTGAGCACTTGCCGTCCGTAGAGGAGCTCGTTGACTAGCTCCACTCCTTGGAGGCCATGGCTACGATTAAGATCTCGGATAGAGAGAGACAAATGAGAGGATGGCGGTGGAAAGAGGTTATCAGTTATGGATCTTCCTGAATGCAAAGTAAACTAATGTGGCTCTGGAGGAAGAAGGCTGGTTGTTGGGGCAGTGCAAGAGTAACGGAGTAGTTGCTCAACATCAAGACTATGTTTGTCATTGATGGTCTATCAAATGGATCTTCCCGAATGCAAAGTAAACTAATGTGGAGGCATCTAAGGACTTCATTCCTTGGATACGAGTAGACCCGTTAAACGGGTGGGTCGGGTCATAAATAATCCGACCCAAATCGACCCATTTAATCCGTTAATGACCTATTTATTGCAATGCAAAATTTTTTATCCATACCCGACCGGACATATACTCGACCAATATCCAACCCATTTAATTAAATTTAAGAAAGCTTATTTCTTATATATATTATTTTTTAAAAAATGGTATTGTTAAAAGAGTTTTATACAACACAAATTTAATGGACAGTTTTTATAATTTTTAAAATAATTATTCTAAAAAATTGAATTTTAATTATTTTTTTATTTTTATTTTTTGAATATAATTTTTAATTTTTTTTTCCTTTTTGCTCTTCTTCTTCTTTGGCTGGTCGCTGGCCACGACGACAATTGGCCATAGGCAAGCCTCAAGCTCGCCCCTCACCAGATCTGTCAAGGCTCAAGCCTCGCCCAACATCGGCGAGGCCTCCGCTTCGCTAGATCTTGCGAGCTCGAGACTCACCAACATCAGGCGAGCTCGAGCTCGCCCCTCACCTAATGCTAGTGAGTTCAAGTCTCGCTAGATCGGCAAGCTCGAGGCTCGCTTGGTCAGTCGTCAACCATCGTCATGCCGGCCACTAGAGGAAGAAGAAAGAAAGAAAAAAAAAAGGAAAGAAAAAAGAAAAGAAAATTAAAATAACAAAATAATTATAATTTGGGTTTTCATTAAAAAAATATTTTTGTAAAGTTAAAGAGGAAAGAGAGAGATTGTGAAGTTTTGGTTGAAAATGGGTTCTAAATCTAACCCATTAAGATCCACTTAAGACCCACCTATCAAAGTCTTTAATTGTTAAACTCATTTAACTACTTTTTGTTCACACAAAAAAAAAAAAGCGACCCATGTATAACACATTTATGATTTGAATGGGTCATATATGGGTCTAAGACCCATTTTACCACCTCTAGATACGAGTCTCCAATGGCCGGATCTAACACTTCCAACGATGTACCATCACTCCAATTTTTCCAAACCTAAAAATATTATATGGATAAAACTTGCTCAGTACATCATATTTTCTTAGTTTAACAATTTAAATATCCGTCAAAGAGTCAATTTGTGCAACTTACATAGCCAGGGAGATCTTTGCCCCCGTCTGCTTGGTAGAAGACATTGATCTTCTTACCGCTAGTGAGCTCTAGAAGTAGGACACCAAAACTATAGATATCGGACTTTGCGGAGAATTGCCCATGCATTGCATACTCAGGTGACATGTAACCGCTACAAACCATAATACATCAGCATTATCAACATACATAAGAATAAAATGTAGAAAATAGAGTGTAACAATGCTTACAAAGTCCCAACAATTTTATTGGTGTTTGCCTATGTTTGATTGACTCTGAAAATCCTTGACATGCCGAAATATGAAATCTTAGGGTTCATATCACTATCCAACAAGATACTGCTTGATTTTAGATCCCGATGAATGATCTTAAGTCGAGAGTCCACGTGTAAATAGAGCATTTCTAGAGCAATTCCAAATACTATTTTGTAACGTCTTGACCAATCTAATTGCCTACTCTTTTCAAGATCTGCATGTATGCACATTCGAAACGCGGGGTAATTTCAATTAATAAATCCTCTTGAATACATTTTATGCGAGGAACTAACTTTAGGTTCTAAAAGCTAGTGAAACATTCACCATAATTTGAGGCTAATCACATATTGGCCTCAACATGGAAAGCAATAGCTTAGGAATATATTCAATGCAACATACCAAATAAAAAGTAGTCGAGACTCTTGTTTGGCACGAACTCATATACAAGTAGTTTTTCTTCACCCTCTAAGCAGAATGGGAGAATTACCAAAAACTTTTAAACCTATTGCAATTGTGACAATTCAATCCTAAACGTTTTTTTTTTTTGCCAATTTAGTCCTAAACCTTTTATAATTGTGCCAATTAAGTCCATCTAGCCAAAATTGGCCGGCCAACGCTGATGTGGATGCCGGTTGTCTGATGTACGCTAACGTGGCATTTTTATATATATTTTTTTGAATATTTTTTTGGAATTTTTTAATTCTTTTTTTTCTTGTTTTTTTTCCCATCTTCTCCTTCCCCTGGCTAGTCGAAGGCGGGGGCCAGTGAGGTCAACCTCGCCAGCCACTGGCGAGGGTGAGGCCCCGCCAGATCCGGCAAGGCCTTGCCTAGCCAAGGCGAGGGTCAACCTCGCTGGCCACTGGTGAGATGTCGGCCAGCGCGCTAGGGCCGTCAACGAAGCCGTTCGCATTGAGCATGGAGATGTGGAGCTTCTACTTCTTCTCGTAGTGGCCTGAGGACCTGCTGGTGAAGTAGAACATGCCGAGGGAGGTGACGTTGAAGAGGGAGTTGCCGTCATCCATGAACAAGATTGGATTCGTGACGTTGCAAGCGTCGAACGCTCCCCGCATGACCTGGACCACTGAGTCCTTGGCTAGGCGAGGCCCTACCGGATCTGGCGAGGGTTGAGCTCGCCGGCCCTCGCTCCGGTTGGCTAGGGGAAGGAGAAGATGGGAAAAAAAGAAAAAGAAAAAGAAAGAATTCTAAAATCTAAAAAATATTTAAAAATTCGAAAAATAAAAATAAAAAAATAAATTCTAAAAATGCCACGTTAGCGTTCGCCAAACGGTTGGTGTCCACGTCAGCGCCGCCCTGCCAATTTTGGTCGGATTGACTAAATTGGCACAATTGTAAAAGGTTTAGGACTAAATTGGTCCAAAAAAAAAAGTTTAGGATTGAATTGACACAATTGCAATAGGTTCATGACTTTTTTGGTAATTCTCCCAAGCAAAACCCGAGCAGCCGAACGGGGTTTCGATGTTGAAGCTTCGCTACCAATATCACTTCATTCTTGAATTATTCAGCACCTTGTCCTAAGCTTCGAGATGGTCTCTTCACCGCTATTTGTTGTCCATTGAGAAGCTTACCCTGAAAGGTTAGGACAGTACAACCTACATATATGGTTTCATCATTGTATTCAACTATAAGGCACGGGTTCATATTTCGTACCTCTTTTGATCTTCTTGGACGACTTCATAAGTCTTGGTCGCTTTCCTCCGCTTGAAACAACAAGCGAGGAAGAGAAGCACCACGCCTACGCCAATAGGAACGGCGACAGCGACGATTATCACAGTAGTTTTATTGCTTTTGCCTACATATGTGTAATTATACCATGATAGCATCAATTTATGTGTCTATGACTGTATTAGATTTTAGAAAATGAAATTGCTGCCAAAGGCCACAGCAAATTGGAAATAATAGAGAAAATCAAAAAGAGTCCGTTTCCAGAAGAAATTAAATTGTAATTCATAATCTGTCAATCTTTCAAAATTCATTCTTGCAATGAAATGTGACGGTGTTTTTACCCTACAATTAACACGAAATGACAGAACACCTGTGTACAGGTTTCGGATTATCTGATTTGAAAGACATAGAATTACTTCATGGTAGAGTAGCTCCCGGTCACTTACGATCCTTTTCTATGTACGTTGTAATTCGTACACCAGTGCAGTGGACGATCCCCAGGGACATGAAGTTCTTTTATGAGTGACAAGAAAAAGTGACGGAAAAGTGCTCTAATAATTTGATTTTCAAATGGTTTCGCATATGCAAGAAAATTCTTTTGGAAAAATTATGCAAAGTCGACAAAATACGATAACAATCAAGCTATTGATTGACAAATTACAAAAGCTAGGCATCGCAGCCAAAGTCAAACTACTATGCGAAGGCCACGTCGGCATTGAGAGCAGGTGAGAGGCGAGTGCTCGTTTAGCATTATTTCTTTTGCTCTAGTCATGATCACCTAATGTCCAGTTCGAAAATGTGTGCTACTAATTTGAGACCTTGGTGAGACTAGCAACCGAAACCTAAATTAAATATGAAAACCTAGATTTACATTGATTTTTTTGTTCCCTATAGGTTTTTAATACTGAGCTAAATGATAAGATTCTGTTTTTTGTTATTCTTTTAAAGGGTTTGGCTTTTGTGGTTTTACAGCAATAAATGCCAATTTTGGCAATTAACTTTGGAAGCTTTATGTTCCGATTGCAAAAGATGAGTCCCACAAGTGCACCATTACAAACATAGCATCACAGTACCACTAGGCTAACAGACTCTTATAACAAAGAGTTCTCTTTTCTAATTTTCATCTTTAAGGCAAAATCTCAATGCAATGTGAAAATGCTTTCAATTTTCGTTTACAACAAGGAAATAGAAATGTCAGTATCAATGATGGCCCAAAATATACAGGAAAACAAAATTATCTAATGAAGGTTCTTGACAGGAACGTCTTGCTAACTTGCTATGTCAATTGGAAATATAATACTTGAATCCGTAGTGCCACAATGAAAACAAAATTTCCAATGATTGTCTGTATTGACCAAATAAAATCAAAAGTTGAAAAGTAATATGTGTCGACAAGTTAAAACCTCAAGCCACAGAGTTAGATTTATTAAAATTAGATTACAAAACTTCAACAAAAAAAAAAAAATTAGTTTACAAAACTGTTTAAAGTACTAGGTTTTTACAAAAAGAATTTCAATTTCACTTTACCAAAATTGCAAAGCACAGTGAAATTATCTATCGCAAGAGAATGGTGAAACTTACATAACTAGCAAGATATACACCCCCATCCAATTGGTGGTGGTAGTTATTCCTCTTGCCACAAATGATCTCTAGAAGTATTATGCCGAAACTATAAACATTAGATTTCACTGAGAACTTTCCATGCATTGCATATTCTGGAGACATGTAACCACTGCAAAAACAAACATTAGCCACATGTATATAGCAAATATAGATGCAGCCATCCTCGAATAGATAAATGGGCAAGTCCATCATCCAATCTATAAGACTTACAAAGTCTCAACAAATTTATTTGTGTTAGCCTGAGTTTGATCAACTCCAAAAATTCTTGCCATGCCAAAATCTGAAATCTTTGGGTTCATTTCACTGTCTAACAAGATATTGCTACATTTAAGGTCACAATGGATGATCCGAAGACGAGAATCTTTGTGTAAATAGAGCATTCCTCGAGTGATCCCAAATACTATTTAATAACATAATGGCCAATCCAATTGTCCTCTTTTTTCAAGATCTGAATCATTGCACCAATATTCATGAATATGCTAGGATGGGGTGTCACGCCCTAAACCTCGAGTGCGCGTACATCCCTCGGTGGTCGATAAAATTCTGCGACGTTCCCAAGACTCACCGCCAACCCTTTTCATCTTATTGTACATGCGGAAGCGAATTAACAACATACATAGGATAGAAAAGCAGGACAACCAATTTCAAATCAAATACACTTTCATAAAGACCTCAAGCTTATACAGAAGGTCTATCTTATAAAGAATTACTAAGCCACTTATGTTCCTAACCCTTCCACTTCAAGCTCCGGGTTCTTTATACTAGGGTCCTGAAAATGGTTATACAATGACCAGTGAGATATAAATCTCAGCGAGTCCTCTCTTAAGCCTCCGATTAGAACATCAACTCAACTCGGGGTATCTCTTCAGAACCACCCCATAAACAAACCAAAGATCAACAACCAATACTCAATAATCGGTTCATATACAACCTTACCTGGTATGCCATACCCTGCACGTTATAACTGAGCAAAATACACACAATGCACAAGGCCATTAGATGATACAATTCATCAATCACATATGAGTCACATTACAAGCGATCTCACCTAGCCATTGCCACTCTGTGCACATTAAAGATTCATGCATGCGTGCCATAAACAAGGTGATCAACTCATGCATGACTAGAACTAATGATGCCATGATTCTCATGTGTTCTTGCACTTTAATGCGCCACCTATCACACATTAATCTATCCCATGCGTCCCGATTATAAAGTAAAATCATTATGACACGTCACATAATTTTACCTCATAATAAGGAGCAACTCACTCGATACTTCATACCAGACTCAAGGTTCTAGAGGTACCCTCTCCTCATGAAGTTCGGATATCGTGTGGCACTTAGTCCCTTACCTCAATCAGTCATAGTTCGAGGCACTAGAAGTGGCTCCACGAATTCACACTGTCATGTAGAGCTTAGTTCTCAATTATATTAAGCAATAGTTCAAGATACTAGAGGTGGCTCCCACGAGTTCACACTATCGTATAACACTTAGCTTTTGACTATAAAAAGCACTAGTACATGGTTCTAGAGGTAACTCACACGAAGTCTTGCTATCGTGTAGCACTTAGCCCATTTACTATGCATGACAATACTGCAAGACTTCTAGAGGTGGCTCCCATATGACTCAAGTCGCAATGTAGCACTTAAGTCGCCATGTAGCACTTAACCTTGACTACAGTAAGCAACGGTACAGGGTACCAGAGGTGGCTCACACAAGGTTTCATTCTCGTGTAGCACTTAGTTCTTTACCAGCTCACAACCAATTAGTCTTCTCAACACAACTCACTTTTTTTTATAAAAGTGGTCCATCTCCTATGTCCCTCGGATAACCCTTTTCCCCTTTCTGTGGAAAACACACGTTTCATGTGGATGTTTATGCAATAACACATCCAATTCATTTCATAAAATCAACACACATGAAATTAGATCACTTTTAGCATTCTAGATGAACAATGCACATGAACAGTAACTTGTGAACAATGTCGTATGAACAGTGAATTTTCATAATTAAATAACTAATAAATTAAATTCACAAGTCATTAAAAACACTAATTAAAGCAAGCAAAGCATCAAGAACCATCACCAAACTAAAATCGGTCATAATTGGCAAAAATCGGGCCACTTGCGCGTCTCTAAGTTTAAATCTAGAAACCTAACCAAACGACTTTGGAAAATTTCCAAATTTGAATATGTTGTAAATTTCACATAAAAAGAACATTTTTCATGAGATACCTAAACCTAGACTTCTAAATTAAGCCCAGTAAATCGCTCAATTCAGCATAGAAACTGTGTCTGTTTCCAGAAAGTTTATTTTTCGAAATAAGTTTGGTTCAAGATCCAAAACTTGTCAATTTAATATGAAATTTGACTATGTTTAAACTATAAGATGTAACAAACAACTTTTGTGAAGAAACCGTTCTGAAATTTGAATCTTATGAGTTGATAAAAACCCCTAGAATCTAAAAAGGTCACAAATTCCAACACAGTATGAGATTCTATTTGCAAATGACAGAGCTGATATCTTCTTCTTTTAAATCCCTAAAAATCTTGAAAAAATAATATGTGATAGCTGAATATGTCTAGAACATTTCTTAATAAGGAATTGACCTCAAATTCACAACCTATTTCGATCAACAAAAATGACAAATGACAAGGGTCTTGAGATCAGAACTACAGAAAGTCCATTGAATTAGACTAATTCGACTTCCATGGTGCTACTTTCACTAATTAGATTAACACTAATCCACTCTAAGGCTAATTTAACCATTTTATATTATTATTCATCCATTATTAAGCTAATCTAAACAACCCTTAAGCATAATTAACTTCATAAACAAGTTTAGGCACTAATTAAATAATTAGGAGCTAAACTCACCCGTTAAATGGGCCGAAGACATAGACGTGGTGGCAACGATGAAGGCGACACTCGAGAACCTTAACCACAGCGATCCAAGGCAGTCTCAAGGCTGGAACAGTTGTCATAAGCTATGCTTCCCATAGTAACTGTGTAAACCGAACAGCCAGAGGAGGAGAGAGGTTGAACGGCTTGGCCGGAGCTCCAACAAGAGGTTGGCCGGCAATTGGTGGCACCTGGGGCTCAAGGGGGACCTGTTGGTGGTTGGTACGGGTGGTGGTAGGGTCGAAATGGAAGAAAAACGGCTGAAACGAGCGAAACAGGCGGAGCAATGCAGGCTACCAAATAGACTAACAGATCGGCGACCGGTTTCTTCCGGCCAGCGTATCGGTCGGCCGGCGGCTCTGTTTAATGAGCGGCCGGGTCCTCCTGAATTGTTTGGGCCTTCTAAGCGTGATGGTGGTTGGCATGAAGACTGATTCTCACAAGAATGCAATGTTTAACTCAACTTTTCGGAGAAATGTCAACTGGAGCAAAAACAGGCAGAGAAGGAAAGCAGGGGAGAAAATGCTATGAATTTGCTTGGGGCTAAAGAGGGGGGAGAGAGAGATGTGAGAGCTGATTTCTCTGGTTCTCTCAAGCTCTCAAATGCCTTAACCATGGATAAAGTGAGGAGCAAGGAGGAAGAAGATGGATGCTCAGCTGAAAGGGGACCACCATTTGGCCTCAAAAGTCAAGCTAAATATCCCAAAGTGCTTAAGTGGCTACCCCACCAGCCAAGGCTGTCATCCACGGCCCATTTCCTCTTCAATCTTCCTCAACAAACTTCCTTTGATGCCCCAAATGTTGCACACCCCCTTGGCCTACGAATTTTGGGCAATCTCCATCCCATTTGCTTCAAAAGTCCACACTTTTATCCCTTTGGTCCCTTGGCAAGGTCCCACCAGCGATGGCTGTCATCTATGGCCCCTTGGTAGCCCAAGATTTCCCTTAAAAGCTTCACCAAGTGGTCCAAATGTTCCCTCCTCCATAGCCTACGAATTTTGGAACAAAATCCTCCAAATTGAATCAATTCTCATTCAATTGAACTCAATTCAGTCCCCATAAATTCAGCTAAGGTGCCATCGTCCCTCTTTTGATTTTTCCTTGTTAATTCGTCCAACTTAAATCCCAAAAACGTGACAAAAAACAGTCATCTAATTTTTCTGGTCCAAAACGGCCCTACTTTGATTTTTCGCCAAAAATCCCGGTTTATAGAAAAATCTCCAAAGGATGAGCCGACACTCTTAAAATAAATCGTGTCATGATAGAACTTTTAATTTCTGAAATTGGGTTTAAATTTGCAATTAATTTCAATTTGGTGCGATTTTAGCATGACCTAGCCTATTGAGTAGATTTTAGGAATTTTTGGTACAATTGACCCATGGTCGATTAATTTCGAGCCACATTGTAGATCTTCGACATATTGGCGACTCTTGGTTGTCGTGAAAATTTCGAGATTTCAAATACGGATACAGGATACAAAAATGACAGAAAAATTGGTCGAGTGCCGTTCAACGAGAATTTTGCAATTAGGTGAAATCACTTATACTCTAATTACATACCTTAGTCGAACCGACCTATCTCCGAACTCTTATCGATTTTGATCGTGCCGTATTGACCATTGTAGATAAACATGGTCGAGCAGTCGATTTCTAGTTGAACTCTCAAGTTTATTGCATTTAGATTCCTTAACGGCTTCACCGGATAGGCTAGTTATCTTGTGAGTGGCCAACTCAGAGAAAAAAAACTATCAACGCGTTGATGAAAAGCCCAACTTATTCAATCGAAAATATACCCGAAAATCAGGATGTCACATGGGACACCTATTCAAAAACTCAAGGCAAAGCTCATCACACAATACCAAAATATATTTAATCTCATTCATCAATGGTAGCCCAAGAAAACCTATAATTAGTTGAAAGAACAAACCAAGGGTTTCCAAAGCTAGTGAAAGCTTGAGCATTTGATTTCAAGCAAATTATACATTTGGCACATAAGAAAGTTAAATTGCAATGTACCAAATAAGAAATAATCGAGGCTTTTATTTGGCACAAACTCGTTAGCCAATAGCTTTTCGTCTCCCTCCAAGCAAAATCCGAGTAGTCGTACAAGGTTTCTATGTTGAAGCTTCACAACTAATAGAACTTCATTCTTAAATTCATCATCACCCTGTCTTGAGCTTTGAGATAGCCTCTTCACTGCAATTGTTTGTCCATTAGAAAGTCCACCCTTTGCATTTATCATTTAATTCATCATTAAAAATTCTTAAAAATTAACTTTAAAAAGCTTTAAATGTCTCTTTTCTTCAACATCATTATGTTCAATCTAGATGTAAAGCTTCTTGATTGTTTCTAACTATAATCTAATATGTACCTAGAAAACTTCACCAAATCCACCTTCACCCAACTTGCTTTCATGAGAGAAATCATTTGTCGCGGCTTGTATGGTAGCCAAGTCAAATTGCAAGAACTCCATGGTAATAAGTTCGTTTGCACCTGCATTACCAAACAACTAAGTTGAATATCAAATTACATCGACAATGGCCCTTAGTGGCATTTATAGGGTCACCAGTGCTTGGGAACATTGTCACAATGAAGAGCACTAGATTAGACTACCATGGTCATGTCACCCTACCTCAAAGCAATCTTCATTCTCTTGATTGGTCGTGAAGCAAAAAAACAAAAAAAACAAAAAAACAAAAACAAACAAACAAACAAAATCATCAATGCTATAGGAAACAAAGTAATGAGATGAATCTTGTATCATGATCACTTCTCTAGGCTGAGGGTAGTGTTAGGTCTGTTAATTGCAATGTAGATGCTACCTTAGCTTGGAGGGAATTGTTAAAGAATAGGAGTCTTTTGAGGCCTCATTATGTAGCAAGTTATCGTAAATCTATGTCACTCTGGTGTGACTCATGGCCTTCTAATGGCATATTGCTAGATGTATACCCAAGCAAAGTAGTTGATGATTCCATTCTTCTCTAAACTACAAAAGTGGCTATCTAATTTTTAACTCCATCTGGAAATGGCCCAATAACAGGTCTAAAGACTTGGTATCATCCAGGAAGCTGTTTGTGGTGAATTTTTCCTAGGTCTTCTTAGGAAGACAAGATACTTGCACTGCTACTTCAAGTAACATTCTTACATCTGCTCAGCTTGGGAGATTGTTAAGAATAGAGGCACAAGAGTTGAATTGCATCGAATAATTTGGCTTTCACTTAGTGTGCTGAGGTTTGGATTCATATTATGGTTAGCTATACAAGATAAGCTACTTATATTTCAAGGAATTGACAAATAGTCTTCTAACCATGGCCAAACTTGTTTTTTGTGTCATGAAAGCACTGAGATTAGATCTCCTATGTTCTTTGGATGCTGTTTCTCCAAGCAAGTTTGGAAGAGTTCCCTTCAACTTTGTTTTCCTAATAGAGATATTGGTGACTGGGAATTTAAATTGTCTTGATGTAGCAAGTTGTGAAAGGGAGAGATTTCTAAAGGTGTTTGGTAAATTTTTTGTGGCATTGTCGCATGTACTTCGTCTTGAAGGCCAAAAATGAGCTGTTATATTCACAAACTATTCCTTCCACTGATGGCATCATAATTGCTTGGGCAAACAAGTACAATTTTGAAGGCCGAAAGAGCATGAATAATCGGATTCTTCCATTATGGACTACCATCTTTGAATCTTGGTTGTTGTAAGTAGGAGTGACAAGTTCTAGAGTGGGTCGGTTTTGATCAAGTAGCAGGAGTCGAACCTCTTGGTTCTAAGCCAGCCTATTCCACTAGCACATTTTTATATTTTGGGTAACACTTAGTTTATTATAATGAAAAGGAAACAGGGTCCATGGTTAAATGGTTAGATGGTTATTTGTATATTTTGAAGGCATGGTTCTAACCTAGTTGGGTGCAAAAGTTTTGATTTTTTCTTTAGAAGCTTCTAAGCCAGTTGAGAACCTATTCAATTCAGGGACAAGCCTGGATAGAGGGTAATGGCTTGGAGCCGAAACAACTAGGTCGTTTCTAGCCGGTTTCCTTATTGAAATGGACCTTATGCGCCCCCCTTGTTGTTATAGCAACATGTGTAGGAGTTCCTAAGATATATGATTGTTGTGGGACATCTTGTCTCTTCTTGGTCAATGAACAAGCTTAACTTATCCATCAAAAAGAGGAATCAAAGAAATCCTATCTAACGACTAATGGAGTTCAATTGATGAAGAAATTTGAACGAATGTATGGCCAGCTCTATTGTTTTATTGGCAAAACATTATGTCGGCTACGAATTTTTGGCATCGGTTTCTATATATCACATCTTAAAAATGAGGAATCTTGAATTGCACCAAACTAATTTACATATTTGAAATTGATACCCCGCTAAGTAAAATACTCGTACTTTTACTTAAAATATACTTGCGCATGTACTTTTGAATAAAACTTCCTTTTATTGCACTTTTGCTAAGCTAACAGAAAATTACTCGTTTGCTTTTTTGGAGTAGACCAAATTATACACATACAAACAAAAAAAAAGCCATATTATAGTTGGGCAGACTTGTTTTAGGTCCTTTCTTGGCTCAATTAATGATATGACACCCAAAATATGATCAATTAAATTTCAATTTGATAGAAATGAAACATTATTCTTGTGATTCCCATTTGATAACACGAATTAGTAATAGATGTGAATTATTAGGTTCAATATCTACATTTCTATATTTTTTAAATAGTCTTGCGATAATATTTTTCTTGTTTACAATATAACTGATGTAAAATCATGATAACATTATTTTATGATTCTACTATAGTGACACAACTCTTTTTTCTTTTTCTTTTTTTGGTGACCCAGGAATCCCGTATAGCCGGCAGCCGGTGAGTAAACCTAGGGAGACACGTAAGCGAGAGGACCCACCACCCCTGGCGTCCCACTTAAGACCCCAAGCGATTGTAAGAGGATTTGAACTCCTCCATTTCGTGAATGGGAGAAAGTCCAAACCATCGCGGCCACCAAGGTCGTGGTATAATGACACAACTCTTGTGATGTACAAATAAGGGAAACGATAATATGTATGCATGAGTATTCTAAATCATATAACTTTAGTCTTGTATGATACTAACAAAAGTTGATACTAGTTGTCATTTAATTGATTCCAATATCCAATGTACGTTGGCTTTAAGTAATAAGTTTAAAAGGAAAACTATCGATATTTATGGCATTGATAAATACAGATACAACGTTTTTAAAGCTTGTAATAAGGATTAGTAGCTCCACTTGTTTGATTTAATACAGCTTGCTAACCAACTTGAATTATGAAAAAGGGCGTTGTTGCAGTTTCTATAAAATGTTCAGCTAACATGTTATTGCTATAGTAGCTTAATTTAAGCTTACCAATTTTAAGGTATTGCAGTTTTAGAATTTGTATAACTTGTCATGATCTACTTTTTTCTTTCGAAGGGGAAAAGACATAGGCTTATGGGCATTGTCTAAAAGGAGGGCCTATAGCTCTTGTTTTAGATGTGGGCTCTCTCAAGCCCATATCTCGCCTAAGTTGAAGTATTCAAATTAAGGATATTAAGGAGTTGTCACTAATTTATTGGGATCGGTTAAAAATCAAGTGAGGCATAAGAGCATACCTCACTTCCTATGTAACTAGAAAATTTATGGTTAGGGACTTGATTACACCAATTAATCAACTAATGCTCTTTCGATACCTAATGTTTGTCGGATACTTTAGATTTATTTTAAACCTATCTACTAACATGTGAGGTAATCGTGTAGGTGCACAATAATTAAAATAACAATTACCGACCAATGAAAGCATTAAATAAATTGCAAAGTAAAGCGTTATCTAATGCTAATAAATAAGAAAAATGACAATTCTAACTAGGCTAGGGGGAAACCTTAGGAGTGCGCAGTCTCATAACAATCGAAATAGAATTGCGCAAACAAAGAGCTAGCATTTGTCTCTAAGGACACTTAAGTCCAATGATAAAGCCCTAAGAGCTTATTCAATTTTGAGCATAATTTTATCAAAGATTTTCACACATTTTAAGAGAAAACTACTTAAAAAATAATTTTAAAGATTTTTCATGACTCTTAGAAAAAGAAAAAAAAATCTCAAATTCTTTAATTTTTAATTTTTTTGTAAAAAGTATATAATTTATAATTTATAATAAAAATATTTTATTTAATTTTAAAACAAAAAGATCCGGGTTGTGCTGGGCCCGGACTCGCTGGCCAGAGTACGTTTCTTGGGCCGCGTCTCGTTTGGGCTCAAGAGCCCAATCGGTTCAAGGCCTAGACTCCTATATAAGGCCTACGGGCCCACAAGTTCACCTTTCTAATTTCCTTTTCTTCAATCTAGCCCAACCAGCCAGCCCAATTTTAGTTATCCTAGCCTAAAATCTAACCGGCCCAGCTCCCTACTCGGCTGAACTAATCCCAATGCCAAGAACACACCATTCCTCTCAATCCGCCCCGGGAAACTTATTTATCGACCTCAACGTATAATACCAACACTATTGGAGAATGCCACCACCGACCCTATACCTTCGTCGCTAATCGTGACCGGAGAAGAACAAAGAACACGGATATGACTGAGACATTTTATCGAACATCCGGATCGCATCAACTGAGGGGAGGAGCATTTACTCAATCAAGACTCGAGCTCTCATTGCAATCCACAAAGAATCAACAATCAGGACTGGAAATCAATAGGGTGGCGACCCAATCACATTCAATACAAGCATGAACGAGGAACAACAATCTCTGTCTCTAGTTTTACCAGAACGGAGCAAAACGGGCAGCGTTCTCTCATCGAACGCTTGGCGTACGTCGGTTGGAGGGAAGAATATTCACTCACTCGGGGACCAAACCCACACCAAGACCCACAACGAATCGGCGAATCAACAATCAAAAATTGACACGGAAAGGCTGGTCCGAACCCAGCTAGAACGAAACAGTGAAAACAGGTCTCGGTCTCTAGCTTGACTGAGGCAGAATGAAGCAGCAGGCTGAGCAAGGGGTCCCTACCTGGCTCGGAGAAGGCGGCTAGATGGCGAGCTCGAGGCGAATCAAGCTTATGGCTGGTCGCCTCGGTGTCTCCGAACCAAGATCCTCGAGGCAAGGGAAGTTCGGACCGAAAGGACACTTACCTAAGATGTGGGTACCAGGAAAGCAAGGTCGGGACGACGAGGATAGCAGTCAGGGGTCGTCGAACTTGACTCCAGCGTGGCCAAATGAACGGAGAACTCCATCTCCGCTCCTCTCTCTGTCACTTCTCTCCAAAGAACCCCCAAACATTCCCCATCAAACGAGCCAGCTCCCCTCGCTTTTAAGCAACGGCGCGCATGGCTTCCTACCGTGCCAGCTGGCGCTGCCGGCCCACCCCCAACTAAACATCTCGCCAGCTCGACGCTCTGCCCTCCGTCACCCCTGTCCTTCGTCGCGTACGCCGTCCTTCTCTCTTCGCCCTTTTGTCCCGCCCAATGAAATAGAACGAAAAAGAGGGAAGGAGGCCGGGCCGGCCCATCTTCGCCCTTTTTTTTTTCAAATAATAAATTATATTAATAATAATAAGATTTTAAATTGATTTTTAAAAATTTTAATATTAGTAATGCGAATGCTCCCAATGTCCGTATGCTAGTTTTGCTAGGGGTTAAATAATGAATGATTAAATTGGTTGTCAAAATTTAGGTATTGCGTAACTTAATTCACAAGTTGCAATATTTGATAGAAAACCTTTAGCACAACATAGTTACAATTATATTAAACAAACTCTTAATTTTTGTGATTTATATATCTGATTCCTTGCAAAAAATAAAGAAGTATCAAAATATGATCAATTCTATGCTATAGATAATTTACAAAAACATAAAGGCAATAGTCAATTTACCACGTTTTCCTTTGACAACTTCATTCTTCATCTTTCCCTTTATAAGACAATTGCCAAACTAATCTGAAAACTTCTTAGATGAAAGCTGGTTAACATTTAAACATTCTAACGCCCCACTTAACTATATTGGAATTTGACCTAAGACTGAGGTGTGATGATTTGGCACGCAAGAAGGGGCCTTGAGATACCTCAATGAAAAGGCTTAATCGAGAAAGTCTGAACTTCAATTGCAATTCTATTATCCATAAGTATTTGGTTAAGGTAAAATGACGAGGCTGAAGGAAAAACAAATTCTAGGATGAACAAACCCCGTTTGATCACCTATCAATATGTAAATTAAATTTGAAAGAAGATCATACTGAACTATCATCTGTTATGATAACTACATTATCATCACATGCATACTCCACCTTAACTCATTTACCCTTGCACTTTGAACCGTGATTCCTATAGTTCCTCACCTCATTGCAACAACAACAACATGGATGGTTACAAATGTTGGCCCTTTATTTAGAATGGCTCTTCCATTTGCTACTTCCAAACTCTCTTTGTTTTTCTCTTTCTCATTTAGCCAAACCTTGCATCATATCATATGCCATGTTATATTATCACTACTTCTTTATCACTCCGTATAGAGCAAGACTAACTTTATCATTTCTAGGGAAGTTGTAGTGTGCCCGATTAGAAGAGTATTAGTGAAGTTCTCAAAAGAATCCGATAGTAATGCCAATAACATTATCCCTTGTTTCTCATTGGAAAAGGCTTCATTGACATTTTCCAAGTCCATCTTGAATTTGTTAAATTCATCTAAAATGGGTTCTGATTGATGTACCTTTGGCCATGCTAAACTGAATCATCCTTTTGGGTATATATAAGTAATTATTCAAACCCTCAGTCAAGCACATTAGAAATCCGTTAAAAGAATACTGAGGTATTTGAGGGGAACTGCTGATTACAAGCTGAATTACCAAGAAAATGATCTGTGACTTGAAGACTATTTAGATGCTGATTGGGGAGGAGATTTAGATGAAAGGAAATCTACCTCTGGTTTTGCTATCTTACGGAACAATGGCGTCATATCTTGAAGCAGTAAGAAACAAATGTATATAGCATTGTCCACGATGAAAGCTGAGTTAGTGGTATTATCAACAATAGTATAAGGAGTTTGGCTTAAGAGATTTTTGGATCATTTAGGTGTTATTGGGAATGTTGCAAATCCATTATTGGTTAACTATGATAGCCAAGCAATTATAGCACACACCAAAGATTCAAAATATCATGACAAGACCAAATATAAAGATACCAAGAATAATTTTGTCAAGTATATGATTGCACGAAAAGATGTGAACTTACAGTACATATCTATGCATAGAATGGTAGCAGATCCTATGACAAAGCAAATATCTAGAGATGTATTTTGTGGTCATGTAAAATCTCTAGGGCTGCGTAGAGGCTGATGTACTGAATATTGTAATTTTCCTAAAGTGATCACATCTTATGAATTTGCTTTTTTTTTTTCATTATTGATGCCTATGAATTTTCGTTTGACATTTATGCATCTTAATGCTTAGTGCATTATATTAAGTTGAGAAAGTATGTCGGACAGATAAAAGATTAGCCCACTTACACGGGTAATCGCTTCTATTTACTATGTAAGAAATAGAGATGAGACGGTTTTTTAAGCTTATTATCTAGGTGATAATAGAGAGCTTAAGCTTATGTCACCTTAACTGAGTGTTAAGATGAGGACATGATATTAACTATGTCTGAAAGTAAAATAACCCATATATTTTACTTTATCTGTCTATGATACCAAATGTTAGTTATGATGAATTTTGTGTATAAGTAGATATGTGAACTCAAATTAGACATTGGGTATGTTTGAACTATCATTTGTACGGTATTGATGATATAGACATATGCTTCATGGAAAAAGAGTTAATACCGTAATACTTATTTCATACTAAGTATGCATGAGACGACCAATAAAAGTGGTAAATGTTTGATCTCAACTTTTATGCCGTGTGAGACTCTTGAGGAAAAGAGATCCTCAATTTAGTGCCATAATGACTCTTATTTATTCTCAAGATTTCTATTCAATGTTTGCTATATTAAGATGTTGACAATGATCATGAATTGATTCAATCTAATAGAACATTTCTAGAAAAGCAAGCTGAACTGAAATTGAGAGTTTTAAAGAAAATAGGAAGATTGAATTTGGAGAATCACATATTAGTTTTGTATTAACTGGTCGACCAATTATGACTGTCTTTAGGATAATCATAATTGTGAATACAATATATATCACTGTTTAAAAAGAGATCAAGAGAAAGATATAAATGTGATCGATCGATCGATCTAGGGTACTGCATACTAAATCTACTCTATGTGATGCCCATTATGAGCTGCTATATATTCCTAACAGATGTATGGCAACGAGCTCTCAAAGTATGCTGGTCGCACGGATTATTCACCAATATAAATGTTGCAGAGAGGTAAAGAAGATCTTGTTTAGCCTACTATATGCAAGTGGGAGATGATGGTTTTTAGTCATGCGTTGATGGGCCTAAGTGGGCCTGTCTGCCCATGTTGGGCCTAAAAGCCCGGCCCGTAAGAAAAGGCCCTATGGAGGAACGGCTGCGATGTGAAAGATTACGTTGTTTAGATATGAGGGGTTGTGTCTTTTGGGGGAACATTATACGTTAAAGAGTTACGTCTGTTGGAGAAGACATAAGAAAAAGAAAAAAGAAAAAAGGATCAACGTACGTATGTGAAGACCCCTTTTTCCTAAGACGTTTCTCTCTCTCTCTCTCTCTCTCTCTCTCTCTCCAAGAAGAAAACAAAAAAGAATAGTACGCTTTATTTTTTTTTCTCCCCCTAATAGCAACAGCATGCTCCTCGATAGAACGGGATCAAAATTCTTTCTTGAACTTCTGCATTGGTGTTTAATTTGTGTATAATAAGGTACGCTCGATTCCTTGATGTGTCTTTGATCGGTAATATATGTTTGTTCTTGGGCTCGTCTTCCGCATTCGTTTTAGGGGTTCGATTTAGTGTCGAATCCATTTTAGGGAATCAGTTATTCCCAACAGAAACTACACAAATATGAAAATCATTAAGGGCAATATTGTCGATTTAGTGAAAAGGGACTTTTTTTTTTTTTTTTTTTGCCTCTTTAAATCCGCCAAAGGTAGAGATTTAGTCGGCGGATATAGTCACACCCTTTCTACAATCTACAGATTTCTGTGCACCAAGTATTTTCATTTGATTTTTTTCCCTTTGTAAAAGAATCGTTGGAAGATGCAATCAAGGTAGATGGTGCCATCAGCAAAACCAAAGCAAATTTGATGTTCTCATATCCGACAATCAACCTTGACAAGCTTCAGATCATACGGTCGACAAGGCCGTGCACAAAGTCACTGGAGGACAGACTCAGCTTAAAATTGATTTTAATGTTTCAAAAGTTAAAGACCCGTCCCTTCTGTGTCCCATCCGAATTACAAGAACCTTGGACAAGCAACAACTGGCCATAGAGTTGAAAGCAGGAAACAGTGAAGGGATCTTCGTCGATCATACGTGCTATTTTTCGTGAAAGCGGGACAAGGGCAATTTGGTGAGCAGAAGCGCTTTTTATCCTTTTGGAATGAGTATTCCATGTCCAGTAAGCTTACCGAAACGAAATTTTACACCAGTGGTCTAGAAGTAGTGGAAGAAAGGCAAAAGAAAAGTTCCACATACCTCCAGATGTCGTAACCGGAGGCAGCGACATTGTATAAGGGGTACGACTCGTACCTCACGTTGCGGCTCGGGGTGACCGTCGTCGATCCTTCCTTCACCTCGAGAATATTAATCGCTGATAGGAGGCATCTGTTACACTCCAACTCCGTCAAGTCCGGCGTGCACTGCGCCATCGTGTACAGCTTCTGCAAGCTCGTCATATTTATCTCTGCGCACACTAATTTCTTCCCGGACGTGCTGCCTGAAACCCTATAGGCAACGTCCCTCATGCTCTTTCCAAGTTGTTGCGTGAACCTGGCCCGTTCACTGATGTTCCTGGTGTTCATCGTTCTGGCAGGCCTCTCTTCCATGACGGAGAAGATAGACTGGTTCGAGTACCGCAACATGCACTCGTCGTACCAGATCACAGAGACTCGCTGGTTGGGGCACCTCTGGAGGATCTCCTGTTTTCCAGTGGACACGCAGTCGCTGCACGTGGCAGTGTCAAGGTCACCACGGCAGAGGAAGAGCCTGTAGGCCCGATCAGGAGGGTTTTGGCTGGCAGTGGCGTTGACGAAGCCATCGGTGCTGTTGTTGGCGGCGGAGGAGAGGGAAGAGAGGAGGGCGTCGAGGTTGAATCGGTAGGTGGAGTTGGGAGTGAAGAGGGTGGTGTTATAGCAGTAGTGCGAGAAATATTCGTGTGCAACTTCGGTACTGAAAATTTTGAAGAAGGAGAGAGAGAGGGAGACGGCGAAGCAAGATTTCATGGCTGGATCGATGATTGTATTGGCTATAGCTAGATCGGCATGGAATTATAGCAACAATAATGTTTAAATATCTGTCCCAAGAAGTATTGTCCGTTCTACAGGTTCCGTGCACTCGCACACCACGACTCCATCGACAAGTCTTGTGTAACTCTATGATGGATGTCAAGTTTGTAGATCCCACGTGTTTTAATTAATTAATTAATTAATTAATTAGATAAATAGAAACCAAAAAATCTAAAACCAATTGTCGGGCGGAGATCGGCCCCACCAGCTCCCTACTGAAATCTCCACCGCGAGTGGAATTTATCGTTTTCCCTCTTGCGATCGCCCGTTGCTCAGTTAGGTCCCTTTTGAGGACCTGGAACCTTCATTGAAGAGGTTTAGCCTCACATTTAAGCGATCAGCCTCCTCTTCTCTGGCTGGGGGTTTGAGAACTTCCTTAAAGGAAGTCTCATGGTAGACCCCCCGTGGGGAGGGAATCTTTTTCCAGCCTCATACCTAGCTGTATCCAAACTTTCTTGGTGGTCATTGTCACGCCTCGAACCTCGAGCGCGCTAACATCCCACCATGGTCATTCAAATGCGACGTTCCCAGGTTAAGTCGCCGACCCAATCATTATCTTTAATGCACATGCAGAAGCGTATTATAAAATCCCTGACAATAAAATACGGGATAGAAAAGCAGGAAGCAAAATCACCACATAACACTTTCATAATTCAACATAATTACAAACAAAGGTCTACGGCCAACAATCTACTAAAGACCGGCCCTTAAAAATGAACTGTCCTACGACCTACAAGTCAGACACGTTCTCAAATCCTCATAACTTCACCTCTGCAACTCCTCAAGGCCAACCAAAGCTATCTGGCCACTCCGTCCACCAGGGACCTGAAATTTTAATCCCCAAACCGGGATGAGATAATGTCTCAGCAAGTTCAACCCCCTAAACCCCTATTAGAAAGAAAATACACCCCAGGTGGCCTAGCCACATCACACAGAAGACTTACCTCGCATTAGCCTTCATCTGCAGGTTAGCACAATTTATATAATTCAACCATGTGCAATTATGATAACCAAACAACCATGGCACAATCACATCATCAGAACAATTCAACCACTTGGATCGTCTCAGCGATCAATCGACTTGGCCGATTACATGTCATTCTAGCAAATCAATCATTGCTCTCAATCACCGCCCTATAGGAAGATTTAACAACTAGTGGCAATCACGGCCCCACTCGGCACGACCTTTAATTAGGTGGTCCATCCCGACCTCACTGGGCACGACCTCTCATAGGTGGTCCATCATGGCCTCACTGGGCACAACCTCTCATAGGTGGTTCATCACGGCCCTATTAAGCACGACCTCTCATAGGTGGTTCATCACGGCCTCACTAGGCACAACCTCTAATAGGTGGTTCATCACGGCCCTAATAGGCACGACCTCTAATAGGTGGTTTATCACAGCCAATCTCCCATCAATTTCCACACTTAAGATTTTATAAAGAATCCCTATTTATCGCAATCACACTCAATTTGCCACAACCAATCATCAATATCAAATTCTAAATGCACAGCAGTGATCGGCACGAAATTCTGAGAGTTTGGGGTCTTGACAAAATTTTCGGAATTTATTAAATAATTAAATTTATTCCGAAAATAATTAAATAATAATATTCATATTTTTCACGATCCACACTCAATTTATAATATCCAATCATCAATTTCAAAACCGACTACACAGCAGCGATCGGCACGAAATTCTGAGCAACTGCGGTCAAAAATAATTTTTCCTTTTTTTTTAAATTATTTTTTTAATAATAATAATTTAATAATTTCGGAATTAATATAATATTATAAATTTCCAGAATTCGAAATCTTTAAATAATTCAAAAATAAAACCCTATTATGTCACATCAAGGCTTTATTTTAAAAATAAACATACTTAACTTTAAACTAAACACACTTTAACTTAATTAAACATCATAATCTAATCACAACTAAATAAACTAATCTAACCACCTAAATTACTTAACTTAGACTAAGCACACTTAGGGCATCATTAACCGTCTAATCAAGGTTTAGTGAGTTAAACTCACCAGATTAGCGAACCGAGCGGACCAAATCGACGAGGACGACGCGAGGATTGATTCACTCCAAGGCGGGCCTAGCTTCCGAGGTCGGGAAGCCGGCCAAAACGGGCCACGAAGCCGTTGCCATACCCATTTTTTCCAGCCACTGATTTGGGGCCGAGAAGGGCGGATCCGGCGCCAGAATGGGCGAAGGAGGGCGGCGGCAGCTTGTGCGGGCTCCGGCGGGGGAGCACGGCGGCTCACGGCGGCTGATTCGCGGCCTTGGCTAGCCGAACAGCCTCTCGGAGGTAAGACAAGTGAGGACGACGACGGTGGCTACTGGCGCAAGCTAGGCGGAGCGGAGCGGCGAGGCGCGCATGCGTGTGCGCGGGGCGGCGGACGGCGGCGATGGGGGCTCCAATGGATGGTGACAAGCGGCGGACGGAGGGGAAGGAGCTCGGGACTACGCGAACGAAGGTTGGAGGTGGCGGAGGCGGTGCACGGGCGAGCGGGCGGCGGTAGCGAATGGCGTGTGGCGGCGGTGAACGGCGGAGGCGAGCGGCCGAGCGAGTGGCGAAGGGGCGGCCGGTCGAGCGGTCGGCTTGGCTGGTTCCGGCCGATGCTCTCCCCCCTCTCTCTCCTATTTCTCTCTCTTCCCAAGCTTGAAGATGATGTTGATAGGTGGGAGGGAAAAACCCCACTTTATGAGGGCCAATGGGCTCTTGCCACTTGTCAACGCCCTATTCGCTTGGCTTCAATCAGCATGACATCACCCACATGATGTCATCTTCCACTAACTCCTCTTCCACAACATTCTTCAATGGGTGCATTTTATTTTTCCGCCGGGGCATGAAACTTTGTACATGAATTTCTTTAATTCAATTCAATTCTCTTCCAATTGAGTCCAATTGAAGTACATAAAATTAATCCAATGTCACAACACTTTAATTCATATCTTCACTTGTCCATACAATCAGCTTAAGTCCCAAAAGTACGACCAAAAGCGGGCCTACTAATTTCTCGAGCCAAATTAGCCATTCTCTTATTTAATTGCTGAAAAACTTTGATTGCATGAAAAATCTTCCAAAGATGATTCAATGATCTTAAAATGATTTGTGGCACACCCAGACTTCCAATTTCTGAATTCGATCTCAATTCCACGGTTAATCTCACTTTGGCACGATATTAGTGCGGCCCAACCTACCAAGTAGCCTTTGGAAATTTTCATGCATTTGACCTGTGGTTGATCATCTCAAGCCACAATGTATATCTTTGAAACATTGGTGACTTTTGGTTGTCGGGGCAATCTCAAGATTTCAAATACGAACACAGGGTACCCAATCAACAGAAAAGTCGATCCAGTGCCAATCGACAAAGATTGTGTGATTCGGTGGAATCACCCACACTCGATCACATGCCTCTGTCAAGTCGACCTATCTCCGGTCTCTAATCAATTTTTATTTGTGTCGTAATGATCCTTGCAGATTAGCTCGGTCGAAAGGTTGCTTCCTGGCCAAATTCTCGAGTCTGATGCATTAGAATTTCTTAACGGCTTCACATGATAGACTAGTTTTCATATGAGTGGCCAACTCAAGGAAAAGAAATATATGCGTGCCAACGAAATGCCCATCTCAATTTATTGAAAATAGGATTGGAAAATCGGGATGTCACAGTCATAGCCTTTTAAGATCTTGCTAAGGACCGGTTGTGACTATTGACTCCTGAATTTTAATCGACAAATTTGTAACACACAATTAGATGGTTAAAATAAAGAAAGAGACCAACTTCCTTAACTCAAATTCTCATCTCATAAATCGCATATTTCAACTCATTCGGTGGGTCAAAGAGAGCTACAAAAAATTCGTGGATTTAGGAGTGTAGTTGTTCCTATAATTACTTCATTGTAGAGTAGCTCCCAGTCATTTATGATCTTTTTCCATGTCTGTAGTAATTCGTAGACCAGGATGGCAGAAACAATGGTGTAATTTAGGTGAATGACTTAGTGTAGCGTAGACGATTCCGGGGGAGAGCGTTAAATTGTAACTAAGAAAAGGGAAGGCTGCAACCAACCAGCGCATTTCAAAAGGCCTGAGGCATTTTAATATACAAACATAATTCAGAATCTGTAGTGAAACAGCAAAGAAAAAACGAAGACGCAGAAAGAATTTAAGGCATAGAGAAATGAATATGGCTTCTTTTCAGAGAATGTTGGCTACCGTTATCGGTCTTCCTTGTATTTACCAGATTGCGAGAGGCATGCCAGACGAGACAGTGGTGCAACAACATTGCAGCAGAGACAGATACAACGAGGGAGATGGTTATTGTTTCTGTTTATACGGAATTCTGAGAGATTTTTGCATTAATGTTGCCGGATCTGTGTATAACTATTATGGACATAATACGGCTTTCTATATCCAGTGCTATGGCCTTGCGGCTTGCAATGCTGCCCTTGCAGATATGATCGTACCAGGTGCTAGGACCATCATGGTCACGACGTGCTGCTAACGGAATGCTCAGGAATCAGGGCTTAGCTCCATCTCGAAGATTGTAGAATGAGATAAGAGGTGTGGTTATTTACAGAATAAATCTTCCCTCTTTGAAAAATTGCTCTTTGTGCGTGGTTATTACTATATGAGAATCCTCCAATCTTCATGGTTATTATTTACCGATATGTCATAGGGCATCGGCTATTGTCGTTGAAGATTTTTTGAAAACCGTCACCAAAAATTTTAGGGACTGCTCAACTGCCTGTCCCCAAAGTATAACAAAGATACGCTCATCCCTTCAAGTCCATGATGAGAAGATTGATAGAGTTAAGAATTTAACTACCGTGACAACTAATTGAAAAGATACACCGACCAATCAAAGAAATAAGAAGACAAACAGATTTGTAAGTACTAGAATAATGGAAAATATATAGATGTCTCCATAATTATCTAAGTAGCGACCCAAAGCTGATTGTTGAATGAGTAGTATATCAACACCATCAAAGGAATTCCCAACGTTAAGATCAGCAACTTCTTTAACTTTGAAAAGAAAATTATACGTATTAAATGGAGAATAAAAGTTGTTTGAAGCAGTGATGAAGCCACCATAGCGACCTCTTTGAAATTGTCAGATTGATGAGAAACAATGAAAACTACATATAATGTTTGGAAGACAAGGGCTGTAACATTTGGGTAAATGTTAGGTCTAAATGATTTCTTTATAAAATTAAGAAGAGCAAAAAAGGCGTAATTCTGAGCACAAAATAATAGAATTATGCTAGATTTGAGAATTCTTTTGTGCCAAGATATCATACATGACTGCAACAAATTTATTCATGATTTCACAAGAGAAATTACATTGACAATACAAACAGATAATCTTTGTCTGGAGCTATACTACTGACAAAGAATATAAAGACTCAAAATACTTGGATTTATAAACAACACCAAAACGCAACTAGTTTTAATAGTAAAGAAATGAGTAGTCTACTAGGTCAGCTAATGAACATATGAATTTGATTATTTAGTCTACACAAGAGAAGTAAGTGGATTGAGTCGTATAGAAGCACAATAATGTACAAATGCAGGATCGACTTATGATTTAACCTCAAATAGTAACAAAGTCTTAGACGAACCATACTAACATGTATAGACTCTTCTTTTAGCACTTCACCCCCCAAAGCAATTAATAGCTTAATCTCCAATTACATAGATGTTAGCTTATTATTAATAAATAATCCTAGTGGGAAGCCAAGCAATCTCACTATGAGACCACCCATAAGGAAAGATTTCACTTCCACCGCCATTCACTAAGGGTACAATTCTGTAACCGACATGCCATTAGTCGACGATGGCATAGCCCTCCTAGGTGATTGGTCCAATTCAAGCTCTTTCATTGGAATGCTCAATCTCTGCATTCTACTTCGGACGAAGAAGGCTGGATGTTGAGGCGATGGTGGAGTAATGGAATTGCTACTGAGCATGAGAACTACAGTGGCCATGGTGGGTCTAATAGCCGGATCTTCTTGAATGCATAGTAAGCAAATGTGCAAGCATCGAAGTGCTTCATCTCTTGAATATGAATCCATTATAGCCGGGTCCAACACTTCTAAGGGCTTGCCGTCTCTCCATTGATTCCATGCCTGTAAGAATAATTCCAAAAAATTTTCATAGAATTGCAGCATTAATTCGATTACTCACCACGCAAGACATGTGAATCTTGCAAAAAACCATATTATGACCAAGGAATAGAATAATAATCATAAGTGTTTCTATAGGTTAAAGGACTAAATTCTTTACCGAGGAATTAGAATTTGAATTTACAAAGCTACAAAGAGTGCGGTGTAAATATTTGTTGTAGTAGCATAGTGAAACTTACATAACTAGCAAGATATTCACCCCCATCCAATTGGTGGTAATAGTTATTTCTCTTGCCGCAAATGATTTCTAGAAGTAGTATGCCAAAGCTATAAACATCGGATTTCACTGAGAACTCTCCATGCATTGCATATTCTGGAGACATGTAACCACTGCAAAAACAAACATTGACCACATGTAAATTGCATATTTAGATTCATATCAAGTAGCATCCTTAAATAGATAAAATGAGCAAGTTCAGCATCTAATGACAAAGTCATCTATTCAAAAACTAAGACTTACAAAGTCCTCACAATTCTTGCCATGCCAAAATCCGAAATCTTTGGGATCATTTCACTGTCTAACAAGATATTGCTACATTTTAAGTCACGATGAATGATCCGGAGACGAGAATCTTCGTGTAAATAGAGTAATCCTCGAGCGATCCCAAATATTATTTTGTATCGTAATGGCCAATTCAATTGACCACTTTTTTGAGGATTTGCATCATTGCACCAAAACTCATTATGTGCAAGCATGTGGCATCTATTAAAAAAATGAAGGCAAATATATTTACTGTCATCAATCAAAGGTAGCTTAACAAAAAAATAAAAAAAACTACAATCATTTGAAAGAACGAAAAACGTTTTAATTTCAAGGTTTCCATAGTTGGTGAAGGCTCAAATAGTTGATTTCAAGCATTATACATTCTCCATAAAAGAAGGTTAACTGCAACATACCAAATAAGAAGTAATCAAGGCTTTTATTTGGCACAAACTCATAGGCCAGTAGCTTTTCGTATCCCTCCAAGCAAAATCCGAGCAGTCGTACAAGGTTTCTATGTTGGAGTTTCGCAACTAACAAAACTTCATTCTTAAATTCTTCATCACCTTGACTTGAGGTTTGAGATAACCTCTTCACCGCAATTTGTTGTCCATCAGGAAGTCTACCCTAAAGATTTTGAATATATTGCATCACAACTTCTTGAAACTAACATATAAATGCTTTACATGTTTTTGTTTTTCTTTTTTGGCACCATTATGTTCCATTCATGTGTAAAGCATTCTTGATTGTTTCCATTATGTAATACTTGCCTGAAAAACCTTGCCAAATCCACCTTCACCCAACTTATTTGCAGGAGAGAAATAATTTGTTGCGGATTGTATTGTAGCCAAGTCAAATTGCAAGGACTCCATAGTGATAAGTTCATTTGCACCCGCATTACCAAAAAATGCAATTTGATTATCAAATTAGATCAACATTGGCTCCTAGTAGCGTTTATACTATTTCTAGTGTTTGGGAATATTATCACAATGAAGAGCCCCATAGTTAGGGGTGAGCATGGTTCCGGGTAGAACCGGGAACCGGAGGAGGTTCCGGTTCGGTTCCCGGTTCTAAGGGGACCGGTTCCGGTTCCCGGTTCTATTTTTCTAGGAACCGGCAGTTCCCAGTTCCGGTTCCGGTTCCTCTGGGAACCGGAACCGGCCAAGAAAAAACCCTAACCCCCTTTCCCACGTGATTTCATTTTCCCCCCCTTCTGCCGATTCTTCCCCCCCTTTCCCTTTCTTTTTCTCTCTCTCTTTCTTTTCTCCCCTTTTTCCTCCTCACGTCACTTCCTGCCTCCCCCAAACTTTTTTTGTTTTCTTCTCTTTCTCTCTCTTCTCTTTCCCCCTCTTCTCTTTCCCCCTCTCTAGGTCGAAATCACCCCCTTCTTCTTCTTCTTCTTCTTCCATCCTCTCTTTTTGAGGGTTTCCTTTTGGCCGAGGGAGAGAGGGACCAAGCAAGGGAGAGCGACAGAGAGAGGGAAAGCAAGGGGGTTCTGGTTTATCCATAGATTTTGGGCTGAGAGAGAGATGAGCTCAAGGGAGAGAGACCGAGAAGGACAGTTCCGTGCGACTGAGGGAGAGCGGGAGAGGTTCAGCCGTGCATGGGCTCGGTTAGAGAGTGAGACCGAGAGAGAGAGAGAGTGAGTAGTCCGCTTCGTCTGTGTGAGAAAGAAGTAAGAGACTTGCGTCGCCGGAGGCCAGCCCACCGACCACCGCCCGCCACAGCACCACGCCGGCCCAGGTAGGCCTTTCTTCATCTGTGCGTGCCTTGTTTTGGGCACGCGGGGTCTGAGTTCGCGGCTGTTCAGCTTATGTGAACTCCAGCCCTACCGGTTCTCCGTTGACGCTGATGTGAATTCTGGTACGCTTGTTGTGTGTGCTAGTATGCCTATAAAGAGTCTTCGTTCGGGCTTAAGCAGGGGTGAGCACCTGGGAACCGGAGGACCGAACCGGACCCTCCCGTTCTCTGCCTCCGCCCGTCGCTGACGTCGCTCGCCCTCGACACTGCCGCCGGACGCCGCCACCGGATGCCGGACGCCGTTCGCCCTCAACGCCGCCGCTGGACGCCAGTCGCCCCGCGCTCGTCTCGCCCTTGCCTCCTGCTCCCTCGATGCCGTGACCCCTCGCTTGCCTCGCTGCTCAGCCGCTCGCCGTCGACGCCGCCAAACTTTGGCTGAAGAACTCACAGAATCACGATTTCCAGCTCCTAGAATATTGGCATTTAAGGTTTCTCCTCCTTCACACTTTTAATGTTTAATTTGTCTTATGTTATTCACATGATGAGATGCTCATATTGGTTTTCTTGTTCAATTTGTCTTATGTTATTCACGTGATGAGATGCTCATATTGGTTTTCCTGTTCAACAGGAGGGAAGCTGTACATAGTGAATGAGAAGAATGATTCTGAATCAAGGGTGAGTTTTTTTTTGGGTGCTTTTAACTCTTTTACACGCTCAAAATGTTTATTTTTTGCGTGTGTTATAGTAATTGAGTTTAGTGATCTGCTGGCTAACTCATTGGTTGCTACTAGCTCATATTATCATTAGTCATAGATGTCTTAGAAGTCATCGATGTGACAACTCGCTTACATGTATAAACATGTTGCATCAGATGTCCCTGAATGGCCAATAGAAAAAGTCAATTCTGGGACAGTAGATTGATTAATTTTAAGCTATGTTCTTGTTGTCTAAATATCTACTATTACACCTGCAAAATTTTTTTTTGGCAAAAAAAGAATTAACTAGTGAAGCTTTTGTTATACGTCAAATATGTACAGTAGATAGAGAACAGAGAGAGTCCTCATTGGTTCGGCAAAATCATCAGTGGAGAAGCCAACTGCCTACTCACAGTACATTTACCGTAATTTTTCATTGCGGTTCAGAGAAAATCTTGTACTTCAATCTCTCTTTAGCTTTCTCATATCCTAATCTGTCTGCTGCAATAATGCCTTGAGCTGTTCTTTTCGTGTGAAATCAGAAATGGCTGCAAATAGTTTATAGTTATGATGACAATGAATATCTTTTACTTAAGCAGGAGATCAGACATCGAGGTTTAAGATGACATGTTTATGGTTTTGCTGTCTAATTTAGATTAAAAATGTTTTGATAGGGTTCAAAGTCTATATCCATATTGGACGGTCTAATTTCTGGTAACACGGAGAAAATTCCTCCATCACCAGTTATCAAGCAACTGGCTATGGTTGTAGAGTAAGTCTTTATTATCTACAAGATAGCCATTATAACTTTTACCTCTAAATATTTCTTCTATCACTTAGACATCTTTGGAAACTTTTCCCAGGAATGGGAAGAAATTTAGCTCAATGAAAGATTTTCTGGCAACAAACAAAGGTTCTTCTCCTATCAAGGAAAGGGCAGGACTAAGTCTCTTTGCTGTGAGGTCGCTTGTGCTTTGTGAAAAGGAAGATAACATATCCGAGTTTCCAGATGAAGTGAAGCTCTATTCTTTGATTAGTTTGCTGTTTGATGCAGGTAAATCAATAATCAGATTATCAAATTTACTAGTCCATGAAATAATACTCATCCATTATAAAAAATTTATCGGTTCTTTTTTAAAATTATCC
Organism: Eucalyptus camaldulensis; assembly: GCA_019915185.1. Taxonomy (NCBI): domain Eukaryota; kingdom Viridiplantae; phylum Streptophyta; class Magnoliopsida; order Myrtales; family Myrtaceae; genus Eucalyptus; species Eucalyptus camaldulensis. The sequence goes on along the minus strand of JAHSVA010000013.1, from coordinate 3,174,825 downwards.
ATTATATAGGACTAAGTCTCTTTGTTGTAATATCTGCAAGATATTTGCAGGGGGAAAGTTTCTCAGAAGAAAGATCAGTTCTGGTTCAGAAACCACTGCTGCAACATTGCTGAGAGATATTCATGCAGCTCCACTTGAAAGCTTTGTTACTAAAGTTGCTGAAGTCATTGGAAGTTGTAAAACAATGAGGGATATGGCTTTATTTTGGTGCAGGGTTGTTTCTGAGGTAAGGGACTTTGTGAAGTGAACCGCTAGACTTTGCAAAAGAGAAATAGTTCACATTTTAGAATATTAAACGCTTATGAGTATTATAGATTATGTTCGTGTTATATTTTCTTTGATGAATGACAAGTTTGTTTATTATTGCTGCATTCGTTTCCATTTTTTTAAACTAAAAAATGAAAAAAGAAAAAGAAAAAAGAACCTGTTGGAACCTGGAACCGACCCCGAAACCTGTGACAGGGTAGGTTCCAGGTTCTTGGTTTTGATGGGTAGGTTCCAGGTTCCAAAAAATAAGGAACCTGTACCCGAGGGTAGGTTCCAGGTTCCAAGCGGAACCTGTAAGGAACCGGGAACCGCTCACCCCTACCCATAGTAGATTGGCAGGGTTGTCCCTTTAACTTTCCCCTCTTGATTGGTCATGAAAGGAAAAAAAAAAAAACACAATATCGTTAATACTATCGGTAACAAAGCAACGAGATGAATCTCGTGTCATGATCACTTCTTCATGTTGAATGTAGTGCTAATCTGTTAATTACGATGCATATGCTATCTATGCTTGGAGGGAAATGCTAAATGATGGGAGCATTTTGAGACCTTGTCACGGGGTGTTGGGGTTTATTTCACATATGTGTGGAAAGGCCGGTAATCATTTTACAAGTGTAAGGGAAAACTTCACCCTTTGAGCTAATTTTTTGGCATAAGAGAAACCCAAGACCACTTAACATTGATATCAAATTCGATTATTGGTGGCCCATTCCCAATATATATCGATGTTTAATGAATATTTCAAAGAAGGAATTTGGTGACCAACTCGGTTTCTAAACAGATAGGCATTGTGGTGTAGCAACATGGGGCTTTATGGCAGACTTCATGGTTCGGTTCGGAAATAGAGACCAAGGGTGAAGTTAGGTGTTAGAGATTCAAATTTAGATAAGTTGATGCTGAAGGATACCTAAATTGAGGGAGAGCAAACCTAACACTGGAGCTCACATGTCAATGAGAGATTATTAATATAAACATGTGAGTTGTGTTAGAGAAGTCTCGCATCATATGATTGATGTAGTGTTGAGCAGTTAATATATCATAGTTGACCTATAACTCATTGACTTATGCTTTTGAGTGAAGGTGGGTACAACTGAATATGTTGATGGGCTTGGACTTGGCTATCTCTTGGAGATATCCTCAGGTGAAGGTATCGAACTTTTGCTGTACATTTCCAACACGTCGTTGGTCATGTCGAATCTTTATCCCTCTGGCACGACTCGTGGCATCCTAATGGGATCTCATTGGATATATACCCAAGGCGAGTAGTTTATGATTCTCTTCTTTGAACTGCAAAAGCAGCTGGTATGATTTGTGCTCTAAATGGAAAAGGCCCAATGCGAGGTTTGAAGACTTGGTATCAATCCAGGCAGCTGTTTGTGGTTTAATTTTTTCAAAATCTTCTTTGGCAGACCAAGATACTTGCACTGCTGCTCCTTGTGACATTCTTAACTCTACTTCAACTTGGGAGATTGTGAGAAAAAGAGGCACAATAGTTAAATGGAATCGGCTGATTTGACTTTTGACTAATTTGCTGAGGTTTGGATGCATATTTCGGTTGGTGATACAAGATAAGCTTGTTGAGTGATCTTGGGCCCGTCTCACTCCAAAAGGGAGAGATTTTCTTTGGTGTTTGGTAAAATTTAATAGAATTGTTGCATCTATTTATCTAGAAGGCCAAAAATGAGCTGTTTCATTTCCAAAGTATTCCTCTTACAGATGGAATTATACTTGCTTGTGTAGTCAAGTATAGTTGTGAAGGTTGAAAGAGCATGAAGAATCGGATCTTTGTCCTTGATCTTTTCCATTAAATATGCCACATTAATATCAAACGAACTCTTAATTTGTGTGATTAATATATCTGATTTCTTACTAAAAATAAAGAAATTTCATTATATGCTCATTTATATGATGTAGATAATTTACGAAAAAATAAAGGCAGACAATTGATTCACCGCTTTTTCCTTTGAGGGCTTCATATGTCTTCATTCCCTTTCTTCGAAGCAGACAACAAGCGAGAAAGAGAAGTACCATAACACTTCCAACAGAAACGGTAATGGCGATGGTCGTCACGGTCGACTTGTTGCTTTTTCCTGCACACATACCATTAATTTAAAAAACATTTTAGATGAAAGTGTCCTTAATATTTAAACATTCTAGGACTCTACTTCACTAGATTGGAATTAGACCTAAGACTGACTCGTGGAGGTTGACAATTTGACACGCAATAAGGGGCCTTGAGAGATCTGAATAGAGAGGTTAAACGAAAAAAAAGATCTACGGTGAAGAACCCCTATTTCATCACCTATTAATGGGGAAATTAAATTCGAAGGAGGAGCAGACTTAACAAAAACATGTAAACTGTTTGATCACCGGAACTATTATATGTTATAACAACTACATTACCAATTACCATCACCTGCAAACTCCACCGTAGCTCATTTACTCTGGTACTTGAGATGGTCTCTCTGTAGTGGCTTACCTTGATATCGGACCTCTATATAGAATGACTCTTACATATGTTATTTTCAGACTTTATATTTCTCTATCTTAGATAACCAAACCTTGCATCATATGATGTGCCAAATCTTATTTTTCACGGCTTCTTTTGTCACTCCCTAGAAACAAGGAAATCGTAGTGCCCCCCCCTTAGAAGGATATCAGTGAAATTTTGGCAGAGATGCCAATAACTTCTTGCCTTGTTGCTCATCAGAAAGGGCTTCATTTTTATTCTTCAAGACCATCATGAATTTGTTAAACTCATCTAGATGAGCTTTGATTGATGTGCCTTCGGCCACCCATAATCGAAACATCCTTTTTAGCATATCCAAAAGACTATTCAAACCTTTCATAAGATAAAGTGACCCGAATTTTACTAATAATGTTGCCACGTCCTTCTCTTTCCACTTCAATCAACACCTCATCTGACACATTCAATAGGATTATGCTCTTCTACTTCTCCATCAACTCTCGACCACTTTCATCACTTCTGGTAACTTAACCTTGCCATCCAACAGACTCTCCAAACTTTGGATTGTTAACATGGCACACATCTTAATGCTCCACAACCCAAAATTATTCTTTCTAATGAGCTTCTCAATCTCACGTCTTGCTCAGACATAATTATAAATAAAGTATTCCAAACAATGATCATGCAAAAGCCCTAAATCGATCGTAGAAATCCTAACTTTGATACCAATTGACGTGAAATGACACAGTGGTTAATGGATCTTGTAGTTTAATATCAACCTGAGATAACGAATTCTTTGAAAAGCTCCCCGTGTATTTTGATGATTCGGAAACTATCCTTAGTTTAATATCTACTAGATAAATGAAAATATTTAATGTGGTTAAGTCGTGATAATTTTTGGAAGGCTTTGACAGTATCGTTGGTCTCCTTGCAGTTCAATTAAAGACGTTTACAAGGATGACGACCTTGAAAAAAGCAAAAAAAAAAAAATTAATAAGTGGATATTACCATGATAGACTCCAGAAAAAATTGATCACGAACGACTTTTTTTAACACTATCAAATGTTTACAATTTTTTATTTTTGTGGTGATATCACCGTTAAATTATTTCTTATAATTTCTTTTTCTATATACTAGCAATGGGGTAACCACATGAAACCCATAAAAAAGAAGAAAAAACTTATTAAAGATTTGCAAAAACAAATTCACAATTACATTTCTCAATGCAAAAATTAAAAAAGATGAAATTTAATTAAATCAAACTACTGAGTACAATATGATTTTTTTAAATGATAGTTATTTTATTTATTTTAGATTGATAAAAATTAATATCATTCATGAAGTGTTTGCGGAAAAAATAACATGCCTCGATGTGCATACATTTTTTATGTCACCTTTTTTTATTGTACTTTTAGATATTCCTATAGCATTAAACACAAACTTGGTGGATAGGTAACGTTGTTATTTCCTAAGTCAAGATCTTGCTTCATGATAAAGAGAAAAGAGTTAGGAAAAGAAAACATACGTTAACTCGAAAAGCAATTATGCTAGAAATAAAGAGAAGAGAAGACAAACAAGAACATAAGTAAGACTATTCTTCGGTGCAACATGGAAAATTCGTTTAGACTCTATGCGCCAAATATATCACAATTTGAGTTATAACGCGCTTATTGAAGTCACAATGCGACATATGTGGGATCATCATTATCAATGGATCAACACAAGTTCATAGGTTGTTATTGTTGGAGAAATTTAAGTGAATCTAAAGAATAAGTGTAAAAGAAAATATATGCAAGTGGTTTGATCCACTCTTAATTTAAGGATTATAATTACTGGCTATCTCAAATCAATGTTGTGTATAGCCACTTGTGCAAAATATTTTTTATATAGAGTTTGAGTAATTATTTTGGTCCACTGGATTCGATCTAATAAAAAGGAGAGTTGGCGCAGAGGAAGACAAGCAGTACAAACGCAAATGTACCTGTAGGTCCGGTCATCGGAGCGGGAGGCGGAGGTGCCGGAGCAGGAGGCGGAAGCGGAAGAACCGGAAGGGCTGAGGCGTCATAAAAGGGGTAGAACTCGTACCTCACGCGGCAGCTCGGAGTGAGCAACCCCCCGCCTTGGTTTCCCGAAGGCAGTCCATAAATCCCGTACTCGAGACACGTGTCACAGTCTGAAGCCCTCAAGTCCGGAGTGCATTGGGCGAATGAGTACAACTTCAGCGAGCTCGTGAGGTCCCTCTGTGCCACCGCAGCCTTCTTCCATGACCCGCCAGTTGAAGCCCTCGTGGCGACGTCATTCAGGGTTGAATTCAGGAGCTCCATGAACAGGGTTACGTCGGTGACATTCCTGGGGACGTTCGATAGGTTGAAATAAGTGAAAGCCGGTTGTAGCTCCACGACTGAGAAGATGGAGTAGTTCGAATACCTCAGCATGCACTCATCGTACCATATCCCAGAGACTCGCTGGTTGGGGCATCTTTCGAGGATCTCCCGTGTTCCAGTGGCCACGCAGTCACTGCACATGACGGCGCCAAGGTCACCGTTGCAGAGGAAGAGCCCGTAGACCTGGTCGGGAGAATTTTGGCCTGCGGTGGCGTTGGCGAAGCCGGTGGTGCTGTTGGAGGCGGCGAAGGCGAGGGAAGAGAGGAGGGCGTCGAGGTTGGATCGGTAGGTGGAGTTGGGAGTGAAGAGGGTGGTGTTTCGGCAATAATAACTCCCAGGTTTGATCGCCAGTCCAGTACTGAAAGTTTTGAAGAAGAAGAAGAAGAAGTAGGGAGAGAGCGAGACGGCGAAGCAAGATTTCATGGTTGGATCGATGATTGTATGGGCCACAGCTAGATCGGCATGGAATTATAGGAACAACAATGTTTGAATTGTCAATTCTACACGTTCTATGCACTTGCTCGCCACTTTTACATCGACAAGTCTTGTATCACTTTAAGATGGTGTCGCGACCTCTTTTTTTTTTTCGGCGCCCGCAATCGGGTACGGGCGCCTAAGGAGGCTAATGGCTCGGCTGAAATTAATTATGCCCGGACTCTCCCAAGTCCACCAATTCACGACTTAATGGTCTAAATTTTTTAACCTGCAAGTTAATTTTTAAAATGGAGTCGCCACTAATCAATTTGAGGTGGGTTGATTAGAAACCCAAGTGAAGTATCGGGAGAAATACTCACTCCTGCGCAACCAGAGAAATTAGGATCGGGGACTTGATTACACTAGTTAATCACTAATGCCCTTTCGGTACCTAATCTTGTTTAAACCCTGAGGTTTTTTGGATGTTCGAGGGATTTTCCATGCATTTTTGGGAGGAAAAACATTTTCTAGGTCTTTTTCTAATTTTTTGGACTCAAAAGGGATTTTTTGGTATTTTTGGGAAAATACGAGTCTTTTTGGCTTTTTCTGATTTTTTTTTTGGGCTTTTTCATGAATTTTTGGCTTTTTTTGGATTTTTGGCATTTTTTGGAAAATATGAAATATTTTTCTCTTTTTTTTTTTGAAAATAAAATATTTTTTAATATTTTTGGAAAATAAATTATTTTCATTTTTTTAAAAATATTATATTATATTATAATGTAGGAAAATAAAATATTTTTTAATATTTTTGGAAAATAATTTATTTTCATTTTTTTAAAATATTATATTATATTATAATGTAGGAAAATAAAATATTTTTTAATATTTTTGGAAAATAAATTATTTTCATTTTTTTAAAAATATTATATTATATTAATGTAAAAAAACGAACCGGGTCGGATCCCTGGGTTGGGTCCCGACTCGGATTTTTTTGATTTTTTGATTTTTTGAAATAAAATATTAATTATTTAATTATTTATTTATTTAAAATATGATTTTATATTAAAATAATATAAAAACTGACCCGGGTCGGATCCGTGGGTTGGGTTCGACCTGGGCCAGCGATTCGAATGAGGACGGGCCCGCGTTGCGGGCCCGACTCGGATTTTTTCCCCTTTTTTTTTTTTTTTATAAATAAAACGAGCCCAGCCCAAAATTTTTAATTGAAGCCCAATGAATAAAAGGGGTCCCTATCCGCGTGAGACCGGCCCACCCACGTCCGAACCCGCTTGGCCCAAAATAACCAGAACCCTACCCGGTCAAAGACCCACGCCCGACCCGAATTTCCGCCGCCCAAAAACCGCGGAACCCTACCCGACTCGTGGCCCCGGGTCCGACCCACTGACCCGAGGCCGCGACCCGAAAAATCGAGAACCCTAGGGTTCTCGATTCGCGGCGCCGGAGAGCGGAAGGCTGAGGTGCGTGGTGGCGACGACGGCTACTGCGGCGACGGCTACGGTGGTGACTATGATGACGGCGATGGCGACGGGCTTCGAGCAGAAATGAGTATGGCGTGGGCAGGATCCATCGTCACCTGCTCTCGGCGTTGGTACGGCACGGCGGCACGGCTTGTGGCGATGACGGCTGCCCTTAAACCTGGACTGCGTCGGGACGGTGCTGCGGCGGCGATGACGGACTAGCACGACCGGGGAAACTTCGATTTTGCACTGGTTCTTCGAGCTTCGAAGGAGTGGTGCTCGTGGGGGGAGGGACAGCAGTAACTGGCGTCGGGATCTCGTGGTGTCGGCGCCGCGGAAGGGCTCGGTCGCCCCAGATCTGCGACGCAGCTCTCGGCCGGACCCTCCTTAGGCGTGATCTTCTCTCACTCAGGCCAGATCCGAGCCTCCACCGGCCGGATCTGACCTTCTCGAAGTCGCTTGCCGCCGGCCTTCCCCGAAGTCTTTCGGTGGAGGGTGGGCTAAGCTCGCAACTCGAGTTCTCTCGGAGCTCGGTCGTTGATTCCTCCCCCGAAGTCTCTCAGTGGGAAGATCTTGGAACTCGCTCCCTTTTGCCATCGTCGGGAGAAGCCTATTTATAGGCGAGGAGGTCCGGTCGACGGAGGAGCACGGCCGCCGGTTTTTGGCTTGCCGACCGGAACCTCCCGGCTAAACCGGCGTCTCATCTCAGCCTTAAAGTCGCGCATTGAAGGCGCATGTGCGTCGTCCTCTCCTTCGGCGGCCTACCTCCGCTCCTCTTTACCATAGGCTGCCCTTGAGCGTATCTTTGGCCATCACGCGTGATGCACAGAGGCACAGAGTGTTGGAGAAATCTTTCCAGAATATTTTGAAGCTGACAAAACGTTTCTATCAGTCTAAGTCTGGATGTTCGGAGACCGTCAGTTTAAAGTCTGAAGACTTTGTATTCTCGAGACTCAAGATCCAAGACTCAAGACCCAAGACCCAAGACTCAAGACCCAAGACTCAAGACTCAAGACTCAAGACTTAAGTCTGTTCTCACTGACAGTCTTTCTAATCCAGTGTCGAAGGAAATCCAAAGCCGAGGTCTATGGTTGAGGATTCGATCCTATCCTCTGGAAAAGATTCTTTGGTTGGATAATTATTTCGGATTCTTTAATTCTTATCTAAGATCGATTGAAGATCCGATGGTCGACGAACTAATCTTGGAATGTTCTATTCTTGGAAACCGAGATCCTGATTGTATGGGCGAACAGGATTGATGGGCTATCATCAGATTCCTTAAATAGCTCGGATGATCTTCTTGATTGATTCCGTCCAACGGGTAGATTGGAGGAATTCCTTTGGTAAGTGCCAACGGCTATGATGGCATGAAGGAGTATAAAAGGAAGACATTCTAGTTGTTTTAAGTGTGTGATTGATAGAAAAATTCCAGAGTCTGAAGACCCTTGATTATTAGTCGAGACTGTTTGAGCGAAATCGTATACAGAGAGTGTTTGTACTTGGCGAGACCTTGAGTGAGTGTGGTAGATCATCTACACCTAGAATTCAAGGAAGATCAACACTGTAACAGCTCTGTGATTATAGTGGAATCTAGCCAATCGGCTGTCAGTGCAGAAGAGTGGACGTAGGCTTGAATCAAGCCGAACCACTATAAACCGAGTGTTCAATTCTCTCTTTCCCTTACTCAGTCTCTCGATTGATATTTAATTATTGCAAATTCTTTAACTGTCTAAAGTATTGTGCAATCTTCAAGAAAATTCGTTGTATACCTATTCACCCCCCTCTAGGTACTCATACTAGCTATATCAATTGGTATCAGAGCCCGTGTTCTTACTTTGTTTGAAGTATTTTACTTCAGAGTAAAAGATCCATGGCTAGTATGCTAGCACCGGGGCTGATGGAAGGGCAAAGCAATACCAGACCTCCCTACTTCGATGGAAAGGATTACAACATCTGGAAGAACAAGATGAAAGCTTTCCTTCGATCAAAGGATCCTCTGGAATGGGACGTTGTGGAAAGAGGAATCACTCCTGCTGCTGCATCAATCTCTGAAAGAGGGAAAGACACCATTGAAATCAGCGGAATGTCTCAGGAAGAGATAAACAAGAGACAAGCACTCGATGCAAAAGCAATTTACTCCTTATATTGTGCTTTATCTCCAACTGAATATAATAGAATATCTTCTTGTGTTACAGCAAAAGAAGTATGGGATAGATTACACATCACCTATGAAGGGACAGATCGAGTGAAGGAGACCAGAATTAACATTCTCCTTGGTCAATATGAAGCCTTCAAAATGAAACCAGGAGAATCTATAACTGACATGTTTAGTCGTTTTACAGATATTGTCAATGGTCTAGAGAACCAAGGACAAAAAATTTCTGATCCCATGAAGGTGAACAAGTTTCTACGTGGACTCTCCAAGGATTGGAATCATATAAAGACTTCAATAAGAGAGACGCAAAGAATCATGCCATTATCTGTAGACGAGCTGATTGGAACTCTTCAGTCTTACGAAGTGGAACGAATTAATGAAGACGAAGATCCAAGAGGTAAGAAATCTATTGCACTAAAATCAAATGACGATTCTGATGATGCAGATTCTGAAGATGATATGGATGATGAGGAGCTCGCTCTCATGATAAGAAGATTCAGAAAACTGAATAGAAAAGGCAGAAGGTTCATTCTAAGGAAACAAAGTTTTCAGAGACAGCAGACTAAGTCTGTTGATGATGAGGAACCAAACAAGGATGTAGTTTGCTTCGAATGTAAGAAGAAGGGACACATCAGACCCAACTGTCCTCTTTTGAAAAAGAAAAGAGGAAAAGCTGAGAAGTTTCGAAAGGCTCTCAAAGCCGAAACTTGGAGTGATACAGAATGTGAAGAGAGTGATAATGAATATGCCAACATATGCTTGATGGCACATTCAGACTCAGACTCAGATTCTGGTTCAGACTCAGACAGTGAATTTGAGGTAAGTAATTTTAAAATTCCTGTCAAAGTCTCTAAATATATTGATGAACTGTGTTTCAGTCTTAAGACTTCTCTCAAAAGAATTTCCGAACTTAAAAAGGAAAACTCAATTCTGAAACAAAAGGAAGTTATTTTAGAAGAAAAAGTTAAAAGTCTAGACCTAAATGTTTCTGCTCTTAAAGAAAAAGAAGATGATCTTTTGAAAGAAAATATTTTCTTAAAAACAGACTTATCAAATATTTCAAAGAAGTTTTCGATAGGATCCGAAAAGCTTGAAAAAGTGCTTTCAGTTCAAAGACCCTATTTCAATAAGTCTGGGTTAGGTATGACAGCGGAAACAATTCCCTTGATTGATTTTCCTAAAGTTAAAGAAAGAATTAAGAAAAGACCGTCAAGAGAAGCTTACAAAAATCATTTCAAGAAAGTTTTCGTAAAGTCTGTTGGTCGAAATGCTCTAAGGTGTTCAAAGTGTAATAGTTTAGATCATTTTGAAAAAGACTGTCCTATGGTTTGGAAACCTGTTAAGAAAGCATGGCCCAATAATGCTTATCCTACTAACTCCAAAGGACCCAAGAAAATTTGGCTACCAAAGAAAGCTTGAGACTTTCACTTGAATGCAGGTCTCCGTCAAGAGAAAGATAAAATGGTATCTTGACAGCGGATGCTCAAGACACATGACAGGAGACTCAAAGTGCTTCATAAAGCTTGTTCAAGTAAACGGCGGAAATGTTTCATTTGGAGGAAACGGTAAAGGAAGCATCGTGGGGTTTGGAACTGTGAAAATTGGAAATCTCACAATAAGCAATGTTTCTCTAGTAGAAGGACTCAACTATAACCTTCTCAGCATTAGCCAATTGTGTGATACCGGTTTCAAGATCTCCTTTCAAGAAGGAATTTGTTATGGAATTAGTAAAGATTCTACTGAGTCTTTCATGGGTCGAAGACATGGAAACATCTACCTCTTAGACATGAAATTGAATAAATCTCAATGTCTAATTTCAATCCAAGATGAAGCAAGCATATGGCACAGAAAGCTTGGCCATGTCAATATGAAGCAATTAGCCAAAATCTCATCAAAGCAGCTTGTTCGAGGACTACCCAAATTGCCATACCAAAAGTCTGACTCATGCACTCCATGCATTCTGGGAAAGCAGGTAAGAAATTCATTTAAGCAAACAAATCATGTCTCTACTAATCATGTACTGCAGTTGCTTCATATGGATCTCTTCGGACCAACAAGAACCCAGAGCATTGGAGGTAAGAAGTATTGTCTAGTAATTGTAGACGATTACTCTCGCTTTACCTGGGTATATTTTCTTGCAAGTTAGTCAGAAACCTTTTCGTACTTTGAGAAATTTGCTAAAAAGGTTCAAAATGAAAAAGGATGTGCTATTTCAAGTATAAGAACAGATCATGGAGGTGAATTTGAAAATCAAGATTTCACAAAATTGTGTGATGAATCTGGTTTTAAACATGTATTCTCCTCTCCATACACTCCTCAGCAAAATGGAGTTGTGGAAAGAAAGAATAGATCTATTCAAGAAATGGCTAGAACACTTTTAATTGAAAGCAAAATTTCTTCACGGTTTTGGGCTGAAGCTGTTTCAACAGCATGCTATATAATCAATAGAGTCTTCCTAAGACCTATTCTTGAGAAAACCCCTTATGAACTATTCAAAGGTAAGAAACCTATTGTTTCATACTTTCATGTGTTTGGTTGCAAATGCTTTATTTTGAAAAATGCAAGCGATCGAGTTGGTAAGTTTGAAGAAAGATCAGAAGAAGGCATCTTCCTTGGATATTCTACATCAAGCAAAGCCTACAGAGTCTATAACAAGAAAAGCCAGTCTGTGGAAGAATCAATGAATGTCAAATTCCAAGACTCAGCGCAAGTTGAATCCAGCCAGACTCAATATGAAGAGTCTGAACTCACTCTAGACCTTCCAAAGTCTTCAACTCAAGAAGCATCTCAGACTCTGGAAGTCCAACATCAAGAAGCTCATGAAGATTCAAATAAAGAAAGAGATCATCAACCAAGCAAATCAACCAGTAACTGGAAACACAAATCCAGTCATCCTAAAGATCTCATTATTGGCGAAATCAATGAAGGAATCCGCACCAGATCAAAAAGGCGTGAAGAGTCTAGTGCTGTTGCTCTCATTTCTGAAATTGAACCAAAAAGCATAGAAGAAGCCTTATCTGATGAAAGCTGGATCGAAGCTATGCAAGAGGAGCTCAGACAGTTCAATATTAATGATGTCTGGGAATTGACATCTAAACCAAAAGGTAAAACTGTTATTGGAGCTAAATGGGTGTTCAGAAACAAGATGAACGAAGAAGGAAAAGTCGTACGCAATAAAGCAAGACTCGTGGCCAAGGGATACACGCAAGAAGAAGGAATAGACTATGACGAGACTTACGCACCAGTTGCAAGGTTAGAAGCTATTCGTCTATTACTTGCGTTTGCTTGTTACAAAAATTTCAGATTATTCCAAATGGACGTCAAAAGTGCTTTCCTGAATGGATTTATCCAAGAGGAAGTTTATGTGGAACAACCGCCTGGATTTGAAGACCCAAAGAGGCCAGACTCAGTCTTCAGACTGAAAAAGGCTCTGTATGGTCTAAAGCAAGCACCTCGAGCTTGGTACGACAGACTAAGTAAGTTCTTATTACAGAACGGATTTGTCAAAGGTAAAGTAGATACTACTCTGTTCATCAAAAAGGAAAACAAAAGTTTCTTACTCGTTCAGATATATGTTGATGACATTATTTTTGGATCCTCTAATGAAAGTCTTTGCAAGAAATTTTCTAAGTCTATGCAGGACGAATTTGAAATGAGTATGATGGGAGAATTAACATTCTTTCTTGGACTTCAAATAAAGCAATTGAAGGAAGGAACTTTTATCTTCCAAGAAAAATATGCTAATGATCTTGTCAAAAGATTTGGATTGGAGAGGTGCAAAAAGACCGACATACCAATGTCATGTTCTCAGAAGATAGACAAGGATGAGGAAGGGAAGAAAGTAGATCAAAAGCTGTACAGGAGCATGATCGGTTCACTTCTTTATCTTACTGCTTCTAGACCTGATATTTTGTTGAGTGTTTGCATCTGTGCTAGGTTTCAATCAGACCCTAGAGAATCACATCTCATTGCCGTGAAACGTATTATCAAATACGTTGCCTCATCTTCAAGCATCGGTCTTTGGTATCCAAAGAGGGGAGACTTTAATCTTCTAGGATACTCAGATGCAGATCTGGCCGGTTGCAGAGTCGATAGAAAGAGCACTTCTGGAACGTGTCAACTGCTTGGAAACAGGACAGTGTCTTGGTTCTCAAGGAAGCAAAGCACTGTAGCTCTCTCAACGACAGAAGCAGAGTATGTAGCTCTTGGAAGCTGCTGTTCGCAAATTCTATGGATAAAACAACAGCTACAAGACTTTGGCATTGAAGACTCATGCACAGAAATCAGATGTGACAACACCAGCGCGATCAATCTCACCAAAAATCCAATTCTTCATTCAAGAGCAAAGCATATTGAGATTCGACATCACTTCATTAGAGATCATATTCAAAATGGAGAAATCTCGATTCAATTTGTTGATTCGAAGAGTCAACTAGTGGATATATTCACAAAGCCTTTGGAGAAAAATCAATTCGACTTTATCCGCTCAAGACTCAACATTTTGAAGCTTGAAGAAGTTAAAGTCTAGAGACTCACCATCTCTAAGACTCTGATCTCTTAGACTTTGAATCATGAGACTCAATCATTCATGGCTAAAGACTGTAAGTTGCTATTTTATCTCGAAAAGGTACGTTCTTTCATTCAGATATAATTTGTGTGAAATTTGAAAACTTGTCTTGTTTAAGGAATTAATTTTGGCAGTTATTGATTTTGAAAAGAAGTGTTCGTACACTTTCCTTGCACCGATTAATCTTCTCTTTTCAAATCCGAGGTATATATATAGATACAGTCTTTCTTCGCCCAATTTTTAAAACCCTAAAAGGCACTCTCCTCCCGATACTGTTTCTATTTCTTGTTCATCGTCGAGAAAGTGGTCATTTTTCTTGGGAAAAGCAAGTGAAGGAATCTTCCAATAGACAAAGAAAGATGTCGTCTTCAAGGAAATCATCAAGAATCGCAAGCAGGGGACCACAAAGAATGGAGAAGGGACCGACTCACTTCGATCTTACTGAAGAAGAAGACTTATCAAGTCAGCGACAAAGTCCGATTCGCTCTCCTCCACGTCATTCATCGTCTCCTGCCCCACAAGGTGGAAGTCAATATCTGGAAGAAGAGATAATCGAGGATGCCGACCCAGTAAGAGTCCAAAAACCCTCTGTTATCTATAAACTTTATCGTGCATTGAAAAGCACTGGTTCTTCATTAAAGTATATAGATGACTTCCTTAAGGACAAAAATTATGGGAATGAGTATCTTTTTCTGCGGAAAATGGAGGAATTGGGAATTGCTCCTAAAGGAAGGGCAGAGGAGGCTCTTGAGAACATTCCCAGTGATCCTCGTATGCCAGGACAAAATCTGATTGACGGGAACGATGACGACAAAATGTTCCTTGAATTTAAACCTAGACTGGGTGTGGCAGCAAAGGTGAAAGGAAATCGGTTGGATTTGTTTAAATCCAAGGATCAGGAAAAAGCGTATTTCAGGCTGTTGAAAAGAGGGGTGATAAACCCTAGAAGTGTCGATTTTGACTTCCTGGACACCATCAACGTGAACTTAAGAGAAAAGTTGAATTTGCTTCAACTTGAGACTTTTTGCTCTGACTCTACGGATGGGTATGCTCAACTGACCGCTTATTTCTATTCAAATCTTAGCTTTTTGGATGCGAATAGAATCTCATTCAGTGTTAGAGACCAAGTCTACATGGTAGATGTGAATATGTTGGCGGACATAGTTGGAGTTGAGCGAGGACGTTATCTTCCAATCAAAGTCTCACCTGCTCGTACTACTCTGGATCTTGTCAAAGATAGGGACGTAGAGAAGAAAATTACCTATTCCAGGATGAATGCCATCAACATTGTGCTTCATAAGATTGTGATTAACTGTCTCAGACCAAAGTCTACATCAAAGACTTCTGTGTCTCTTTCTGAAGCAAAATTGATGTATGCGATCAACTCAGGACGGAAGTTTTCTCTCCCGCACACTATTCTCTTCCATATGTACAGAGCAGTGTCAAAAGACAAAGGACAATTGCCTTATCCTAGTCTGGTGACCAAGATCTTCAGACATCTGAACATTGATCTGCCACATACATTTTGTGTTCGACCGTGTGATAAGATGGTGGTAGGATTGAAAATGTTAATGAAGATGCGTTTGCACGAACTCTCCAAGGCAATGGAGAAATTCAAAGTGAAATCTCCAGTCCAGTCTGCTTCAAAAAGGAAAGGAAAGGAGGCCATGGGTGCTCCATCGAAGAAGAAGAAAAGAACTCTCATCCTTGAGGATGAAGATGAAGATGATGAAGATCCTTCTATCCAAGCGCTGACAAGAACAAGACGTTCTGTGTCTCATCAGACAGTACTTCAGCAGAACAGAGAAGAAGAAAAGCAGAACAGAGAAGAGGAAGAACAGAGAGATAAGGAGAAAGAAGAAGAAGAAGAAGGAGAAAAAGAAAAGTCTGCTGACAAATCTGGAGAGAAGGGAAATGAAGAGCATGATCATCACTCTTCCCCTTTCGATGTCCTAGAGACAGGGGGAGTTAGCGAGCAAGAGAGGTCTACAACTCATGCTGCTGTCAGTGAAGATCTAAGACAATCTCCAGAAGACCCAGAAGAAGTTCAGGTCTCTCAATTGCCTGAAGAAGGTGATGCATCGATTCCAAATCTGCCAGACCATACTGAAGCGCCATCGTCTGAATTCACACCATCTGAGAAAGCCAATGCCAGTACACAGACGGATGATTCTGCAGATTTTCGTAGCATCATGAATATCCTTCTGGAAATGCGTAGCCAGATATATGTTCTGGACTGTGAAATCCAAGCTTTGAAGAATGCTGGACAAGCATCTTCAGTCTCTCAAGAGGATAAATTCAAAGACCTCGCTCTGCAACTTCAAGCCAATGCCAAGGGAGAAGAGGTAGCTCATCTGAGAGAAGATCTGAAGAAGCTCGAAGGAGTAGTCCAGTCCATTGGGGATTTTCAGATCGTGCGCATTCCCAAGCAGACATGACTCCTTTCTCACCCTTTTCAATGCTGACAAAAAGGGGGAGAACCAATTTGAACCATCATCTTTTAAAAACTTTTTAGTGGTTATGTTTATTTTTGAGTATGACTTGAGACTTGAGAACTTGAACTTGGGTGTTATTTTGACTGAATTGACTGTGGATTGTGATGCTTGACTGGTTGCATTTATTCAAGTGTTGTTATATGGTGTTTCTCATGAAAGTCTAACCAATTTTCTGTGGATGCAGAGTCTGGTTGATTTATTAATCTTTATGAGTTAGCCATATTGCTTGAGAAATGTTTTTGCAGGTCAAAGTTGTTCAAATCTACAAGAAAGTTTTGTCACCATCAAAAAGGGGGAGATTGTTGGAGAAATCTTTCCAGAATATTTTGAAGCTGACAAAACGTTTCTATCAGTCTAAGTCTGGATGTTCGGAGACCGTCAGTTTAAAGTCTGAAGACTTTGTATTCTCGAGACTCAAGATCCAAGACTCAAGACCCAAGACCCAAGACTCAAGACCCAAGACTCAAGACTCAAGACTCAAGACTTAAGTCTGTTCTCACTGACAGTCTTTCTAATCCAGTGTCGAAGGAAATCCAAAGCCGAGGTCTATGGTTGAGGATTCGATCCTATCCTCTGGAAAAGATTCTTTGGTTGGATAATTATTTCGGATTCTTTAATTCTTATCTAAGATCGATTGAAGATCCGATGGTCGACGAACTAATCTTGGAATGTTCTATTCTTGGAAACCGAGATCCTGATTGTATGGGCGAACAGGATTGATGGGCTATCATCAGATTCCTTAAATAGCTCGGATGATCTTCTTGATTGATTCCGTCCAACGGGTAGATTGGAGGAATTCCTTTGGTAAGTGCCAACGGCTATGATGGCATGAAGGAGTATAAAAGGAAGACATTCTAGTTGTTTTAAGTGTGTGATTGATAGAAAAATTCCAGAGTCTGAAGACCCTTGATTATTAGTCGAGACTGTTTGAGCGAAATCGTATACAGAGAGTGTTTGTACTTGGCGAGACCTTGAGTGAGTGTGGTAGATCATCTACACCTAGAATTCAAGGAAGATCAACACTGTAACAGCTCTGTGATTATAGTGGAATCCAGCCAATCGGCTGTCAGTGCAGAAGAGTGGACGTAGGCTTGAATCAAGCCGAACCACTATAAACCGAGTGTTCAATTCTCTCTTTCCCTTACTCAGTCTCTCGATTGATATTTAATTATTGCAAATTCTTTAACTGTCTAAAGTATTGTGCAATCTTCAAGAAAATTCGTTGTATACCTATTCACCCCCCTCTAGGTACTCATACTAGCTATATCACAGAGAAGATGAAGGAAGGAGAAGGAAGAAGAAAGAAGAAGAAGGAGAGAAGGGGGGGGGGGCAGGTCGTACGAACCCACGTGAAGAAAAAGGGGGGGATGCTGCTTTTTTCTTTTTGTTTTCTTTTGCTTTTCTTTTGCTGTTTTGTTATTTGTTTTGTTTGGTTTTGGTTTTTTTTTTATTATTATTATTTACTATCCGAAAAAGGCAAATAAATGTAAAAAAAACCTAATTAATTTAAAAAAACGAAATTTAGGTGTCAACAGCTGCCCCTCTTTGAAGGTGAGTTCGCAGAGGTTGCATTCAAAGACAAACTGATGCCTAAATTTTATCCATACACGCGTAGTAGATTATATTTTATTTGGGACTTATTATTCTATGCGGAAAAAGAGTAATATAACTTTACATATACTAAGACAGATAAGAAGATACCTGTAGTTACTTACCGAGAGTGAGTGAGATAGGGTGTGAACCCCGAGTTTTGGCAAGTATCAAGGCATCACCTTACCTGTTGCATGAGGAGATTGCTTCTCCAGGACCCGAACCTTTCTTCGGTCGCCTGTTGGAGCAATAAGTTGGTTTGTCTAGGACCCGAACCTTTCTTCGGTTGCCTTGATGGGGAATTGCTTTCCCAGGACCCGAACCTTTCTTCAATCGCCTGTTAGAGCAATAAGTTGTTTGTCTAGGACCCGAACCTTTCTTCGGTCGCCTTGACGGGGAATTGCTTTTCCAGGACCCGAACCTTTCTTCGGTCGCCTGTTGGAGCAATTAGTTGTTTGTCTAGGACCCGAACCTTTCTTCGGTCGCCTTGACGGGGAATTGCTTTTCCAGGACCCGAACCTTTCTTCGGTCGCCTGTTGGAGCAATAAGTTGTTTGTCTAGGACCCGAACCTTTCTTCGGTCGCCTTGACGGGGAATTGCTTTTCCAGGACCCGAACCTTTCTTCAGTCGCCTGTTGGAGCAATAAGTTGTTTGTCTAGGACCCGAACCTTTCTTCGGTCGCCTTGACGGGAGATGCGCCGACCTTTCTCAGGGCATCTCATTTGTGGATGCCTGATCTGTATCGAGGACACCAGTTGGTACCCGACCTTTCTCGAGAGATGCGCCGACCTTTCTCAGGGCATCATATTTGTTGGGGGTGTCTGACTTCTGTCAAAGACACTGGTTGGAACCCGACCTTTCTCGGGAGGATGCGCCGACCTTTCTCAGGGCATCGATTTGTGGGGTGTCTGACTTCTATCAAAGACACTGGTTGGAACCCGACCTTTCTCGGGAGGATGCGCTGACCTTTCTCAGGGCATCGATTCGTGGGGTGTCTAACTTCTGTCGAAGACACCAGTTGGAACCCGACCTTTCTCGGGAGGATGCGCTGACCTTTCTCAGGGCATCGATTCTGGAAGATACCTGGACATTCACAGGCATATCAAAGAGTACCTGGATATTCACAAGTACTAACCTAAAGGATATTTGGGCCTTTGCAGGCGTTAAAAGGGGCATTTGACTGATCATAAGCATAAACTCTTGGAGGATACCTGGCATTCACAGGTATCGAAGGAGTACCTGATTGCTTGCAGGTGTTGAAAGAGTACTTGGATAATCACAAGTACAAACTCTTGAAGGATACCTGGCATTCGCAGGTATTGAAGGAGTACCTGACTGCTTGCAGGTGTTGAAAGAGTACTTGGATAATCACAAGTACAAACTCTTAAAGGATACCTAGCGTTCGCAGGTATCGAAGGGGTACCTGGGATATTCATGAAGGTTCCTTACCTTATGATAATTAGGAATATCGAGGACGTAACTCGCATATTCGTGAAGGTCTCTCACCTCCTGGTAGTTGGAATATCGAGGATGTACTTGGGATATTCATGAAGGTCTCTCACCTCCTGGTAGTTGGGAATATCGAGGACGTGCCTCGCATATTCATGAAGGTCTCTCACCTCCTAGTAATTGGGAATATCGAGGACGTACCTAGGA
Organism: Eucalyptus camaldulensis; assembly: GCA_019915185.1. Classification (NCBI taxonomy): domain Eukaryota; kingdom Viridiplantae; phylum Streptophyta; class Magnoliopsida; order Myrtales; family Myrtaceae; genus Eucalyptus; species Eucalyptus camaldulensis. Next base: position 3,155,352 of record JAHSVA010000013.1, on the reverse strand, counting down.
TATTCATGAAGGTCTCTCACCTCCTGGTAATTGGGAATATCGAGGACGTGCCTCGGATATTCATGAAGGTCTCTCACCTCCTGGTAATTGGGAATATCGAGGGCATACCTGAGATATTCGTGAAGGTCTCTCACCTCCTGGTAGTTGGGAATATCGAGGACGTGCCTCGCATATTCATGAAGGTCTCTCACCTCCTGGTAATTGGGAATATCGAGGACATACCTGGGATATTCATGAAGGTCTCCCACCTCCTGGTAGTATAAACTTGAATGTAGCACAAGGCTTACCTGGATGGCCGCAGGCACTCAAAAGGGCTGGAACACCTGGGTAGCCGCAGGTGTACAAAGTACTGGAATACTTGGATGAACATAAGTATTTGATGATACGATCTGGGACCACTCTGGCTGGTCCAAGTGTAAGAAAACATACTTGGATAACCACAGGCGCACAACGCGATGGAATACTTGAATGGCTACTAGTATTCAATGATACAATTTTGAGGATAACTCAGACATGTCGAGTGTCACGGAAATGGAGTACCTAGACAATGAAAGGCACTCAAAGGTAATGGGATACTTGGTCAATTGTAGGCATCCTAGCTATGAAGACAGCTCAAACAAGTCGAGTGTCAAGAAAAAGGAGTATCCGAATGGTGGCCGATACTCAAAGACAATAGGGATACCTAGACAGCAGTAGGTATTCAACGATAAAGGGATACTTGGTCAGTCACAAGTATCAATACTCTGAGGACAACTCGAATAGGTCGAGTATTAGGAAAAGGGAGTATCCGAACGGTGGCCGGTACTCAAAGACAATAGGGATACCTAGACAACAGTAGGTATTCAACGATAAAGGGATACTTGGTCAGTCACAAGTATCAATACTCTGGGGACAACTCGAACAGGTCGAGTGTCCTTAAGAGGGATTACCTGGCAAGTGGTGAGTACTCAAAGACAATGGGATACTGAGACAATTGCAAGCACCTAAACTCAAGGGACGACTCGAATAGGTTGAGTGTCAAGAAGAGAGTACCTGGACAGTGGTAGGTACTTTAAGACAAATGGGGATAGAGATATGCTTACTTGGCAATATCTCTGATCTCTAAGAGTATGTCTGTTATTTGCAAAATATGCACACATGATTGTATATGCTGTAAATTCATGAGTTCAAATGTGATTTATGCATGTCAATCTTGTCAATTTTACATCATCTGATTTCCACTGGGGAAGATTTTGAAAGACAACATTTATTCGGAATATAGATGCTTTGAGCATGCCAGATGAGGGACTTTCAGTTTGAAAGGACTTTCGCTCACTCTCATGGAAAAGGCTATCCTGACCATTAATGCAGGATTTATAAGGACCACACTATCTTACTGTCATCATGTCAGCAGGGGTCTGAGTATTCTCGCAAACGGTACGACTTTACCAATGTGAGAGGTCTTTGTTGAAACTGTGATGAAGTCTTGGTCATCGGCTCATCAGAGGGGACCATCAAGGTCGAAGCCAATGGATGAAAATGTTGCACGATCATCTCCGGGTTTACAAGTCAAGAACCCTGCGAAAAGAGATAGAGTAATCTTGCTCGTACTTCTTCGAGTGATGCTTATGCACATATGAAATCCTACGTTAATTGAAGTGCCCTAGTCTGAAGAGACTTTTACAATGGGATGTAACGTAGACTTGGCTCACATGTAAGAGGGTGAGAGTTGGTGATTGCCTTGGCACTTGTCACCAGTCTTTCTTGTAAGATGGAGGTTCTATGGATCACAACAACTTTTCTTGGCTGCATTTTTGACTGGGGGGCATTGGCCTTACTTTTACCAGGCACACTGCTTTTTCATGTCCCTATTTTTATTCCAGTTCTTCATTTATGGGCATTGACCTTGCTTTTATCAGGTACACTGCTTTTTTATGCCCATGTTTTTTTCATTCTTGTTGCTTGAGAGCTTATCTTGACAAGTTCAAGCAAACGCCTTTGTTAGACTATTGAGTCTTCATCTTTTGCCGGCACTTCTGATTATGCTACTCAAATGGCAGTAGCTTATGCTTTGCCTCCACGTGAAGGTGAATTTACAGACTCAATTGAGTTATACAATAGATACAAGTGCGTAAAGAAAGAATTGCTCTTCATGACTCTAGGGCACTTAAATTAACGCGAGTGTTCATATGTAATAAAGACACTCAAAGATTGATGCAAGTGCAAGCAAGAGAATTCCTATCCCTTTTCTCACCTCGTAATGTTGACTTGTCTTCAACTTGCCCAAGTGTAGGGTGGTTCTTTGACAGGGGTAGGACAGAAACTTCACCAGTGTAAAGAGCTCAAAGGGGTGAGCAATGCAATGCCTCTCACTCTTTTGGTTATCGTACCATTCGCGAGAGAACTCTTTACCCTGCAGCCATGGAATCTTCTGCACTCATCTCACAAGTGTATAGATGGGGGGACTGTGTGTAGGATATGGCTTGCCTTTCATCATTTTGACGCGCCTCATCCAGCATGCTCAGTTAATCTTGTATTCTTCATTTAGCTATCTATTCTAATAAATCTCAATGGAATAAGTGATTTAGACAAACAAAATCATCATGCAAAAATCCATTTGGAAAATGCATGCAGCATTTTAAACATAGTGAGTTTGTACTAACATAGTGAGTTTGTATTTTCAGAACAAATGAATGGTTTTGGCTCAAAAAGACCTTCTTGGTAGCTTTAAGGGTCAACAAAATAGTATTGTTAAATTTTGAACATCAAAAGAGTTATTCACAAAGGGGTGTTAATGGTTGTCCCTATTGATATGACACATGAATGATCAGCCAAGGATTAGGAATTTGATTGGGCATCTCTGCTTTTGCCCTTGTAGAAGAGAAAATGTACAAGTAGATCAATTAGTCTGGCCAAAATCAAATGTGAGTTGAGGCCTGAAGATTTTCTGTCATTTGCTTTGATGATACTTGAGATGCCATTTTGCTTGGGAGAGTTTGTCATGCCTCTCATTGATTTGTTATCTATGTTTTGACAGTCAGGTGACCCTGCAATAGATAAGAGGGAATGTGTTAGTCATGAACTCTTTTAAGAGTCGAATAATTGGAAGCGATACAACTTTACCCTTCACTGGTTTGCAGACGACTGGGTGAACCTGAAGTGAGACGGTGACACGAAGTCCTATGTCCCTTGCTTCATTAGGTCGATTATTCTCTGAATTGGCTCCTGGATGACGCGTCCTTTTACACGAAGCCAGGTGAATTTGATGCGGGTCATTTCCATGAACCTCGCTTGACCAATATTGACCATCAAGTTTGGTTTTTGATTCCCAATGTTTCCTGTCAATAGGGAAAATATGTCAAAAGCGAGTTCAGATAATGGGAGTAATGGAAACGATACCGAATTACCCTTCACTGGTTTGCAAATGATTGGATGGACTTGAAGTGCAAGTGGGACACGAAGTCATATGTCTTTTGCTTCGTTAGGTCACCTGCTCTCTCGTTATTTGCAAGTGCAAGCAAATTTTTTTATTTTTTTACCAAGCGGCTAACTGCCGCGTCGGGGATTTGATCCCCCGACTTCGGACCTTTTCGCTTCTTCCCGGATACCACTCGGCTAGAGGCGCCGACGGTGTCCATAGGGCACTTCTTTTTTTATTTAACCGAACCGGCTCCTGGACGACACGTCCTTTCATACCAAGTTAGGTAAATCGATACAGGTCATTTGATTTGTCCAAATTAATCATTAAGCTTGCTTCTTGAATCCTATGCTTCCTGTCAATAGAAGAAAATATGTCAAAAGTGAGTTCAGACATTGAGAGTATTGGAAACGATACCAAATTACTCTTCTCTAAAGTTTGTATTTGCTGACTCCTAGGGATATTTGAATGTCGATGACAGCCTTTTCGTCTTGGCACAATTTGACATTTCTTTTGATTGGCCTTCCTCACTCATGGCCATGTATGTATGATTGATGGTTTGTCGATTTATCTTCAACGCCTTCCTTCTGCGGAATTTTTCTTCTGTTTTTGACCATATGGCCATTGGGCAAAGTCATGTACCTCAAGCTTCTATGGAATCTGAGATGGACAATCAAAATCTCCAATTCTCTTATGGCAATTACTTCTTGGGAGAGCATGCGTCTGGAGTGAAACTTCTAAATTCCAAAGTCATTGTCCAGGGTGTGGGGCTATAGATCGCCTTGACTGTCTAGATTTTCTCCCTGTTGACAGTAATCACTTAAAAGGAAAAGGAGGAACTCCTTCCTTATGTTGAAGTTGATACTGTAACATCTAGCCGTTTGGGCGCGTCGTGCGACAAGATAGTCCTTTGGCTTAGGATGGAGCTGGGCAGGAGTGAGGCATGTCATGGATGCTTCGATTTCAACTGTATGCCTGTACCTATTATGTCTCACCTTTTGTATCCTGTAAATAGAAAAGAGGGGTTGTCATTCTCAATATTATGTTAAGGGAATAAGACTTACCCCTTTTTTGAAACGGGATGCTCCTTTCTATTTGCCCCTGTTTTCTTGGCAAGGTGTCTTTGAATTTGGCGAGTTCACATGATGCGCTTGCTTCAAATGCCCTCTGTCACACTAAGTCAAAGAGGACGGGAATGATCTTCTGAGACATGAAGTGAATGAATCAGAAAGACAAACATGATTAAATTTATCATCTTGTTTTATCAAAAACTTTCGGGTGATGAAATATTTTTTATTTTCAAAATACGTCTTTGGGGGAGAAAAAGCATGAGGAAGCCCAGCCCTCAGTATTCTCCTTGGACGATATTTTCTTTTCATGGTTGGATAACATCACTGGGCCGGTTTGGGATACCGCCTCATGCTTTCAAAACAAAATATTATAATTGTACATTAGATTACTGGAATGGAAAATACAACAGTAGCACACTAGACAGGATAAGAAACATGAAATTATAAAAACAAGCAACACCCATGAAAACTCCTAAGAAAAGGAGCACTTTGATATTGCTGGTTAAGCGCCTTTGAGTTCCTCGCCTCCAGTAGACTCGAAGTATTCGCATGAGAGGACCACTTCATTGAAGCTACGGAAGTGTAACCCATGCAGCCAACAACGATGCTTGCAGGACAAAGCTTCTATGAACTGCTTTATTAACTCCTCTTCAGCCAGTTGAGGGTAGGTTTGCATCACGAAAGCTCTCCACCTCCCTGCGTATGCTTGGAAATCCTCCATTGGCCTTCTTGTGAAGTGAGCTAAACTTTCACAAGGCAATTCAGTTCCAATTTGGTTTTGGTACTGATGCAAGAATGTGGAAGTCAGCTCATTCCAATCCTTTAAGAGATAAATATTTTCCGTGATGAACCATTGTAATGCAGACCCCGTAAGAGTTTCTTGGAATGCCTGAGTTGTGAACGACATCGGGCCATAGTACCGACTCATTTCCGCATGGAGATATTGCAAGTGGGCCACAGGACAAGTTGTGCCGTTATACTTGCAAAGATCGGGTATCCACATTTCTATGGGGGTCATGATCTTACGAGGGCAAGATGAGCCGGGTATGTCTTGGCTAGGCCGCTGGTTTTCCCACTGCATATCTGTTGTAGTGGTGAATTTTTCTGTTTCAGGAGAGTTGGACTCTACCGAGATTACCCCATTGCTTTCTTCTTGGTCAAAATTTCCAAATGAGGATGAAGTATTGAAGCTATCCTCATGGTTAGAGGACGAGTTTAATACTTCGTTAGGATCGTAGCGGATAAAGACGTATGCTTCCTCTTCTGACGAACCTTCATCCCCGGATGAGAGTAGGAAACAGTTATACGATGAATCGTCAGTTTCATTGTCAAAATAACGCTGGAAGTCCTTGGGATTGTATTCTAGGGCCGGGAAGTCTTCAGGGTTGTACTCTAGAGGATGGTGGCCTTCAAAGCTGTATTCTTGGGAATGCTGGAAGCTTTGGTGTGGTGGCTCATCGGTAGATGCTGAGTCAATCTGCTTAGGCTTTCTTTTCTTGGCTTCTGGTCCAGACCTTTTGAGTAAGGCCCTTCGTTTTGCTAACTTGATTCTGTCAAGGGAAGTGAGAGACATTAGAGTTTCACTGTCTGATTCACTTTCCAGGTTGATAGGGGTTGGTATTCTTTGGACCCTAGCTCTTGAAGTAAGCTTGGGGAGTCGTCCAGTCATGCCCCGGTCTTGAACAGGCTCTGTGTCTTTGATCTCGTACAAAGGCTCCTTGCCTTTCCTAGTGGGAAATTTTCTAGTAATAGGATGTTGCTCAACTGCCCATTTATCATGCAAGGCTTCATTGACATGCTTCTCTCCTATCTCAACGGCTAACAGCTCCTCGTGCTCCGCGATCATCGACTCTTCGTAGGGCAAAGTGATGTCAGGGGCGATGTCTACATTATACTCTTGGTGAAAAACATGAATTAATTCCTTCCAAGTTTTAAGGGGACTAATCTTCTTGACAATGTACCATCGCAAGGCAGGGCCAGTCAAGTTCGATTGGTACGATTGAATCATCCTTCGAACCAAGTAAGCCTGCAAGTAGGTCTCTGGGCGGGAGGTATCAGCATACCTTTCGCATTCAGGTGCTTTGAGTTTTTCAGGGATCTCAATGCCGGCGTAATTGGAAAGGTCCATGGGATTCTGCCCCTGCAGCTGGTTTAACTTTTTCATGATCCTTTCAAATTGTCTATGGTACTGGCTATTTTCTAGCAAATTTGCGGGCATCATGACGGTGTTTAAGGCAACTACAGAGTTGGGTTTGAGTTGAGTGGGTTCCATTTGTCTTGAGAGTTGTTGAAGGACAATGGACATTTGTCCTACGCCGTCTTCAATGTTAATAAGGCGATTTTGTACATCATTCTGATCGAGTCCTATTGCATGAGGCCAATCTCAAGCGATCAGTGGCCGGCGATTCATAATTACCTGTTTGTTGTGAAAACAATGAATGAGCACAAAAGTAAACAAAGATTGACCCATGGCAATGGTCTAACTGTTTTTTTTATTTATCAAAAGAGGGTTTATAGACTGCCAACTCCTAACATCTAGGATTTGAAATTGAAAAGACAGGATGAAATACTAGATATTAAACAAGAGTCCCTAAACAATGGGACAAAACTTTCACACTATTTACACTAAAGGGCACATGATTGCTAATTTATATGTGACGGGGAGCCTTGTTCTTGCGGGGACGCCTACTTCCTTGAACTGGTTCTGAGGTGTGCATCCAGTCCATTCCCAAATCCCTCTCCATGAGCTCTGCTTGCTCGTGCGGGCTACTCTCTCTGATTGAGCGAGGAACTGATGGCTTCCACCTTGTCGGGATACAATGGTTGTGGATGTAGGACATTGAGGCGTGGTGGGCTTTTTCTTCTCCCTCAAGCCCTTCAGGTATCACAATCCTTTTGCGATGGCACTTGTCTCAGGTTTCCTCAGCGGTAGAAATTTCGAATTCATAGTCACGGCTTGTGTTGAAAAGAACTGGAGGGACCATCATCTTGAAAGGCGGTGGGATCTCCTGAAGGGCTCCATATTGTCGTGCTACCCGATATGGGTAGTATGGAATGGCGCCGGTGAGACCGAGCAACGGAATTGGGCGGGTGCGCATGTAAGCAAAGCGGGCCCTCTTTTCATGGAACCAACCAGCACACCATTGGAATGCCTCAGGAGCTGGGTTTCTTAGGAAGCTTACCCAATTTAAACATCTTTGGTTGGGAATGTACGGTCCTAAAACCATAAATTTTTGTAATGGATTTTCAAAAGCATTTGTTTCAGGCGATCGCATGAAGTCTCGAAATTCGCTTAGGTGAGAAAAGAACCAGACTTGTAAAATTTCAGGAGAGGCTTGCATGATTTTCTCCGAGTTGTCTTTAAAACGATTAAAAGACAAGAATGTTTCAGTTAAAATCATGTTGACATAATTCCCCCCTCTTAAGATCTGATCAACTATCCATGCCATCTTGGGAGTTATGGCATTTCTTTGATGGGGGAAGATGATGAGCCCGAAAAAGGCTAGGAGGAAAATCTCACTTTTCTGGGTCATAGGCTGATTTTGGAAACAGGCATTCATAAATTCTAGTGGGCAGGTATTATGGTTGCCTTCAAGAATTTGTCTCATGACATGGATTTCAGTTCCTAAAAGTCGTGCTAACCTGCGCCATGGGAGGGCGCCTATCGATGGCTTGACAAGCTTTTTCTCAAGAGGCATTCCAGTGATGATGCTGTATTCTTCCAGGGTTGGGGTTAGCTCAAACCTACCGAATATAAAAGTAATTGTCTTCGGGCACCAAAAATGTGCCATGGCTTGTATGACTTCAGGACGAACAGTGATTTGGATCAACGATAGGAGATGACCAATTTTGGCCTTTACACGCTCTTGGGCAAACTGATCTAACTGACCCCACCATCTGAAGAGCTCCGCCTTAGGAGTAGGAATGAACTGGATATCGTCTTTCCCCATCGCATATAAACTGGGACTTGAAAAGCTTATCCTAAATTGCCATGGGTCAAATAAAAATACTGAGTAAAAGTAAAGAAATCACTTTGCTTTTAAATAAAATGGCAAGCACAAAGACATACAGATGGGACGTGTGGCTCGATTTCTAACTCAGAAGGCTTGGTGAGATTAAAAGGATATCCGCCCGTCGCAGTCTCGCGTTAGCAGCATACCCTCCTAACCTCGGCTAAGAAATTCGGCGAAAAGAAAGGCAACCTCTACATCGCAGTCTCGCGTTCGAGGTCGTATCTTTCTTAACACCATCCTAGAAATCCTATGACGGCCCAGGTCCGGCGGCTGGGTTGTGTGTGCCATGTGTAGTGTTTAAAACAGTAAAGCATGCACAACAGTTTATAATCACAAAACATTTTATTTTGACAGAATAAAAAAACTTTAAGCTATTACCCTGCACAAAAGAAAAAAAAACCGAGTCAGCAAAGCGTTTAAACAAAGATAAAATGGCCTAAGTCCTCAAAATCCCCAGCGGAGTCCCCAAGCTGTCGCGACCTCTTTTTTTTTTTTCGGCGCCCGCAATCGAGTACGGGCGCCTAAGGAGGCTAATGGCTCGGCTGAAATTAATTATGCCCGGACTCTCCCAAGTCCACCAATTCACGACTTAATGGTCTAAATTTTTTAACCTGCAAGTTAATTTTTAAAATGGAGTCGCCACTAATCAATTTGAGGTGGGTTGATTAGAAACCCAAGTGAAGTATCGGGAGAAATACTCACTCCTGCGCAACCAGAGAAATTAGGATCAGGGACTTGATTACACTAGTTAATCACTAATGCCCTTTCGGTACCTAATCTTGTTTAAATCCTGAGGTTTTTTGGATGTTCGAGGGATTTTCCATGCATTTTTGGGAGGAAAAACATTTTCTAGGTCTTTTTCTAATTTTTTGGACTCAAAAGGGATTTTTTGGTATTTTTGGGAAAATACGAGTCTTTTTGGCTTTTTCTAATTTTTTTTTGGGCTTTTTCATGAATTTTTGGCTTTTTTTGGATTTTTGGCACTTTTTGGAAAATATGAAATATTTTTCTCTTTTTTTTGAAAATAAAATATTTTTTAATATTTTTGGAAAATAAATTATTTTCATTTTTTTAATATTATATTATATTATAATGTAGGAAAATAAAATATTTTTTAATATTTTTGGAAAATAAATTATTTTCATTTTTTTAAAAATATTATATTATATTAATGTAAAAAAACAAACCGGGTCGGATCCCTGGGCTGGGTCCCGACTCGGATTTTTTTGATTTTTTGATTTTTTGAAATAAAATATTAATTAATTATTTATTTATTTATTTAAAATATTATTTTATATTAAAATAATATAAAAACTGACCCGGGTCGGATCCGTGGGTTGGGTCCGACCTGGGCCAGCGATTCGAATGAGGACGGGCCCGCGTTGCGGGCCCGACTCGGATTTTTTCCCCTTTTTTTTTTTTTTTTTTTATAAATAAAACGAGCCCAGCCCAAAATTTTTAATTGAAGCCCAAGGAATAAAAGGGGTCCCTATCCGCGTGAGACCAGCCCACCCACGTCCGAACCCGCTTGGCCCAAAATAACCAGAACCCTACCCGGTCAAAGACCCACGCCTGACCCGAATTTCCGCCGCCCAAAAACCGCGGAACCCTACCCGACTCGTGGCCCCGGGTCCGACCCACTGACCCGAGGCCGCGACCCGAAAAATCGAGAACCCTAGGGTTCTCGATTCGCGGCGCCGGAGAGCGGAAGGCTGAGGTGCGTGGTGGCGACGACGGCTACTGCAGCGACGGCTACGGCGGTGACTATGATGACGGCGATGGCGACGGGCTTCGAGCAGAAATGAGTATGGCGTGGGCAGGATCCATCGTCACCTGCTCTCGGCGTTGGTACGGCACGGCGGCACGGCTTGTGGCGATGACGGCTGCCCTTAAACCTGGACGGCGTCGGGACGGTGCTGCGGCGGCGATGACGGACTAGCACGACCGGGGAAACTTCGATTTTGCACTGGTTCTTCGAGCTTCGAAGGAGTGGTGCTCGTGGGGGGAGGGACAGCAGCAACTGGCGTCGGGATCTCGTGGTGTCGGCGCCGCGGAAGGGCTCGGTCGCCCCAGATCTGCGACGCAGCTCTCGGCCGGACCCTCCTTAGGCGTGATCTTCTCTCACTCAGGCCAGATCCGAGCCTCCACCGGCCGGATCTGACCTTCTCGAAGTCGCTTGCCGCCGGCCTTCCCCGAAGTCTCTCGGTGGAGGGTGGGCTAAGCTCGCAACTCGAGTTCTCTCGGAGCTCGGTCGTTGATTCCTCCCCCGAAGTCTCTCAGTGGGAAGATCTCGGAACTCGCTCCCTTTTGCCATCGTCGGGAGAAGCCTATTTATAGGCAAGGAGGTCCGGTCGACGGAGGAGCTCGGCCACCGGTTTTTGGCTTGCCGACCGGAACCTCCCGGCTGAACCGGCGTCTCATCTCAGCCTTAAAGTCGCGCATTGAAGGCGCATGTGCGTCGTCCTCTCCTTCGGCGGCCTACCTCCGCTCCTCTTTACCATAGGCTGCCCTTGAGCGTATCTTTGGCCATCACGCGTGATGCACAGAGGCACAGAGAAGATGAAGGAAGGAGAAGGAAGAAGAAAGAAGAAGAAGGAGAGAAGGGGGGGGGGCAGGTCGTACGAACCCACGTGAAGAAAAAGGGGGGGCTGCTGCTTTCTTCTTTTTGTTTTCTTTTGCTTTTCTTTTGCTGTTTTGTTATTTGTTTTGTTTGGTTTTCGTTTTTATTATTATTATTATTATTATTATTATTATTATTATTATTTACTATCCGAAAAAGGCAAATAAATGTAAAAAAAAACCTAATTAATTTTAAAAAAACGAAATTTAGGTGTCAACAGATGGATGTGAAGTTAGGGGACCCCTCGTATTTTAATTAATTAGATAAATGGAAAGCAAAAAATCTAAGACCGCTTGTGGTGCGAAGGATCGGTACCACACCGTCCCGACTAAAATCTCTGCGCTGCCAATGGGACAGGGCGATGAGCCAACCATGGAGGATAGGTGGGATTTTACTTTTGGGGGCGACTTCGCAAATAGTCTAATTACGCCGATTCTGGATTTTGCAAGCTCTTGTTCTATACACTATTTGGTTCCTTTTTGAGTTTATAACATATTAGATTGGCGAAATATAAAAAATAAATGAGATTAATAAAATGAGAATTGTGATGTGAGTTTTTATTGAGAAAACAATCCGATTTGAATCCGTGGAAAATTTCAAGCAAAAAACAAAATAGAGAGACAAAATCTGTTGATAATTTTCTCCTTTGTTCCAACTAGGCTCTTTCTCTAAATATATGGAGAGATCGTCAAAAAAGTGGTGAAATCCAATCCCATCAATGACATATTTACTCAGACTCACATTTACTTGTAAATTTAAGTCAATGGGTTGTGAAGTCTGTTAATTAATTAAGTTAATATAAATTTTGTCGAGGAAATGAATGATCAAATAGTAAATAAGAAAATAAACTTAATATCAAATTATATGAATGTAATAAAAAATTTCACTATATATCAAGTGATACAATGAAAATTACAACTATACTAAGTCACTTAAATACTATCAATATTTCCCAAGTTTTAATTATATCCAATAGCTCAGACAATGCTTAAAACCTGTGAGAGATTTCCCCAAAGTTCAAAATAAAATACTATAGTGCATTCCACAATCAAAAGTCAAAATAAAATATTAAAGTCCATTCCACAACGTTAAATCGATAGGAGAGAGATTTCCCTAAAAGTCAAAATGAAACATTAAGGAAATTGCGCGAGTTGCATTCTTCTTTTGCTCCAACGTGGAGACTGGAAGAAAGAAAAGTCGAAACATGTATGATGTATCCAAGTGATGTCGTTGTAGAGAGAGAGAGAGAGAGTGGCTCTTCTAGCTTTGAATTTTCCATCAAAATGATGGTAAAGATAGTGATAAATTTGCAATATTAAAATTGACTCGTACAATTCGATGCAACCGTCAATCGGTATGAAGAAAGATCAAACCCCCTCGAAACGTTTAACTCTAACCTAATTTGCTTGAGATATTGCCCTCTTTAATCGATCATACACGAACTCTCGCTGTTTCATCTCTAGAAGGCCACCCAAGTTGATGTTTCTCAATCATACGTGCTTGACATTGGGATTCTATCAGAAACCAAAACAAAAAAAAACAAAAAACAAAAAAGGATTCCAGCACCGAATTGTTCTTATGGTCAAAGTTCTTAACATGCAGAATTATTTCAATTAAAACTTTTTGCTAATCAATTTTTGGTGAGTTGATTGGAAATTTAAGTAAAGTAACGAGTGAATTACTTTACTCCTATGAACCATAGATTAATGATTCAAGGACTTGATCAAGCCCTGAAATCACAACAATTGGTGCTCATATGATTCCTTCCTGACATCCTTATCCTTATCAAGTGTTGAGTGTTGGGCAACCACCATGCCGGGATCACCAAGTGACACTATGTGGTTGTCATTGGCCTTAGCCAGCCATGCCATAGTGGTCCGATCGCAAGTGGCTTCGATTAATAGTGAGATTCTTTTTATAATTTTCTTTTTCTCTTAATTTGATCTTGAATTACCAATTAATTTGCCCTGTTTTATTCAAGATTTACCAAATAAGAAATATGCCATTTCAAGCAAACGTATCCTCCTTCTCTTCCTGGCGAAGGAAGCATAAGCCTCGGGATCAATGGTCCCGTCACTGAAGCAGGTCAATTACGTTATCTTACGTTTTTCTAGAGCAGAATAATGCCCACTGAGTTGGACTCTTTGGTCCTCATCCCAAGCGGAGACTTGGGAAAGAAAAGTCTGAGTATGGAGACTTAACTGGACTTCATTCAAATCTTCGTACAAAAAAAAAAAAAAAATGTAGGGACTCTTGTTTCCGATTCCTTTTTCCAACGAAGGACGTGACTTTTCTAAGGAAAAGTTGTTAGGTGCCTGGGAATTTACGGATCAAGATCCTCTGATTGCCCGGGCATCTTGCTAATTTTTATTTATGAATAAACTTCACATGCAACTAAATTTTATTACGGATTAAGATTCTCTAAAATTAAAGTAAATTGACATTATTTTTTTCTTTCCTGATGAGTGTAATTTGACGTTTTGAGTTTACTACATTGAGAAGATGACATATTAACACAAAAAAGAAAGGTCTGAACTTAATCTTCCCATTTATACATTTTTTTCTTCATTTCCTTTTCTTTCTCGCTTATGTTTTTCTTCGCTTCTTCCTCAGTTCCACGGGTAATATCACCGCCCTCCTCCTTTTGTGATAGAGAGGCAAGCTCGGCGAAAGATAGGCCGATCCAATGGAAAGCGATTGCCGCTAGTGGCGATGCACAACGATGAGGTGAGGGCCGTGTGACCCATGGTTTCACCGAAAAATTGTGAATACTTTGTTATTGGTTAGGCCATCAATACGCAGGTGGGAAAAAGAGAAGAGAAGAAGATGAACGGTGAGGATGGTCAGCTTTTTGGGCTCCTACAGGGCTCACTGACAAGGTCAATTGCGTGGTTTGCATTCTCTTGTTGCCGGGGGGGAGGGGTTTGGGGGGGAGGGGAGACTTGACCAACAAAAGTCGAGATAACATGCAACTCCAATATCTCAGTTTCAAGTGATGGCGATGGCAACGGAGAGCGCTTTGGACTAGGCTCCTATGTACTCATTGCCATGGAAACTATTCGAACTTTCCTTGATCTTACATGAGGAAAAGTATTGATCCAATTGGACAAGTTTGTTGACCTGGTACAGCTCCTTGTAGGCCACGGCTAAAATCTCCGATGGAGGTAAACATTACTGCTGCTTCACGTAATGCATTTGCATGTGTATACGTGATTTGCATGAAAAATTGCTGAACAACTTTTACAGGTAGTCACCTCCTAATGCCAATGGAAATACATGCAACATCAATTGAGTTAAGGACATCTATTTTAGCTTGTTCGGCTCAGAAAAAGACATGAAAAATTACAATGGAATGTGACGATGTTTTTACCCTACAATTAGCACGAAATGACAGAACACTTGTACGCAGGTTTCGGATCATCCGCTCTGAGGGACATGGAATTACTTCATAGTAGAGTAGCTCCCAGTCATTTACAATCATTTTCTAAGTATGTAGTAATTCGTAGACCAGTGTAGTGTAGACGAACCCCAGGGACATGGAGTTCTTTTACAAGTGACAGGAAAAAGTGACGGAAAAGTGCTCTAATAATTTGATTTTCAAATGGTTTCGTATATACGAGAAAATTCTTTTGGAAAAGTTATGCAAAGTTGACAAAATACGATAATAATCAAGCTATTGATTGACAAATTACAAAAGCCAGGCATCGCAGCAAAAGTCAAGCTACGATGCGAAGGCCACGTCGGCATTGAGAGCAGGTGAGAAGCGAGTGCTCGTTTAGCATTAATTCTTTTGCTCTAGTCAATAGTCATGATCACCTAATGCCCAGTTCGAAAACGTGCGCTACTTATTTGAGACCTTGGTGAGACTAGCAACCGAAACCTAAATTAAATGTGAAAACCTAGGTTTACATTGATTTTTTGTTCCCTATAGGTTTTTAATACTGAGCTAAATGATAAGATTCTGTTTTTTGTTATTCTTTTAAAGGGTTTGGCTTTTGTGGTTTTACAGCAATAAATGCCAATTTTGGCAATTAACTTTGGAAGCTTCATATTCCGATTGCAAAAGATGAGTCCCACAAGTGCCCCGTTACAAATATAGCATAACAGTGCCACTAGGTTAACAGAATCTTATTACAAAGAGTTCTCTTTTCTAATTTTCATCTTTTAAGGTAAAATCTCAATGCAAAGTAAAATAGCTTTCAATTTTCGTTTACAACAAGGAAATAGAAATGTCAGTATTAATGATGGCTCAAAATAAACAGGAAAACAAAATTATCTAATGAAGGTTCTTGACAGGAACTTGCTAACTTGCTATGTCAATTGGAAATATAATACTTGAATCCGTAGTGCCACGATGAAATTTGTTTTTCCAACGATTGTCCGTATTGAGCAAATAAAATCAAAAGTTGAAAAGTAATAGGTGTCGACTAGTTAAAACCTCAAGCCACAGAGTTAGATTTATTAAAATTAGGTTATAAAAATTCGACCAAAAAAAAAAAAAAGGTTACGAAACTGTTTTTCTAGGAGATATGTACGATTGTGAGTGATCCTCTAAATAATCTGTTGTCTACAAGAATCAATAATGGCCCGATACCTCATTTAAAAAATTAATTGTATAAACTAATCTTAGTAAGTCTAATATTTTCCTAAAACAAAACCATATAATGTTGGCTCAATGGTTTAGAATTTGGAGACGTATAGTGCCAACTTGGTTCCCACAAGGGTTTTTTATTTGCAAAATCAAAAGGGAGCTTCTTGTCATTAAAAAGGAAAATCTCAAAACCAAAGAATTAAAGATTCTACAAGGCTTACATTAGTGTCATCAACTCTATATAAAATTGAATCCATATTTAAAGTAAAATACTTGGCTAACTGTACCATTAGCTAGGAAAAAAGATGGTCAATCCTGAGCTCACACATTTTCCACGAGAGGGAGAGAGATCTATGTTTATCTTGGAAACTTCTTCATGCTTGTGTTTGAGAAAGGAAACTGTTGTCGGTGTAAAAGGAAAGATAAGGTAACGTAAGACATCATCTCACTCCTACATTCGTTTTGTCTAGGAGACACCATACGGGACCCATTGCGTAGAAATGCAAAGCCGGCAGTAAGAAATAATTTGACTTAATATGTAATTTGACTTTTGGGACCACCTTCTTGGCCCTAAAAGTCCTTGGGGCTTTTCGGCTTCAAGCTGCCCAAAAAACTGACTGTCATCACTAGCTGGTATAATCATACCACTTGACTTTTAATGTTTGAATACTTGAATGTAGCTAGTATGATTATACCACTTGACTTTTAATGTTTGAATACTTGAATGTTTTGTCAGGTGAGTGCTAGGAAATTCAGAAATAGATAGCTTATTAAATTAATGGATATCAGGAGAAGATAACTGTATCCAATGTAAATTGATTCCCAATAATCTTATTCTTGAACAAGTTATGTACCGAGACTCGAACACGGCACGTCCACAACATGAGCCGACTTGCTTCATCATCTTCCTTTCAAAGTCTTTCTAAAAAAAGGCACTGTTGTAGTTACGTAACTAAGCTAACACTACTAGAAGAAATCGATAGGTGATGGGCAAAACTATACAAAAAAAGAGAGCCATAATCGGCTTGAAACTCTCATTATAGATGGCTTGTAGATTAGTAGCGATTGTTGGTGAGGGTTTTGCAAAACCCATCAGCCAAAAATCGTTGGAGAAAGATAACAATCAAACACTTATCATGGTCAACTCCATGATAAGATATTGATAAAGCTAATATAATTTAAATATCGTGACAATTAACTAAAAAGTCGCATCAATTGATCAAAGAACTCGGAAGACACAATTGCAATAAATTTATTCTTGATTCGTTAGAGAAAATGCATTCACAAAGCAAATAGATAATATTTGTCTTCATCTTGAACTATAAACACTGGTAAAGAACACAAAGACTTTTGATGTTTTTTTTTTTTTTTGGGGGGGTGGGGGATGGATCGCTTTCATTTCTTCAAATAAGGATTTCCAAACAACAAAGAAGACAAAGGAAGACTTGCGGGTGTGGCAGTGATGATTGCTGAGAAAATTGAGAAAGAAGAAGAGGGCGAGGGAGATGTTGAAGCGAAAATTCATGGTCTGATGATAGCTCTTGAAAATGACTTTAGCAGATGTTGAATTCTTAGCATATTTTGGTAATAAAATGGTGAAGAGGAGAAAATTTTACTCTCAGGAAAACTCTACACGTATATCTCGCTCACAATTCCCACACCAAATCGACGAGACAAAGGTGAAGATTTCGGCAAACAGCGAAAACAAAAGAGGAAAATTTATGTTCTCCTTTATGCTTTCATGCTTCTTATTTGTTCTTATTATTTCATTTCATGTATTTATATTGTGACTCCAAAATATTCTACAATTGTATGTCTTGTCCTTTCTCTTAATCGGAACTTATATAATGGATTCGGATCTGTTGGAGAAATCTTTCCAGAATATTTGGAAGCCGACAAAACGTTTCTATCAGTCTAAGTCTGGATGTTTGGAGACCGACAGTTTAAAGTCTGAAGACTTTGTTTTCTCGAGACTCAAGACTCAAGACTCAAGACTCAAGACTCAAGACCTAAGACTCAAGACTCAAGACTTAAGTCTATTCTCACTGACAGTCTTTCTAATCCAGTGACGAAGGAAATCCAAAGCCGAGGTATATGGTTGAGGATTCGATCCTATCCTCTGGAATAGATTCTTTGGTTGGATAATCATTTCGGATTCTTTAATTCTTATCTAAGATCGATTGAAGATCCGATGGTCGACGAAATAATCTTGGAATGTTCTATTCTTGGAAACCAAGATCCTGATTGTATGGGCGAACAGGATTGATGGGCTATCATCAGATTCCTTAAATAGCTCGGACGATCTTCTTGATTGATTCCGTCCAACGGGTAGATTGGAGGAATTCCTTTGGTAAGTGCCAACGGCTATGATGGCATAAAGGAGTATAAAAGGAAGACGTTCTAGTTGTTTTTAAGTGTGTGATCGATAGAGAAATTCCAGAGTCTGAAGAACCTTGATTGTTAGTTGAGACTGTTCGAGCGAAATTGTACACACAGAGAGTGTTTGTACTTGGTGATACCTTGAGTGAGTGTGGTAGATCATCTACGCCAAGAAATCAAGGAAGATCAACATTGTAACATCTCTTTGTTCATAGTGGAATCCAGCCAATTGGCTGTCAGTGCAGAAGAGTGGACGTAGGCTTGAATCAAGCCGAACCACTATAAACCGAGTGTTCAATTCTCTCTTTCCCTTACTCAGTCTCACGATTGGTTTTTGATTATTGCTAATTCTTCAACTGTCTAAAGTATTGTGCAATCTTCAAAGAAAAATCTTTGTATACCTATTCACCCCCCTCTAGGTACTCATACTAGCAATATCAATTGGTATCAGAGCCCGTGTTCTTACTTTGTTTGAAGTGTTTTACTTCAGAGTAAAAGATCCATGGCTAGTATGCTAGCACCGGGGCTGATGGAAGGGCAAAGCAATACCAGACCTCCCTACTTCGATGGAAAGGATTACAACATCTGGAAGAACAAGATGAAAGCTTTCCTACGATCAAAGGATCCTCTGGAATGGGACATTGTGGAAAGAGGAATCACTCCTGCTGCTGCATCAATCTCTGAAAGAGGGAAAGACACTATTGAAACCAGCGGAATGGCTCAGGAAGAGATAAACAAGAGACAAGCACTCGATGCAAAAGCAATTTACTCTTTATATTGTGCTTTATCTCCAACTAAATATAACAGAATATCTTCTTGTGTTACAGCAAAAGAAGTATGGGATAGATTACACATCACCTATGAAGGGACAGATCGAGTGAAGGAGACCAGAATTAACATTCTCCTCGGTCAATATGAGGCCTTCAAAATGAAACCAGGAGAATCTATAACTGACATGTTTAGTCGTTTTACAGATATTGTCAATGGTCTTGAGAACCAAGGACAAAAAATTTCTGATCCCATGAAGGTGAACAAGCTTCTGCGTGGACTCTCCAAGGATTGGAATCATATAAAGACTTCAATAAGAGAGACGCAAAGAATCATGCCATTATCTGTAGACGAGCTGATTGGAACTCTTCAGTCTTACGAAGTGGAACGAATTAATGAAGACGAAGATCCAAGAGGTAAGAAATCTATTGCACTAAAATCAAATGATGATTCTGATGATGCAGATTCTGAAGACGATATGGATGATGAGGAGCTCGCTCTCATGATAAGAAGATTCAGAAAACTGAATAGAAAAGGCAGAAGGTTCATCCCAAAGAAACAAAGTTTTCAGAGACAGCAAACCAAGTCTGTTGATGATGAGGAATCAAACAAAGATGTAGTTTGCTTCGAATGTAAAAAGAAGGGACACATCAGACCCAACTGTCCTCTTCTAAAAAAGAAAAGAGGAAAAGCTGAGAAGTTTCAAAAGGCTCTCAAAGCCGAAACCTGGAGTGATACAGAATGTGAAGAGAGTGATAATGAATATGCCAACATATGTTTGATGGCACATTCAGACTCAGACTCAGATTCTGGTTCAGACTCAGACAGTGAATTTGAGGTAAGTGATTTTAAAATTCCTGTCAAAGTCTCTAAATATATTGATGAACTGTGTTTCAGTCTTAAGACTTCTCTCAAAAGAATTTCCGAACTTAAAAAGGAAAACTCAATTCTGAAACAAAAGGAAGTTATTTTAGAAGAAAGAGTTAAAAGTCTAGACCTAAATGTTTCTGCTCTTAAAGAAAAAGAAGATGATCTTTTGAAAGAAAATGTTTTCTTAAAAACAGACTTATCAAATATTTCAAAGAAGTTTTCGATAGGATCCGAAAAGCTTGAAAAAGTGCTTTCAGTTCAAAGACCCTATTTCAATAAGTCTGGGTTAGGCATGACAGCGGAGACAATTCCCTTGATTGATTTTCCTAAAGTTAAAGAAAGAATTAAGAAAAGACCATCAAGAGAAGCTTACAAAAATCACTTCAAGAAAGTTTTCGTAAAGCCTGTTGGTCGAAATGCTCTAAGGTGTTCAAAGTGTAACAGTCCAGATCATTTTGAAAAAGACTGTCCTATGGTTTGGAAACCTATTAAGAAAGCATGGCCCAATAATGCTTATCCTACTAACTCCAAAGGACCCAAGAAAATTTGGGTACCAAAGAAAGCTTGAGACTCTCACTTGAATGCAGGTCTCCGTCAAGAAAAAGATAAAATGGTATCTTGACAGCGGATGCTCAAGACACATGACAGGAGACTCAAAGTGCTTCAAGTAAACGGCGGAAATGTTTCATTTGGAGGAAACGGCAAAGGAAGCATCGTGGGATTTGGAACTGTGAGAATAGGAAATCTCACAATAAGCAATGTTTCTCTAGTAGAAGGACTCAACTATAACCTTCTCAGCATTAGCCAATTGTGTGATACCGGTTTCAAGATCTCCTTTCAAGAAGGAATTTGCTATGGAATCAGTAAAGACTCTACTGAGTCTTTCACGGGTCGAAGACATGGAAACATCTACCTCTTAGACATGAAAATGAATGAATCACAATGCCTAATCTCAATTCAAGATGAAGCAGTCTTATGGCACAGAAAGCTTGGCCATGTCAACGTGAAGCAATTAGCCAAAATCTCATCAAAGAGGCTTGTTCGAGGACTACCTAAATTGCCATACCAAAAGTCTGATTCATGCACTCCATGCATTCTGGGAAAGCAGGTAAGAAATTCATTTAAGCCAATAAATCATGTCTCTACTAATCATGTACTACAGTTGCTTCATATGGATCTCTTCGGACCAACAAGAACCCAGAGCATTGGAGGTAAGAAGTATTGTCTAGTAATTGTAGACGATTACTCTCGTTTTACCTGGGTATATTTTCTTGCAAGTAAGTCAGAAACCTTTTCGTACTTTGAGAAGTTTGCTAAAAAGGTTCAAAATGAAAAATGATGTGCTATTTCAAGTATAAGAACAGATCATGGAGGTGAATTTGAAAATCAAGATTTCACAAAATTGTGTGATGAATCTGGTTTTAAACATGTATTCTCCTCTCCATACACTCCTCAGCAAAATGGAGTTGTGGAAAGAAAGAATAGATCTCTTCAAGAAATGGCTAGAACACTTTTAATTGAAAGCAAAATTTCTTCACGATTTTGGGCTGAAGCTGTTTCAACAGCATGCTATATCATCAATAGAGTCTTCCTAAGACCTATTCTTGAGAAAACCCCTTATGAACCTTTCAAAGGTAAGAAACCTATTATTTCATACTTTCATGTGTTTGGTTGCAAATGCTTTATTTTGAAAAATGCAAGTAATCGAGTTGGTAAGTTTGAAGAAAGATCAGATGAAGGCATCTTCCTTAGATATTCTACATCAAGCAAAGCCTACAGAGTCTATAACAAGAAAAGCCAGTCTGTGGAAGAATCAATGAATGTCAAATTCCAAGACTCAGCGCAAGATGAATCCAGCCAGACTCAATATGAAGAGTCTGAACTCACTCTAGACCTTCCAAAGTCTTCATCTCAAGAAGTATCTCAGACTCTGGAAGTCCAACATCAAGAAGCTCATGAAGATTCAAACAAAGAAAGAGATCATCAACCAATCAAATCAACCAGTAACTGGAAACACAAATCCAGTCATCCTAAAGATCTCATTATTGGCGAAATCAATGAAGGAATCCGCACCAGATCAAAAAGGCATGAAGAGTCTAGTGCTGTTGCTCTCATCTCTGAAATTGAACCAAAAAGCATAGAAGAAGCTTTATCTGATGAAAGCTGGATCGAAGCTATGCAAGAAGAGCTCAGACAGTTCAACATCAATGATGTCTGGGAATTGACATCTAAACCCAAAGGTAAAACTGTTATTGGAGCTAAATGGGTATTCAGGAACAAGATGAACGAAGAAGGAAAAGTCGTACGAAATAAAGCAAGACTCGTGGCCAAAGGATATATGCAAGAAGAAGGAATAGACTATGACGAGACTTACGCACCAGTAGCAAGGTTAGAAGCTATTCGTCTATTACTTGCGTTTGCTTGTTACAAAAATTTCAGGTTATTCCAAATGGATGTCAAAAGTGCTTTCCTAAATGGATTTATCCAAGAGGAAGTTTATGTGGAACAACCGCCTGGATTTGAAGACCCAAAGAAGCCAGACTCAGTCTTCAGACTGAAAAAGGCTCTGTATGGTATGAAGCAAGCACCTCGAGCTTGGTACGACAGACTAAGTAAGTTTTTATTACAAAACGGATTTGTCAAAGGTAAAGTAGATACTACTCTGTTCATCAAAAAGGAAAACAAAAGTTTCTTACTCGTTCAAATATATGTTGATGACATTATTTTTGGATCCTCTAATGAAAGTCTTTGCAAGAAATTTTCTAAGTCTATGCAAGACGAATTTGAAATGAGTATGATGGGAGAGTTAACATTCTTTCTTGGACTTCAAGTGAAACAAATGAAGGAAGGAACTTTCATCCATCAAGAAAAATATGCGAATGATCTTGTTAAAAGGTTTGGATTGGGAAAGTGCAAAAAGACCGGCATACCAATGTCATGCTCTCAGAAGATAGACAAGGATGAAGAAGGGAAGAAAGTAGATCAAAAGCTGTACAGGAGCATGATCGGTTCACTTCTTTATCTTACTACTTCTAGACCTGATATTTTGTTGAGTGTTTGCATCTGTGCTAGGTTTCAATCAGATCCTAGAGAATCACATCTCATTGCCGTGAAACGTATTATCAAATACGTTGCCTCATCTTCAAGCATCGGTCTTTGGTATCCAAAGAGAGGAGACTTTAATCTTCTAGGATACTCAGATGCAGATCTGGCCGGTTGCAGAGTCGATAGAAAGAGCACTTCTGGAACTTGTCAACTGCTTGGAAACAGGACAGTGTCTGGGTTCTCAAGGAAGCAAAGCACTGTAGCTCTCTCAACGACAGAAGCAGAGTATGTAGCTCTTAGAAGCTGCTGTTCGCAAATTCTCTGGATAAAACAACAGCTACAAGACTTTGGCATTGAAGACTCATGCACAGAAATCAGATGTGACAACACAAGCGCGATCAATCTCACCAAAAATCCAATCCTTCATTCAAGAGCAAAGCATATTGAGATTCGACATCACTTCATTAGAGATCATATTCAAAATGGAGAAATCTCGATTCAATTTGTTGATTCGAAGAGTCAACTAGCGGATATATTCACAAAGCCTTTGGAGAAAAATCAATTCGACTTTATTCGCTCAAGACTCAATATTTTGAAGCTTGAAGAAGTTAAAGTCTAGAGACTCACCAATTCTGAGACTCTGGTCTCTCAGACTTTAAATCATGAGACTCAATTATTCATGGCTAAAGACTGTAAGTTGTTATTTTATCTCGAAAAGGTACGTTCTTTCATTCAGATATAATTCGTGTGAAATTTGAAAACTTGTCTTTTTCAAGGAATTAATTTTGGCAGTTATTGATTTTGAAGAGAAGTGTTCGTACACTTTCCTTGTACCGATTAAACTTCTCTTTTCAAATCCGAGGTATATATATATACAGCTTTTCTTCGCCCAATTTTCAAAACCCTAAAAGGCACTCTCCTCCCGTTACTGTTTCTACTTCTTGTTCGTCGTCGAGAAAGTGGTCATTTTTCTTGGGAAAAGCAAGTGAAGGAATCTTCCAATAGACAAAGAAAGATGTCGTCTTTGAGGAAATCATCAAGAATCGCAAGCAGGGGACCACAAAGAATGGAGAAGGGACCGACTCACTTCGATCTTACTGAGGAAGAAGACTTATCAAGTCAGCGACAAAGTCCGATTCGCTCTCCTCCACGTCATTCATCACCTCCTGCCCCACAAGGTGCAAGTCAACATCTGGAAGAAGAGATAATCGAGGAAGCCGACCCAGTAAGAGTCCAAAGACCCTCCTTTATCTATAAGCTTTATCGTGCGTTGAAAAGCTCTGGTTCCTCATTAAAATATATAGATGACTTCCTTAAGGACAAAAATTATGGGAATGAATATCTTTTTCTGCGGAGAATGGAGGAATTGGAAATTGCCCCTAAAGGAAGGGCAGAGGAGGCTCTTGCGAACATTCCCAGAGACCCTCGTTTGCCAGGACAAAATCTGATTGACGGGAACGATGATGACAAAATGTTCCTTGAATTTAAACCCAGAATGGGTGTGGCAGCAAAGGTGAAAGGAAATCGGATGGATTTGTTTAAATCCAAGGATCAGGAAAAAGTGTATTTCAGGCTGTTGAAAAGAGGGGTGATAAACCCTAGAAGTGTCGATTTTGACTTCCTGGACACCATCAACGTGAATTTAAGAGAAAAGTTGAATTTGCTTCAACTCGAGACTTTTTGCTCTGACTCTACGGATGGGTATGCTCAACTGACCGCTTATTTCTATTCAAATCTTAGCTTTTTGGATGCGAATAGAATTTCATTCAGTGTTCGAGACCAAGTCCATGTAGTAGATGTGAATATGTTGGCGGACATAGTTGGAGTTGAACGGGGACGCTATCTCCCAATCAAAGTCTCACCTGCTCGTACTACTCTGGATCTTGTGAAAGATAGGGACGTAGAGAAGAAAATTACCTATTCCAGAATGAAGGCCATCAACATCGTGCTTCATAAGATTGTGATCAACTGTCTCAGACCAAAGTCTACGTCAAAGACTTCTGTGTCTCTTTCTGAAGCAAAGTTGATGTATGCGATCAACTCAGGACGGAAGTTTTCCCTCCCGCACACTATTCTCTTCCATATGTACAGAGCATTGTCAAAAGACAAAGGACAATTGCCTTATCCTGGTCTGGTGACCAAGATCTTCAGACATCTGAACATTGAACCGCCACATACATTTTGTGTTCGACCGTGTGAGAAGATGGTGGTAGGGTTGAAAATGTTAATGAAGATGCGTCTGCAAGAACTCTCCAAGGCAATGGAGAAATTCAAAGTGAAATCTCCAGTTCAGTCTGCCTCAAAGAGAAAAGGAAAAGAGGTCATTGGTGCTCCATCGAAAAAGAAGAAAAGAACTCTCATCCTTGAGGATGAAGAAGAAGATGAAGATGATGAAGATCCCTTTATCCAAGCACTGACAAGAACAAGACGTTCTGTGTCTCATCCGACAGATCTTTAGAAGAGCAGAGAAGAAGGAGAGCAGAACAGAGAAGAGGAAGAACAGAGAGAAAAGGAGAAAGAAGTTGAAGAAGAAGGAGAAAAAGAAAAGTCTGCTGATAAATCTGGAGAGAAGGGAAATCAAGAGCATGATCATCACTCTTCCCCTTTCGATGTCCTAGAGACAGGGGGAGTCAGCGAGCAAGAGAGGTCTACACCTCATGCTGCTGTCAGTGAAGATCTAAGACAATCTCCAGAAGACCCAGAAGAAGTTCAGGTCTCTCAATTGCCTGAAGAAGGTGATACATCGATTCCAAATCTGCCAGACTATACTGAAGCACCATCGTCTGCATTTACTTCATCAGAGAAAGCTCATGCCAGTACACAGACGGATGATTCTGCAGATTTTCGTAGCATCATGAATATTCTTCTGGAAATGCGGAGCCAGATATATGTTCTGGACTGTGAAATCCAAGCTTTGAAGAATGCTGGACAAGCATCTTCAGTCTCTCTGGAGGATAAACTCAAAGACCTCGCTCTGCAACTTCAAGCCAATGCCAAGGGAGAAGAGGTAGCTCATCTGAGAGAAGACCTGAAGAAGCTCGAAGGAGTAGTCCAGTCCATTGGGGATTTCCAGATCGTGCGCATTCCCAAGCAGACATGACTCCTTTCTCACCCTTTTTAATGCTGACAAAAAGGGGGAGAACCAATTTGAACCTACAACTATCTTTTAAAACTTTTTAGTGGTTATGTTTATTTTTGAGTATGACTTGAGAACTTGAACTTGGGTGTGAATTTGACTGAATTGACAGTGGATTGTGATGCTTGACTGGTTGCATTTTTATCAAGTGTTGCTATATGGTATTACTTATGAAAGACTAACCAATTTTCTGTGGATGCAGAGTCTGGTTGTGCAGAGTCTGGCTGCTTTATTAATCTTTTTGAGTTAGCCATATTGCTTGAGAAATGTTTTTGCAGGTCAAAGTTGTTCAAATCTACAAGAAAGTTTTGTCACCATCAAAAAGGGGGAGATTGTTGGAGAAATCTTTCCAGAATATTTGGAAGCCGACAAAACGTTTCTATCAGTCTAAGTCTGGATGTTTGGAGACCGACAGTTTAAAGTCTGAAGACTTTGTTTTCTCGAGACTCAAGACTCAAGACTCAAGACTCAAGACTCAAGACCTAAGACTCAAAACTCAAGACTTAAGTCTATTCTCACTGACAGTCTTTCTAATCCAGTGACGAAGGAAATCCAAAGCCGAGGTATATGGTTGAGGATTCGATCCTATCCTCTGGAATAGATTCTTTGGTTGGATAATCATTTCGGATTCTTTAATTCTTATCTAAGATCGATTGAAGATCCGATGGTCGACGAAATAATCTTGGAATGTTCTATTCTTGGAAACCAAGATCCTGATTATATGGGCGAACAGGATTGATGGGCTATCATCAGATTCCTTAAATAGCTCGGACGATCTTCTTGATTGATTCCGTCCAACGGGTAGATTGGAGGAATTCCTTTGGTAAGTGCCAACGGCTATGATGGCATAAATGAGTATAAAAGGAAGACGTTCTAGTTGTTTTTAAGTGTGTGATCGATAGAGAAATTCCAGAGTCTGAAGAACCTTGATTGTTAGTTGAGACTGTTCGAGCGAAATTGTACACACAGAGAGTGTTTGTACTTGGTGATACCTTGAGTGAGTGTGGTAGATCATCTACTCCAAGAAATCAAGGAAGATCAACATTGTAACATCTCTTTGTTTATAGTGAAATCCAGCCAATTGACTGTCAGTGCAGAAGAGTGGACGTAGGCTTGAATCAAGCCGAACCACTATAAACCGAGTGTTCAATTCTCTCTTTCCCTTACTCAGTCTCACGATTGGTTTTTGATTATTGCTAATTCTTCAACTGTCTAAAGTATTGTGCAATCTTCAAAGAAAAATCTTTGTATACCTATTCACCCCCCTCTAGGTACTCATACTAGCAATATCAGGATCCACTATAAGTAAAACTTCACATAAACTCTAGAGGAGAATTTGCTTGATTTAGATGTTTAACTTTATTTATATATATATTTTAAATATTCACTTCAAAACCTACACTTTAAATAATATAACAAATATAGTCTGAAATCTGTGCGTGCACGGACATTTTCCTAATTTTTATATATGCATCTTCCTAGTTTATTTTGTTACATATTGAGATCATTTTAACTTGAGCATATTGACAATTTTTTTATTAGATGAGTGTAAATTGACATTTTTATTTTGTTGCGTTGAGGAGATGACTTATAAACATATAGAATAGAATGGTCTGAATTTATTCTACCTATCTATTTCACTTTTCTTTTTCTTTTTTTCATTTTCTCTCTCAAATTTTTCATTTTATTTTCTCATTCTACGCTTTTTGCTCAACTCCATGGGTAATGTCACCACCCTCCTCACTATGCGATAGAGAGAGAGAGAGGTAAGCTTGTGCAATAGCCAATGGTGGCGAGACACGGCAATGAGGTGAGGGCCGTATGAGCCGCGATAGAGAGAGAAACGTGTTGGGATTTTAAGTTTTTGTGTTGATTTTGCTTCCTTGATTGATCGAAAAACTTTGGAAGATAAGATGTCACTTGGGTTGACCCAAAAACTATGAATTAATGGCTGTTGGTGATGCCATTATGATTCGGGTGGGAAAAGATGATAAGATGAACGATGAGGATGGTCGTCTTTTTTTCCTCGTACAAGGGTTGACAAGGTCAGTGTCGTGAGTTGCATTTTCTTGTTGACTGGGGAGACCTGACCAATTAAAGTCCAGATACACGCATGTTCATTCATTTTTTGACTTGTTCGGTCATCGGTCCAATGCCTCGCACTCTCCCTCCCTCCCTCATCATCCCATCTCGCTACTTGACCCTAGAATGTTTGAGCACTTGCCGTCCGTAGAGGAGCTCGTTGACTAGCTCCACTCCTTGGAGGCCATGGCTACGATTAAGATCTCGGATAGAGAGAGACATATGAGAGGATGGCGGTGGAAAGAGGTAATCAGTTATGGAGTTTGGCTCAAGTGCGGCCGGCAACGGTGAACTTGTGGCCGTGTATAGACCGGGAAGAGAGAGAGAGAGAGAGAGAGAGAGAGAGAGAGAGAGAGAGAGAGAGAGAGAGAGAGAGAGAGAGGTGCTTATTCCTGTGTAGAGATGAGGAAATAATTGAATGGAAGAATCCATGCTATGTTGCTTGGCTTTCCTTCATAAACAACCACCAACCATTATAATCGAGTAACTAGGCAGGGTCACGCAAAGGAATATATCTGGGGGTGAGGTTTATGACCAACCATTCTAATAAATGAGATGGAAATAAAGCGGTTTCCACTCATATCACCGTTCACCGGAGGTAAACTGCGGTGATTGATATCTCATTGATCGACAATGGTATAGACCTGCTGGTGGATTGGTCCGATTCAAGCCTTTTCATTGGCCTCTCAAGCCTGCTCCGGAGGAAGAAGGCTGGTTGTTGGGGCAGTGAGTACCGGAGTAGCTGCTCAAAATCAAGACTATGTTAGCCATTGACGGTCTATCGAATGGATCTTCCTGAACGCAAAGTAAACCAATGTGGAGGCATCTAAGGACTTCATTCCTTAAAAACGCGTCTCCAATGGCTGGATCTTAACACTTCCAGACATACATCTCTCCAATTTTCCAAACCTAAAAACAGTGTATGGATAAAACTTGCTTAGTACATCAGATTTTCTTAGTTTAACAATTTAAATATCTGTCAAAGAGTTAATTTGTGCAACTTACATAGCCAGCAAGATCTTCACCCCTGTCTACTTGGTAGAAGACATTGTTCTTCTTACCGCTAATGAGCTCTAAAAGTAGGACACCAAAACTATAGACATCGAACTTCGCAGAGAATCGCCCATGCATTGCATACTCAGGTGACATGTAACCGCTGCAAACCATAATACATCAGCATTATTAGCATACATAAGCATAAAATGTAGAGAACAAAGCATAACAACGCTTACAAAGTCCCAACAATTTTATTGGTGTTTGCCTGTGTTTGATTGACTCTGAAAATCCTTGCCATGTCGAAATCTGAAATCTTAGGTTTCATATTACTATCCAACAAGTTAGTGCTTGATTTTAGATCCCAATGAATGATCCTAAGTTGAGAGTCCTCGTGTAAATAGAGCATTCCTCAAGCAATTCCAAATACTATTTTGTAACGTCTTGACCAATCTAATTGCCTGCTCTTTTTAGGATATGCATGTACGCACATTCGAAACGCAGGGTAATTTCAATTAATAAATCCTCTTGAATACATTTTATGCGAGCAACTAACTTTAGGTTCTAAAAGCTAGTGAAACATTCACCATAATTTGAGGCTAATCACATATTGGCCTCAACATGGAAAGCAATAGCTTAGGAATATTTTCAATGCAACATACCAAATGAAAAGTAGTCGAGACTTTTGTTCGGCACAAACTCATATACAAGCAGTTTTTCTTCACCCTCCAAGCAGAACCCAAGCAGCTAAACAAGGTTTCGATGTTGAAGCTTCGCTACCAATATCACTTCATTCTTGAATTCTTCAGTGCTTTGTCCTGAGCTTCAAGATAGTCTCTTCACCGCTATTTGTTGTCCATTGAGAAGCTTACCCTGAAAGGTTAGCATGATGTTTAAGTACACATGAATTGCTTCTGATCACAACTTTTCAAAGTTATAAAATTGAAGATCAATTTTTAAACCATTTCTTATCTAATTTCTGATTAACCATACCTGAAAAACTTCACCGAATCCGACCTTACCCAACTTGTTTTCATGCGAGAAATTGTTTGTGGCAGCTTGCACGGTGGCTAAATCATACTGTAAAGACTCGGCACTTGTAATTTTATTTACGCCTACACAAGGAAACAGCACCAGATGGTCATTTCACCCAAAGCGTAGGACGGTACAACCTGCATATATGGTTTCATCGTTGCATCCAACTATAAGGCACAGGTACATATTTCGTACCGCTTTGATCTCCTTGGACGACTTCATACGTCTTGGTCGCTTTCCTCCGCTTGAAACAACAAGCGAGGAAGAGAAGCACCACGCCTACGCCAATAGGAACGGCGACAGCGACAATTATCACAATACTTTTATTGCTTTTGCCTACATATGTGTAATTATATCATAATAGCATCAGTTTATGTGTCTATGCCTGTATTAGATTTTAGAAAATGAAATTGCTGCCAAAGGCCTCAGCAAATTGGAAATGATAGAGAAAAACAAAAAGAGTCTGTCTGCAGAAGAAATTAAGCTGTAATTCATAATCTGTCAATCTTTCAAAATCCATTCTTTTCCTAATTCTCATGTGAGTGCACCAATTGTTTATAGGGGATTGACCATTAATTGCTTTAAAGCCACCTTTGACCAATTGTTATGTAAATAACTAATCTCATATGTGGACGCGGAACC
Organism: Eucalyptus camaldulensis; assembly: GCA_019915185.1. Taxonomy (NCBI): domain Eukaryota; kingdom Viridiplantae; phylum Streptophyta; class Magnoliopsida; order Myrtales; family Myrtaceae; genus Eucalyptus; species Eucalyptus camaldulensis. The sequence continues at coordinate 3,124,711 of JAHSVA010000013.1, read as the reverse complement.
CACCATGTTCGAAATTTTTCACCTAAAATGTACCTTATCATGACTTATGAAGCACTAAAGACTAAAAGTTCAGGACCAACAAACGCACTAAGACCAGAAATATCACCTTATTGTCTTCAATAAACAATCACCTCTTTTTCTTTGAAGAAAAATTGTATAGCTTATGATGGTTGATTCTCTATGACTAACTTGGTGGACAGGTACCTAAATCAAGATATTGAAGCGAAAAGAATTTGCGAAAAAACATAGGTTAACTCATTGTTTTTGTTTCTTCGAGAAGGTCAAAAGAGTTTTTTGACAAGGGAAGACTAACAGGTGTAAGGACCATGCTGAAGTCCAAAATAAAAAAAACATTATAGTCCATTCCACATTGTTAAAGCGACGGGAGTTGGGGCTAGTTAGGCCATCAATAATATTCAGGTGCACAGAGGAATAAAGTAAACAGTGAGGATGGAAGAGAGCATCTGGCTTCGTACGAGGTCATTGACTGAATTCAATTACGTGAGCTGCACTCTCTTTTTTGGCTGAGTTTCATGTCGGACGCGCAATGATCTAATGGCCAGATGAGATGGACCCGCACTCTTAAAATGGGTAAAAAATTCGCTCATCGTAATGAGATAAAGAAATGGGAACCGAAAGCATTGGCTTAGATGTCAAGAGGAGCTGCTTATCTTTCTATGATTTTGAATTCAAGTCTTGTCGAAAGCTCTCTAAAGATAAGATCCACAATATCTTGTCAAGGGAATACAGTCCTAATAGATCGTTTGAGGAGGTGGACCAATCAAGATGTGTGAAAGGTTCCGCAAACAATACCTTAATGCTAAAATAGGGGGAAAAAGAGGGCGATGAGGTTGAAAGGGATACTGGTGATGCTGATAGCTTTGAATTTTGTATCGAATAACTGCACCGGAAAATGAAATGATTCATTACATTGGTTTATAAAGTAAGGTGGTATGCTTTTCTAAGGTATTGAATATACTTTGTCTGTTAATAAAATGAAACACCCTTAGAAACTAAAGTATGTAAATGGCTATTTTGAAAATTCCTAGTCAATTCTGTAAATTAATACGAATTCATCAAATATGGATATATGGTTGAGGTTTCAACTAGAAAAAACATAAAATATAACATCACATCTGCCATTGTACCTTTAAAATGGTGCAAATATCTTGCCATCGTTTTTTTGGGGATATGCACCATTTGACCAAAACTAATTATGTGCTATCATGTGGCACTTATTCAAAAGCTCAAGGCGAATACAATAAAAAAAGGTAGCTTAACAAAAAACTATAATCCGTTGAAAGAACAAAAAACCACTAAACTTCAAGGTTTCTATAGATAGCAAAAGCTCGAACAATTGATTTCAAGCAAATTATACATTCTCCACATGCAACAAACCTTATAAGAAGTAATCAAGGCTTTTATTTGGCACAAACTCGTAGAGCATTGATACAAGATTTCTGTGTTGAAGCTTCACAACTAATAGAACTTCATTCTAGAATTCTTCATCACCCTATCTTCAGCTTTGAAATAGCCTCTTCACTGCAATTTATTGTTCATTGCAAAGTCTATCATAAAGTATTTTGCATTTATCGTTTAATTTCTTCTCACAGCTTCTTAAAAATTAACATAAATAGTGTTAGATGATTCTTTCTTGGGGGGTTAACTAGACTGCTGATATTATCTGCATTATCAACTGCTTCATGTCGTTTGAAATCCCGATTCATGGGAGGTCAAATGGACTGCAATTACATCGCTCTGTCCACGATCCATGGTTCAACCCAATCTTGCGTTCGCTCAATTTATTATTTCTACTTAGATTGCCTTCAAGCACTAACCTTTGGCAGATCCAAGTACAATGATATTACGAAGTGCTAAAGCACGTTGCTTTAAGTGAATTTCTATGAGATCCTGTGGCGAAAGGGGAAGAAGAAAACAGAGCCAAGCTTCGAGATCACATGACCACTTGATGTTGCATCTAAAAAGGATGAATTAGCGTCGCGTGATATCTATGCTTTTAGAAGTTCAGGCAGGAAAAAGACGACGGACTAATTCTGCATCAACTCATTATTGCTGGTTTTATTCGTATCTGCCATACAGAATGGAAGACAAAAAAACTGATCGGGAGCTAAAGTCAAGAGGGAATTCCTCTAGCGACCACTAAGGTTTCTCCTGTTATATAAGAAGTGCCGTCAGAAGCCAAGAAGGCGGATGCTACAGCCATGTCTTCTGTGGTCCCAGGCCGGTTGAGTAGCGTCCTCTCCTCAATAGAACTCCTCTACAATGCATCCCAGATCAAAATAAGCCTATGTCCAGTCGTTTTTAAAGTATCTTTTGGGTGAGAGAACAGGAAGACATATACTTACAATGGTATTGCTTTTTACTAGAAAGTCAGCAGAGTGCGTGGGCACGAAACCGGGAGCAACACATACACGGGTATTTGGGGCCATCTCAGCTACAAGGGCCTATGAAGAACATGAAAGAGTAAGCAGATAAGCAAGTTGACAGTTCACCATGTTTTAAAATTACCTAAAATTATTTTTAGGAGAAGGCTGCTTGAGATGCGATAGAAAAGCAATTGATAACGAAGTTATTGTGCCAACCAACCAAAATTGCCTTCTTTTAAGAAAAATATCAGCTTCCTGTGAATTAGAGGTGTGCAACGAGCTCGGATTTACTCAGCAAGTGGACCGGACCACCCAAAAAAGTAGGTCCGGGAACTGATTCCCAGTTAAACTGGTCCAAGAACCTGTTCCAGTTTTTGGGAACTGGTTAGAATCGGTCAGAACCAGTCTAGTTCCCGGTCCCCAGTGAAGACCCTCTCGGGAACCAGACCGGTTTTGGAACCGGTTTTTAGCCATTATTAAAAAAGGAATACCTAAGCGCTAGTCGTCTCTCTCTCTCTCTCTCTCTCTCTTTGACCTTGCCCCTCTCTCTCTCAATCGCAGGAAACCTTCTCTCTCTCAATCGCCGCTGAGCTTACTCCACTGTTGCAGTAAATGAGTGGTCAGAGGACTCGTAATGGAGACTCATATTGGTCATGATGATATCGGGTGAGAAGCAACAAACATTCAAACGTTCATTGAACGTGGCTTTGACTCCTTCGGAGCTCATTGGCCAGAGTGAAAGGTGAAACTAGGTGAAGCGAAAATGGAAGAGAATGAATGGGAGTAAGAAAAACAATTTTATTCTTAAAAGACATGCTCCATTTATTTTTTTTAAAATAAATGATATGGCAAACAATGATCATTTGTATCAATTACAAAAATGAATATTAGACCCATATTAGGACTTTTTACTTTGCCTTATGATATTTGTTTATAATAATTAGCCTGGTGGATTATTAATTTTTTGTTTAATCAAAAAGTTCATGTACTTATTGATTACATGTGCTTAATGTTTTGATATAAATTAAGAAAATTACATTTTTTTCTCTCACATTAATGTAAAATTCGAAACCATATAGGATATTAGGCGATTAAAAAATAAGTTTAAGTGGAAACGGGATAAACCTTGTAACTAAAACCGGACCGAAAAAACATGATAGGTTTCAAAACATGGCCCAATGTAAATAGGATAGAATGTAGGGTCTAATAAAGGGGAATCAGTTATAACAAAGTCGGGTACAAGATTCAAATCTGGAACTTACCCATTCTGGACCCGATCAACCTTACTATGAATTCAGTTGCTTGTAATAAGATGCTTATTCCTTCTATGTCGAGCAAACTTCTATTTTAGTCCCAAGTTTTGCATAAGAGTACAGGGCGAGCTGCTTCAAGAAATGCAGCACATACACAAAATTCTTAAAGCTAGCTATGGGAAAAAAAAGAACAAGATCAACAAGGCCACTATACCCACCACGGTCAGCCTAAGCAGAGCTGGCTAGTCACTCAATACTGAGCCATGGAAGATTGTGGCTGGTATCCTACAATTGAAGAGATAAAAACTATGGACGAACCTTCTGCAAACAAGGTGCCGCATCCTGTTTCAACACGAACTTATTATTAAATTTGCAGATACAGAGCCGCACGAGTAAAAGAAATACATACTGAGACCATTTAGTAGGTTCACTAATTGGATAATTCGTTAATCCATGTACATACATCCAGAGACAGTCTTCTATAAATTATAAACGACTAATAAAAAATGACTAAAGACATTATCAGCAGGCTGACTTAGGTCAGGTCACAGTGTCTTAGACTGGCTACCAGGCTGACACTATACCATCACAAAAATGCTAATAGTCGGTGCACTGCTCTGAAGTGATCATATAATCAAATTGTCTCTTTAGCAACAGTATAGATGTTGGGCGCAATGTTGTCACCTTCAGGAGTAGTGTGTTGGAGAAATCGTTCCAGAATATTTTGAAGCTGACAAAACATTTCCTTCAGTCTAGTCTGGGTATCTGCAGATCGTCTAGTCTAAAGTCTGAAGACTTTCTAACTACCAGACTCAAGATTCAAGACTCAAGATTTGAGACTCAAGACTCAAGACTCAAGACTCAAGACTATTCTCATTGACAGTCTTTCTGATCCAGTGACGAAGGAAATCCAGAGCCAAAGTATATGGTTGAGGATTTAATCCTATCGTCTGGAGAAGATCTTTTTGGTTGGATAAGTATAACGGATTCTTTTGTTCGTATCTAGATCAATTGAAGATCCGATGGTCGACGAAGTATTCTTGGAATGTTCTATTCTTGGAAACCAAGATCCTGATTGTATGGGCGAACAGGATTGATGGGTTATCGTCAGGTTCCTTTTATAGCTCGAATGATCTTCCTGATTGATTCCGTCCAACGGGTAGATTGGAGGAATTCCTTTGGTAAGTGCCAACGGTATGATGGCATAAAAGAGTATAAAAAGGAAGTCGTTCTAGTTGTTTGAGTACGTGATTGATAGAAAAATTCTAGAGTCTGAAGCACCTTGATTATTAGTCGATACAGTCTGAGCGAAATTGTATACACAGAGAGTGTCTACACTTGGTGATACCTTGAACGAGTGTGGTATATCATCTACACCGAGAAATCAAGGAAGATCAACACTGTAACATCTCTTTGTTCATAGTGGAATCCAGCCAAATTGGCTGTCAGTGTAGAAGAGTGGACGTAGGCTTGAATCAAGCCGAACCACTATAAACCGCGTGTTTAATTCTCTCTTTCCTTACTCAGTCTTACGTTGATTATTACTCTTTGCAAATCCTTCAACTGTCTAAGTATTGCGCCAGTATACAGAAATTATTAAGAAAAATCTTTATACACCTATTCACCCCCCTCTAGGTACTCGTACTAGCAATATCAATTGGTATCGGAGCCTGTGTTCTTACTTTGTTTGAAGTGTTTTACTTCAAAGTAAAAGATCCATGGCTAGTATGCTAGCACCAGGGCTGATGGAAGGGCAAAGCAATACCAGACCACCCTACTTTGACGGAAAGGATTACAACATCTGGAAGAACAAGATGAAAGCTTTCCTACGATCCAAGGATCCTCTGGAATGGGATGTTGTGGAAAGAGGAATTACTCCTACTGCTGCATCAAGCTCTGAAAGAGGAAAAGAAACTGTTGATGCTAGCGGAATGACTCAGGAAGAGACAAACAAGAGACAAGCACTCGATGCAAAAGCAATTTACTCTTTATATTGTGCCTTATCTCCAACTGAATATAACAGAATATCTTCCTGTGTTACAGCAAAAGAAGTATGGGATAGATTACACATCACCTATGAAGGGACAGATCGAGTGAAGGAGACCAGAATTAACATTCTCCTCGGCCAATATGAAGCCTTCAAAATGAAACCAGGAGAATCTATAACTGACATGTTTAGTCGTTTTACAGATATTGTCAATTGTCTTGAGAACCAAGGAAAAAAAATTTCTGATCCCATGAAGGTGAACAAGTTACTACGTGGACTCTCCAAGGACTGGAATCATATAAAGACTTCAACAAGAGAGACGCAAAGAATCATGCCTCTATCTGTCGACGAGCTAATTGGAACCCTTCAGTCTTATGAAGTGGAACGAATTAATGAAGACGAAAATCCAAGAGGTAAGAAATCTATTGCATTAAAATCAAATGATGACTCTGATGATGCAGATTCTGAAGATGATATGGACGATGAGGAGCTCGCTCTCATGATAAGAAGATTCAGAAAACTGAATAGAAAAGGCAGAAGGTTCAACTCAAAGAAACAAAGTTTCCAGAGACAGCAGACCAAGTCTGTTGATGATGAGGAACTAAACAAAGATGTAGTCTGCTTCGAATGTAAGAAGAAAGGATACATCAGACCCAATTGTCCTATTCTGAAGAAGAAAAGAGGAAAAGCTGAGAAGTTTCAAAAAGCTCTCAAAGCCGAAACATGGAGTGATACAGAATGTGAAGAAAGTGATAATGAATATGCCAACATATGTTTAATGGCACATTCAGACTCAGACTCAGATTCTGGATCAGACTCAGACAGTGAATTTGAGGTAAATGATTTTAAAATTCCTGTCAAAGTCTCTAAATATATTGATGAACTGTGTTTCAGTCTTAAGACTTCTCTTAAAAGGATTTCCGAACTTAAAAAGGAAAACTCAGCTCTAAAACAAAAGGAAGTCATTTTAGAAGAAATAGTTAAAAGTCTAGACCTAAATTTTTCTGCTCTTAAAGAAAAAAAAAGATGATCTTTTGAAAGAAAATGTTTTCTTAAAAACGGACTTATCAAATATCTCAAAGAAATTTTCGATAGGATCTGAAAAACTTGAAAAAGTTCTTTCAGTTCAAAGACCTTACTTCAATAAGTCTGGTCTAGGCATGACAGCGGAAACAATTCCCTTGATTGATTTTCCTAAAGTTAAAGAAAGAATAAAGAAAAGACCATCGAGAGAAGCTTACAAAAATCATTTCAAGAAAGTTTTTGTAAAGTCTGTTGGTCGAAATGCTCTAAGGTGTTCAAAGTGTAACAGTAAGGATCACTTTGAAAAAGAATGTCCTATGGTTTGGAAACCTGTTAAGAAAGTATGGCCTAATAATGCTTATCCTACTAACACCAAAGGACCCAAGAAAATTTGGGTACCAAAAAAAACTTGAGACTCTCTTTTAAATGCAGGTCTCCATCAAGAAAAAGATAAAATGGTATCTTGACAGCGGATGTTCAAGACACATGACAGGAGACTCAAAGTGCTTCGTAAAGCTTGTTCAAGTAAACGGCGGAAATGTTTCATTTGGAGGAAACGGCAAAGGAAGCATCGTGGGATTTGGAACTGTGAAAATTGGAAATCTCACAATAAGCAATGTTTCTCTAGTAGAAGGACTCAATTATAACCTTCTCACCATTAGCCAACTGTGTGATACTGGTTTCAAGATCTCCTTTCAAGAAGGAATTTGCTATGGAATTAGTAAAGACTCTACTCAGTCTTTTATGGGTCGAAGACATGGAAACATCTACCTCTTAGACATGAAATTGAATGAATCTCAATGTCTAATTTCAATCCAAGATGAAGCAAGCTTATGGCACAGAAAGCTTGGCCATGTCAATATGAAGCAATTAGCCAAAATCTCATCAAAGCAGCTTGTTCGAGGTCTACCCAAATTACCATATCAAAAGTCCGATCCATGCACACCTTGTATTCTGGGAAAACATATAAGAAATTCATTCAAACCAATAAATCATGTCTCTACTAATCATGTACTATAGTTACTGCATATGGATCTCTTCGGACCAACCAGAACTCAGAGTATTGGAGGTAAGAAATACTTCCTAGTAATTGTGGATGATTTCTCTCGCTTTACTTGGGTATATTTCCTTGCAAGTAAGTCAGAAACCTTTTTGTATTTTGAAAAATTTGCTAAAAATGTTCAAAATGAAAAATGATGTGTTATCTCAAGTATAAAAACAGATCATGGAGGTGAATTTGAAAATCAAGATTTCACAAAATTGTGTGATGAATCTGGTTTTAAACATGTATTCTCTTCTCCATACACTCCTCAGCAAAATGGAGTTGTGGAAAGAAAGAATAGATCTCTTCAAGAAATGGCTAGAACACTTTTAATTGAAAGCAAAATTTCTTCACGATTTTGGGCTGAAGCTGTTTCAACAGCATGCTATATCATCAATAGAGTCTTCCTAAGACCTATTCTTGAGAAAACCCCTTATGAATTATTCAAAGGTAAGAAGCCTATTGTTTCATACTTTCATGTGTTCGGTTGCAAATGCTTTATATTGAAAAATGCAAAAGATCGAGTTGGTAAGTTTGAAGAAAGATAAGATGAAGGCATCTTCCTTGGATATTCTACATCAAGCAAAGCCTACAGAGTCTTCAATAAGAAGAGCCAGTCTGTGGAGGAGTCAATGAATGTCAAATTTCAAGACTCTACGCAAGATGAACCCAGTCAGACTCAATATGAAGAGTCTGAACCTGCTCCAGACCTTCCAGAGCTTACTACTCAAAAAGTATCTCAGACTCTGGAAGACCAGCATCAAGATGTTCATGAAGATTCAAATAAAGAAAGAGATCATCATCCAGACAAATCAACCAGTAACTGGAAACACAAGTCCAGTCATCCTAAAGATCTCATTATCGGCGAAATTAATGAAGGAATTCGCACCAGATCCAAAAGACGTGAAGAGTCTAGTGCTGTTGCTCTCATCTCTGAAATTGAACCAAAAAGCATAGAAGAAGCTTTATCTGATGAAAGCTGGATCGAAGCTATGCAAGAGGAGCTCAGACAGTTCAACATTAACGATGTCTGGGAATTGACGTCTAAACCAAAAGGTAAAACTGTTATTGGAGCCAAATGGGTATTCAAAAACAAGATGAACGAAAAGGGAAAAGTCGTACGGAATAAAGCAAGACTCGTGGCCAAGGGATACACGCAAGAAGAAGGAATAGACTATGATGAGACTTAGGCTCCTGTAGCAAGGTTAGAAGCTATTCGTCTATTACTTGCGTTTGCTTGTTACAAAAATTTCAGGTTATTCCAAATGGACGTCAAAAGTGCTTTCCTAAATGGATTTATCCAAGAGGAAGTTTATGTGGAACAACCGCCTGGATTTGAAGACCCAAAGAAGCTAGACTTAGTCTTCAGACTGAAAAAGGCCCTGTATGGTCTAAAGCAAGCACCTCGAGCTTGGTACGACAGACTAAACTCAACATTTTGAAGCTCGAAGAAGTTAAAGTCTAGAGACTCTCCAACCTTCAGACTCAGAAAGTTGATAACCATCAGACTCAAATCTCTCAGACTCAGACGTTGATGACTATAGACTGTAAGTTGTTACTTTATCTAAACTTGAAAAGGTATGATCTTTCGTTTAGTTATTTTATAGTCTTCGTGAAAATCGAAAAACTTGTCTTTTCAAAAGGTTTAATTTTGGCAGTTATTGATTTAGAAAAGAGGTATTCGTACACTTTCCTTGTACCGATTAAACTTCCCATTTTCAAAACTGAGTTATATATATATACAGTTTTCACTTTCAATCTTCAAAACCCTAAAAGCATTCTCCTCTCAAACTGGTTTCTACTTCGAATTCATCCTCGAGGAAGTTGTCATCTTTTTCTTGGGAAAGCAATCAAAGAAATCTTTTAGAGACAAGAAGAATGTCGTCTTTAAGGAAGTCCTCAAGAATCGCGACAAGGGGACCACAGAGAATGAAGGAGGGACCTACCCACTTCGATCTCACAGAAGAGGAAGAACTATCGAGTCAGCATCAGAACCCGACTCATTCTCCACCACGTCATTCAACGCCTTCTACCCCACAAGGTGCGGGTCAACATCCGGAGGAAGAGGTAATCGAGGACGCAGACCCTGTAAGAGTCCAAAAAACCCTCTTATATTTACAAACTCTACCGTGCATTGAAAAGTACTGGGACTCCGATGAAATATGTGGATGATTTTCTTAAAGGAAAGAACTATGGGAATGAGTACATTTTTCTGAAGAAAATGGAGGATTTGGGAATTGCTCCCAAAGGTAAAGCAGAGGAAGCGCTTGCAAATATTCCGAGTGACCCTCGGATGTCGGGCCCAAATTTGATTGATGGGAACGACGATGACAAAATGTTCACTGATTTTCAACCGAGATTGGGTGTTGCTGCGAAAGTGAAGGGAAAGAGGATGGAGTTATTTAAATCGAAGGAATAGGAAACTTTGTTCTTCAAACTACTGAAACGAGGGGTGATAAACCCTAGGAGTGTCGACTTCGATTTCCTAGATGCTGTGAATGTGAACTTGAGAGAAAAGTTCAGTCTGCTTCAACTGGAACGTTTTTGCACTGACACCACGGACGGACATGCACAACTGACTGCATATTTCTATTCAAATCTTAGCTTTATCGATGCAAATAGAATATCTTTCAGTGTTCGAGATCAGGATTATGTGTTGGATGTGGACATGTTGGCGGACATACTTGGAGTTGAACGGGCACGATATCAACCAGTCAAAGTCTCAGTTGCTTGTGCCACAATGGATCTTGTCGAGGATAGAGATATTGAGGGAAAAATCATCTATTCAAGGATGCGTGCCATCAACATTGTGTTGCACAAAATTGTTATCAATTGCATTAGGCCGAAGTCTACATCAAAGACTGACGTGTCTAATTCTGAAGCAAAATTGATGTACGCAATCAACTCTGGGAAGAAGGTCTCTCTCCCTCACACTATTCTCTTTCACATGTACAGAGCAATGTCAAAAGACAAGGGACAATTGCCTTATCCAGGTCTGGTGACCAGGATCTTCAGACACATGAATATTGAACCGCCACACACTCTCTGTGTTCGACCGTGCGATAAGATGGTGGTAGGTTTAAAGATGTTGACAAAGATGCGTTTGAAAGAACTTTCTAAGGCAATGGAGAAATTCAGAGTGAAGACTCCAGTTCCGTCTGCTTCAAAAAGAAAGGGAAAGGAAGCCATTGGTGCCCCATCCAAAAAGAAGAGAACTCTCATCTTGGAGGATGAAGATGAGGAGGAAGATCTCACAATCACTGCCTTGATAAGGACAAGACGTTCTGCTTCCCAATCAACAGAACAGCAGAAGAAACAGAGAGAAGAAGAAGAGCAAAGAGAGAAGGAGAAAGAAGCTGAAGAAGAAGGAGAAGAAGAACAAGAAAAGTCTGCAGCTGAATCTGGAGAGAAGGATACAGAAGAGCATGATCATCACTCTTCCCCTCTTGATGTCCTAGAGACAGGGGGAGTTGGCGAGCAAGAAAGGTCCTCACCTCATGCTGCCAATAGTGAAGGTCTATAACAATCTCCAGCAGCACCAGAAGAATTTCAAGCTTATCAATTGCCTGAGGAAGGTCATGATACGTCAGAACCAAATCTGCAAGACTTTACAGAAGCGCCATCATCTGCATTCACTCCATCGGAAAAAGCAAATGCAAGTACTCAGACGGAAAATTCTGCAGATTTTCGTCGTATCATGGATATTCTTCTGGAAATGCGTGGCCAAATCTATGCTCTGGACTGTGAAATTCAAGCCTTGAAGAATGCTGGACAAGCATCTTCAGTTACCCTGGAGGATAAAATGAAAGACATCGCTCTGCAACTTCAAGCCAATGCAAAGGGAGAAGAGGTAGCTCAACTGAGGGAAGACTTGAAGAAGCTAGAAGGAGTAGTCCAATCCATGGGAGATTTTCAGATTGTGCGCATTCCCAAGCAGACATGGCATCTTTCTCACCTTTTTAATGTTGACAAAAAAGGGGGAGAAAAGCAATTTGAACCAAACCAACAACCAACTTTCTTCAAATTTCTTTGACTTTAAAGTTTTTTATGTTTGTTTATGACTTGAGCAATCTTGGGTGTGAACTTGAACTTGACTGAATTGGCTGTGGATTTTATTGCTTGACTGTTTGCATTCATATCAAGTGTTGTTATATGGTATTACTCATGAAAGACTAACCAATTTTTTGTGCATGCAGAGTCTGGTTGCTTTATTAATCTTTATGAGATTGCCATATTGCTTGAAAAATGTTTTTGCAGGTCAAAGTGGTTCAAATCTACAGGAAAGTTTTGTCACCATCAAAAAGGGGGAGATTGTTGGAGAAATCGTTCCAGAATATTTTGAAGCTGACAAAACATTTCCTTCAGTCTAGTCTGGGTATCTGCAGATCGTCTAGTCTAAAGTCTGAAGACTTTCTAACTACCAGACTCAAGATTCAAGACTCAAGACTCAAGACTATTCTCATTGACAGTCTTTCTGATCCAGTGACGAAGGAAATCCAGAGCCAAAGTATATGGTTGAGGATTTAATCCTATCATCTGGAGAAGATCTTTTTGGTTGGATAAGTATAACGGATTCTTTTGTTCGTATCTAGATCAATTGAAGATCCGATGGTCGACGAAGTATTCTTGGAATGTTCTATTCTTGGAAACTAAGATCCTAATTGTATGGGCGAACAGGATTGATGGGTTATCATCAGGTTCCTTTTATAGCTCGAATGATCTTCCTGATTGATTCCGTCCAACGGGTAGATTGGAGGAATTCCTTTGGTAAGTGCCAACGGTATGATGGCATAAAGGAGTATAAAAAGGAAGTCGTTCTAGTTGTTTGAGTACATGATTGATAGAAAAATTTCAGAGTCTGAAGCACCTTGATTATTAGTCGATACAGTCTGAGCGAAATTGTATACACAGAGAGTGTCTATACTTGGTGATACCTTGAGCGAGTGTGGCAGATCATCTACACCGAGAAATCAAGGAAGATCAACATTGTAACATCTCTTTGTTCATAGTGGAATCCAGCCAAATTGGCTGTCAGTGCAGAAGAGTGGACGTAGGCTTGAATCAAGCTGAACCACTATAAACCGCGTGTTTAATTCTCTCTTTCCTTACTCAGTCTTACGTTGATTATTACTCTTCGCAAATCCTTCAACTGTCTAAGTATTGCGCCAGTATACATAAATTATTAAGAAAAATCTTTATACACCTATTCACCCCCCTCTAGGTACTCGTACTAGAAATATCATAGTGCAGCTGCTTTGACGTTTATTTCCTACAACTTGTCAAGAACGGACTCTTCGGTTTCTAAAATGGGATCAACAGATAGATTAGCAGCAGCATTCAACAGCTCCACATCAAATAGCATTATAAATTTGACCAATTACGTTTATTTTTCGTTTTTCTGATTGCCAATTTAACCAACACTTCCAGTCTACTGAACAAGTAATGAATAAGAAAAAGAAAGAGATGATTCCTGAGTTGTTTCAAGATAAAATCGAAGCCTAAAATAAGAGAAGCACACTAGCAGTAAAAGGACAGTGCGAAAGAGGTGTCCGTTTCACTTCAGTGAATTTAAATGGAGATAAAACTCAATTTTTTAAATACCAGTTGAAATAGAGTCTCATTTGCTCAAGAAATCTACAGAAAAATCTTAAGCTTAGCTCATCGGGCTGAGGACCGAATTCCATTGATAAGACACTTGTTATGAACCGAACCTAATGCAATGATCTAAGAAACTGAATCTAATGCAATGATCCAAGCAGTATCCCTGGCTACCCTGTACCTCGTAAGCGCGGGTATTGCTTGGATCCTTGATGTCTGGTTACAAGGTAACCTCACCAAACTACACACAAAGCCTTTGCTTCCGTGTTGGGCCTGCCCCGCCTGCCTAACAACTTAGGTGAGCTGACAAGACTGCATTCCTTATCTTAACGTGCCAATGTCTACATGCCCAACAGTCCCCAAGTTCCCCTCAATATATTTGTCTTCCATAGAATGAGGGAATACCATTTTATTGCTTTACATCTTGAAAATCTCAAGGTCCAGATTGAGCTAGGATAAAGCCTTTTAAGGACATGCCTAGGTCCAAAAACCATAATTTAATGTGACATTGAGAAAGTTACCAGCTAAATAGTAACACATAGATAATCACCTGGATCCTTTTCCCTGGGAAAAAAAAGAAAATAAAAATTTACCACATTTTAAGCACATTTGCTAAAAAAAGCTAACTAAAAATCAATTCACTCAGGCGTATCACTATAATCAACTCAGGTTACATCACTTAGGCGTATCACTATGATCAACTCAGCTCATTCTGGCGTATCTCTACCCTTAGATATCAGAGACGCCAAATTTGCTAAAAACATCATAGAATCGTCGCAATTCAAACTCGCACACCACGTATTCATCGAAACTACTTTGAGAGAAGTGAAACAGTTATGGCATATGAGGAAATTGGAAAAAGAAACCTGCTTGCGAGAGGGTATGATGACGGAGGCGGCTCTGAGGCCAAGATGGTCGGGCGATGGTGAAGCCGATGAAATCGAGACTTTGCTCATTTTGCTTATATCGATCGATTGGAGTATTTGCTAGTTCAGTCAATGGGCCAGAAGGCAGATGGTGGCATGTAATGAATGGAAGAAAATATTAGGTAGGCATGTTTTGCCACGTAGACAGTGCATCACTCTACTCATTGCTCACCACGTCTTCAAGTGGACTCACATTATTTTTTCTCCTGAAAGAATGAGGACGGTTGGATGTCCTTACTATAAAGATTGTGAGACGGACAAAATAGAATGCGAAAAAGGTGCTTATTGATTGTTCATTAATGATCCCTGTGGATAGCCAAGGATCTCAAGGTCTCTATGAGACTATCATAATAAAGACTCCACTCATATCACGATTCATCAAGGGTACACCACATTAACTGACATTTCATTGTTCGACAACAGCATAGACCTACTGGTGGATTCGTCCGATTCAGGCTCTTTCAACCGTCTCTCCGTGCTCCTTTGGAGGAAGAAGGCCGGTTGTCGAGGCTGTGAAAGCTTAACAGAGTGGCTGGTCAACATAAGGACTATGCTTGCCATGGTGGGTCTATCAGTTGGATCTTCCTGAACACCTAGTAAACCAATGTGGAGGCATCTAACCACTTCATCTATTGAATATGCGTTGGTAATGAATGGATCTAACACTTCGAGCGGTGTACCAGCTCTCCAATGCTTCCATGCCTGTAAAAATTATTTCAGTGGAGGAATTTCGACTTAATTAGATTGGTAGAGCATAATATTTGCCCTAATAGGACAGAAACAACTTACATAGCTGGCAAGATTTTCACCACCATTTGATTGGAAGAAGCAACTATTCTTTTTGCCACAAATGATCTCTAGGGTTGGAACACCAAAACTATAGACATCGGACTTTGCTAAGATTTTCCCATGCGTTGCATACTCAGGAGATAGGTTGTCACGCCCCGATCCTCAGGCACGCGCATATCCCTTACCTTTGGTCGATTTTAAATTGCGATATCCCAGGACTATATATCGCCGACCCTTTCATTTATATATGCACATGCGGAAGCAATTATAAATCCCCAGACAATAAAACAATGGGATAGATAAGCAGACCATATTTTTCATACTGAAATTCTCAACTATTCCTTTTTATACACATCTCATAGTAATCCACAATACTATATATACATAAGTCTGATCTAACATTTATTCACATGCAGACAGGGTCTAACAAGACAGGATGGGATCTCAGTCCTCATCCGGGTCGTACTTGGGGTCCTCCTCCACGTACTCCTCTTCAGGTTCCTCAACAGGGATCTCCTCATCAGATTCATGCTCCTTAAGCTCCTCATCCAGGTCTTGAAATGGTTATTCAATAACCATTGAGATAACGTCTCAGCAAGTTCTACCCCCTAAGACCAGATTAGTAAACTAATACACCTTAGAGCTACCTATGCACAACATGAGTCAGAGGACTTACCTTGGCCTCAGATCCACCTGCATATTAGCACAGATCGAATAAGCACCCAAGCAATCACATCACAGATCGAAGCATCGATCTAATCAACTTAGTCGATTACACATCAAGAAGACCACTCACGCTCATCTCCATTCAATCATTCAATTTACAACATCAGATCATAACAATGATCAATCGACCTAGTCGATTACATGTTATTCGAATCACCTCTCGATCACATCAACACCATACTTTATAATCTCCATTCGGGTACTCAGTCACAGAGCTAGGTGAATGCTTTGGCGTCTTTTTCTGCCAAGGTGATGAACCAATTACCGATCACGATAATCTCCAGCAGTACACTTAGTCACAGAGCCTCATTAATGCTCTCAGGCATCTTTTTCTGCCAAAATGACGTACCAATTACCGATCACGATAATCTCCAGCAGTACACTTAGTCACAGAGCCTCATTAATGCTCTCGGGCGTCGTCTTTTTCCGCCAAGGTGATGTACCAATTATCGATCACGATAATCTCCAGCAGTACACTTAGTCACAGAGCCTCATTAATGCTCTCGGGCATTGCTTCCGCCAAGGTGACGTGTATAATGGACAGCACTCGTGCGTTCTTTAAGGCGCCGTTTTCACCAGTGATATCCTTCATCACCGAACCACGTATGTCCATACTACTACATGTAATAGACAACACTCGTGTGTTCTTTAAGGCACCGTTTTCACCAGCGATATCCTTTAATCACTGAACCACGTATGTCTCATTACATCATTCCTAATTGGTTTCAGCCGAAAGTTTCCCCAATTCACTTTCACAGTTCCCTCTACTTTACAGTTCATTACAGCATTATCGATGCTAAATAATAACAGTCGGCCATCAACCAATCAATCATTCAATTTCATTTAATTTGGGATAAATCACTGAAATTGCACAATCAAATCAATTCCACGCAATGCAGAGCTCAAATAAATAAACAAACCACTTCATGACAATCAGCACGAAATTTCGATCACTGGCCTTCTCGGTTGAATTTCCAGAAAATAAATAATTAAATAATTAATTTCGAGAAATAAATAAATAAATACAATAAATTCAATTTAGCATAATATAAAGCTCAATTAAATAAACGGACCGCGCCACGATCATCAACATTAAATCCCGGTCACTGGCCATCCTAATTGAATTTCCGGAAAATAAATAATTAAATAAATAATTTCGAAAATTAATATTTAATTCCTAAAAATTCTACCTAGGCCCGATTTGCTTAATTAACACTCAATAAGGGACGGGAAAAATCCCAAGAAGCATCCAATAATTACTATAGGCAATTCTCTATCTAATTACACTAATCACAAAACTAATATGCAAAGCACTTAACTAATAATCACTAATCAATTCTAATCTAACCACCTAATTACATCTAATTAAAACTAATCAACCTTTAAGTATAATTAGTACACTAAGAAGGCATTAATGAGTAAAACTCACTCAAAACGACGGGCTCGACGCAAGGATCGACTTTCCTCAAAGCGGGCCGAGCATCTGGGCTCGGGAAGGCAGCCAAAACGGGCCAAAACCCTCTGCGATACCCATTTTTTGCCTTCTCTGATCGCTGCTGGTTGAGGCGGTTCCGGTGTCGGTTGAGGCGGCCAAGGGTGGTGGAGGGCAAGGCGGAGCTCCGACTAGGCCGACAGTGGCCAGAGGAGGTCGAGCGGCGGCGTACGGTGGCTGGAGGTGGCCAATCGCCGCCTGAACGGGTCGAACAGTGCCCCTCCTGGATGCACGAGCAGGGACCGACGGCTACGGAGGGTGAGGAAGGCGGAGGGCGCGGGCGACACGCGGGCGGAGCAAACGACGGCTCGGCGTGGCTGCGACGGTGATGGCCTTGGCTCTGATGGCGGCTGGTTGCAACGGCAAGCTGCCGTCTCTGTTTTTGTTGTGCTGCGTTCGAACGAGAGGGGCGGAAGAGAGAGGATGCGGTGGAGATGGGCGAGGGTAGCAGGACGGTGCTCCACAGCGGCGATGGCGTCCAGGCGACTGGTCGTGGCTCCTTGAACGCTGCTTGCCACTGTTTCCGCTTTTGCAATTTTTCGAACCAGCCAAGAAGGAGAAGAAGAGAGATGTCGAGAGAGTGAGGGAGTCCAGAGAGAGAGAGTCAGAGGTAAGAGGGAATGTGTCAGGTTGAAAAGTCAAAAAAGGAAAAGTGGAGGAAGCAAAGTGGAAGACAGCAAGGGGGCATTCGGTGGAGAGGCTCACACACGAGGGAAAAAGAGTGTCACGCCCCGATCCTCGGGCACGCACACATCCCTTACCTTGGTCGATTAATAGCGACGCCCCAGGACGCATCGCCGACCCTTTCTATTTTAATAAGCACACGCGGAAGTAATTATAAAATCCCTAGACAATAATTCAATGGGATAGAAAAGTAGGACTGCAACTCGTAGAAACTAGGATATACCTTTATACATACCGGGTTAATTTATTTACATCGCCAGCCGATATTTACAAGGTCAAACACAAGGTTGGTATCAAAATTTATTACTCTAAGACAAACTATTTAGACTCAACTTCTGGACTCTCAGAGTCCACTTGATCCGGGAGAGACGACGGGTCTTCTACATCACCATCAGGTAGGTCTGCTTGATCCACATCCTTAGCCACATCAATCACTTCAGCAGGAACATCGAAGCATAGAAGGGGGCCTATCCTTAAACCGTATGGAGTGGTTTTAAACCAGGCTCTAAAAAGGTCGGGTACTTCTTGATTTGGGGCCTCTTCTGCCCAGACTGAAGTTATCACCAACTCATATGTCCAAAAGCCTCTTAAATCAGGAAAAGCATAGACCCGATCGGTCGTTCTCGAAGGACGACCGTAACGACCAGGGGGATCTACCATCTTCGAACCTGAAATGGTTATTCAATAACCAATGAGACCACGTCTCAGTAAGCTCTACCCCCTAATATCCGATTAGTAAACCAATACACCGTCTAGGTTGCCTATGCACAGCACAAGTCAGAGAACTTACCTTGGCCTCAGTTCCACCCTGCAATTTAAGGTTAAATACATATATTCAAACAATTCACGACATACGATCAAGCATTGATCAATCGACTTAGTCGATTACATGTCAATCGGACCATCTCTAGGTCATTCCCACTCGTACCATAATTTCTCAGTGGTGTACTCATTCACCAAATCACATGTGTTTCTCGGGCGTCGTTTTCGCCAATGACATACCGATCACCGACACCGTGCGTTCTTTAAGGCACCGTTTTCACCAGTGATATCCTCGATCACCGAACCACGTGTCCTTTCTAGGGCGCCGTTTTCGCCAAGGTGACATCGGCAATAGACAACATCGTGAGTTCTTTAAGGCGTCGTTTTCACCAGTGATATTTCCTTAATCACCGAACCATGTTTGTCTATAAGTCATTTACGTGCGTTCTTTAAGGCGCCGTTTTCGCCAGTGATACTTCCAATCACCGAACCACGTATGTCCAATAACATCGTACCTGATTGGTCTCAGCCAATAACATTCTCAGTTAGCTCTCACCATTCTCCCTACTATATAGCCCATCAACGTACTGGCGCTATATATCCATGCTCGACCATTACCAATCAAATACTCAATAATAAACAATTTGGGACAATTCCTCAAATTTCACAATTTAAATCAATTCCATAAAAATTGAAGCTCAATTAAATAAACGGACTGCACCACGACAATCGGCACGAAATTCCGGTCACCGGCCATCTCGGTTGAATTTCCGGAAAAATAATTAATTAAATAATTAATTTCGAAAATTAAATAAATAAATAATAAAATCCAATTTAGGCCCATATTGCCTTATTGGAGCCCGAAACGGGTCGGGAAAAATCCCGAGATGCATTCAATAAATAACCAAACATTTGTACTTGCTAATAACTAGGTCTAACTACCTAACATGCATCATTAAGTCACTAAATTAATTGTTCTAACCTAATCTAACCACCTAATTGCATTTAATTAAATCTAATCAACCCTTAGGCATAATTAGCAAACTAATAAAGCATTAGTGAGTAAAACTCACTTGGTAAAAGCGGAGACCGAATCACCGCAAAGGCGACGCGACGGCGGCAGCCGAAGTCCAAAATTTCGGCGGCGTCGATGCACCCTCGGGCCGGGCCAAGAAACTTCACAAGCCCACAGAAAATTCTGGACTTAAACTTGGGTTTGGGCCTGCTGAAAATATTTCTGGACTTCAAAAGGTTTGATGCAGGTTGGGCCAAACTTCTGCTGGGCTTCTTATTTTGTTGGGCTTCGCTGGACTGGAATTTCTTGGGCTGCAATTGCATGAAGATGGGCTATAGACACGGCCTAACTGCTGGGCCCAAAATCTGTTGAACTGATTCGTTGGGTCTCGCACGGCAAGATGAAGGCCGCGAGTTGGGCAGACCGGGGCATCGATAGAGGAGAACTTGCAAAGCTTGATTTCGTGCCTCTCAAATGAAGACATGAAGAAGGTGATGCTGAAGACGTGTGGGACGGTGGAGGCGTGGAGTTGCTTCACGGAGCCAAACCAAAGAAACTGGGACGCGTTGCTTCGGTTTGCTGCGGCTGGAACGGTTTCACGGGCTGAGATGGGCCACGAGATTTGCTGACTTAGGCTGTCTTCCGTGAGAGGAGACACGGACAGAAGCGGAGATGGGCTGGCCACTGCTTCAGTCAACGAAGGGGCTTCGATTCTCGATGATTGACTTGGCGTGAGCTGAGAGGACTAAGGAAAACGCGTGGAGATGGCGATGGACAGAGGTGGTGCTTTGGTGGGGTAAGTTATACGGAGGAAGTGGACAGCAACATGGGACAGAAGAAGAAGCAGCGTTCGTTGTCTTCGTGGGAACCGAACTCACGCGCAGGTTAAGGACAAAAGAGAAAAGTAAAAGAAAGAAATAAAAAGGGAGAGGATGTCGTTGTCTCATGGCCAGCTGGGAAGAAAATATCCAATTGTTGGATAAACATGGATTAGTCAAAGCAAGGGAAAACAGAGTTGGACTCTGCACGAAAGAGAACCGTCGATGGGGCATGAACCGAGTGAGAGGAAGGGAGAGAAGAATGTGTGGCTGGGGTTCGCACACGAGGAAAAAAAGAAAGAAGGCGTACGTGGAAGGGGAGAGGAAGTGTGTATCCAAAAGAAATAAAAGAATGATGACTTAAAAACTAAATTGAGATTATAATTATAATCGACCTTAAAATGACTTTGACAATAGGACATTCCCGGGCCAAATTCTTCATCCGTTTCGGAATTTGAAGTCTAAACGAAGATTAAGATAAGACGGTCTCTTTATCTCATGAATTTCTCTCAAAACTAAATTTTGATTCAATTTTCTCGGCATTCAATTTTCTGAACAATTAAATTCGGTTGAGGTCCAATTTGAAATCAGAAAAAGCCCAAACAACTTCCATCCACCGATTCACTCACACCAGATGTCAAAAGTCTCTTCAAATTAGCCAATTTGAATTTCCGTTCATTTTCCGTGTTGTCCGATCCGGTTTTCCGAAAAATCCCGAACTCCCCGAAATTTCCTCGAAAGTTGAGTTGACGTTCTTAGAATGACTCATGACACGTCAGGACTTCCAATTTCTAAAATCGAATTCAAATCCGCGGTTATTTTCAATCAAACGCGCTTTTAGTGTGACCTTACCTACCGGGTAGCTTCTAGAAATTTTTGGTGCAATTGACCCGTGGTAGATTTTCTTCGAACCACAATGAACCATCCGACACATTGGCGACTCTCGATGATCGTGAAAATCTCAAGGTTTCAAATACGGGTATAGGGTACCCAAAACGATAGAAAATCGGTTTAGTATCGATCGATGAGAATTTTGCAATCAGGTGGCATCACCCACACTTGATCACACATCTCAGTCGAATCGACCTATCTCCGGTCTCTGATCGATTTTGACAATGCCGTAATGACCCTTGCAGACTAGCACGGTTGAGTAGTCGATTCCTGGTCGAATTCTCAAGTCTATTGCGTTTAAAATCCCTGAATGGCTTCACCGGATAGGTCAGTTATCTCGTGAGTGGCCAACTCCGAGAAAAACACTATAGTCACGTTGACGAAAGGCCCATCTTATCCATTCGAAATTAGAACCTGAAATTCAGGATGTCACAACTCTTCCCCTCTTATAAAAATTTCGTCCTCAAAATTTAAACCTTTATCAATTCTTAAACAAAAAGGTGGGGGGTGCTGTCGTCTCATCGAGTCTCACTTTTCCACGCTGTCTCTTCGGTCTTGTGGTGTTGTCGGACCACTTTAAACAAGGAGACCATCTTGGTAGATAGAATATGATCTTTTTGAACCAATAACTGAACCAACTTTCCACGTACGGCACTCTGTCATCCACGCCTAATTCTTTTAAGATTTAGCACGTGGGTCGAGTCAGGCTCATATGTCCTCGACATCAACACGTGAAAGATGCCATGCACTTACACCTACTTTGGCGACAATGCAAGACGATACGTTAGGATCCTGATTCTTTCTCTAGAATCCCTAAGGAACCTACGTACCTCGGTCTCAGCTTTCCCTCCTTGCTGAAGTGCAAGCTATTTCTCATTGATGACACCTTCAAAAAGATGCAATCATCAATTCGGAATTCTAAGGGCCTTCATTACTCATGATTTCAACTTTTCTGGCAGTTCCGTGCGGTCTTTACTCTAACACTGATCTCGGCAACTGCAATCGCTGACTACTGTACTGACCCTGGCCTGTGATCTTTCTTTCCCTGACTTCATCGTGAGTGGCCAACTCCGAGAAAAACACTATAGTCACGTTGACGAAAGGCCCATCTTATCCATTCGAAATCAGAACCTGAAATTCAGGATGTCACAAAGAGAGGGGAAGGGAGAGAAAAAAAAAAGGAAAAAGAGAGATCCTTAAGCAATATGATCCAAACAATGATCCAAATATTTGAGGAGATCCTTACAAGACACTTTTTGTTGCTAAGCTTAGCTATGAAACTTCTGAAAGTAAGCTTAAAAGGGAGTTTGAATCTTATGGGCCGATAAAACGGGTATGTACATCTGAGAATCCCTGTGCGGGATTGGTAAGAACAATATTTGTATCGCTGCTTTTGATCAACCATTTTGTATTTGAAATTTCATCAAAAGGAAAAAGAGAGTGTTTGGCTAAAAATGAAAAAGAAATGGGAAGATCACAAAATAAAAAGATTTCCTCAAATAGAAAATCCTAATCCCAATTTCTTTTAAATAAGCTCATAGACTCTCAAAAGGATTTTCCAATTTAGAGTTCTTGATCCCCACTTGCATATCTGCATTCAATTTCTCTCTTAATTTCTCTCAAATAACTCTCACAAAAATCAATTGATATCTCCATTATCAAATTGATTATTTTCTTCATCCAAGAATCCCTCATGCTTCTCAATTTCACAATCCCCAACTTCAACTGAACAAAAACGACCCTATTTACCCAATCGAAATTAGAATCCGAAAATATGGATGTCACATAGGTAACCACTGCAAACCAAATACATGGGTTGTAGCATCCATTATGTTATTATAAGTTGATAAAATAGGCAAGTCACTAATGACCCACATTCCAATGAGTATGTACAAGGATTAGCATGTACATGAGCATGGTGTTGTTTCCGATTCTTAGATCAACCAAAAGATAGATCATATAGACAAGAAATTATGAGTCATCTAAGAAAGAATTGAGACTTACAAGGTCCCCACGATGTGATTAGTCTTTGCCCGAGTTTGATCTGCTCCAAAAATCCTAGCCATGCCAAAATCTGAAATCTTTGGGTTCATATCACTGTCTAATAGGATTGGCAAAACTGTACAAAAAAAGAGAGAGTCAAAATCGGTTTAAAACTCTCATTAGATGGCTTGTAGATTAATGACCATCGTTGGTGAGGGTTTTGCGAAACCCGTCGCCAAGAATTGTTGGGGAAGGATAACAATTAGACACTCATCCAGTTAATTCCATGAAAAGATATTGATAGAGCTAATATAATTAAATACCATGATGACTAACAAAAAAGTTACATCAATCAATCAAAGAGGTCATAAAACACAATTGCAATAAATTATTCCTAATTTTGTAAGAGAAAGTGCATTCATAAAGCAAATAGATAATCCTCGTCTTTGTCTTGAACTTTAAACACTATCAAAGAGTACAAAGACTTTCGATTTTTATTTTTATTTTTTGGGAAATGGATCGCTTTCATTTTTCAATTAATGATTTCCAAATAACAATCTGAAGACTTGGTATCATCTAGGCAGCTCTTTGTGGTGAATTTTTCCTAGGTCATCTTAGGAAGGCAAGAGATACTTGCACTGCTGCTTCAAGTAACATTCTTACCCCTGCTCAACTTGGGAGATTGTTAGGAATAGAGAAACAAGAGTTGAATGGCATCAAATGATTTGGCTTTCACTCAGTGTGCTGAGGTTTGGATTCATATTATGGTTAATTATACAAGATAAGCTACCTATATTTCAAAAAAATTGATAGATAGTCTTCTAACCATGGCCAAACTTGTTTTTTCTATCATGAAAGCACTAAGATTAGATCTCATATGTTCTTTGGATGCCTTTCTTCGAAAACTTCAAAGCCGGTTGAGAAATTGTTCAATTCATAGACAGGCCTAAACAGAGGGTACTAGGTTAGAGACGAACCAACCAGGCCGTTTCTGGCCGGTTTCCTTATTGAAATGGACCTGGTGCACCCCCTAGTTGTTATAGTAATAGGTATAGGAGTTCCTGAGATATATGATTGCTGTGGGACAAGCTTAACTTATCCATGAAAAAGAGGAATCCAAGAATTCCTATTTTATGACAGATGGAGTTCAATTGACTAAGAAATTTGAACGAATGTATGGCCACCTCCATCGTTTTATTGACAAAAACATTCTATTGGTTAAGATTTCTTGGCATGGGTTTCTATATCACATCTTGAAAATGAGGAATCTTGAATTGAACCAAACTAATTTACATATTTGAAATTGATACCTTTCTGAGTAAAATACTCATACTTTTACTTAAAATACATGTGTGCATGTACTCTTGAATAAAACTTCCTTTTCTAGCACTTTTGTTAAGCTAACAGAAAATTACTCGTTTGCTTTTTGGAGTAAACCAAATTATACACATAAAAAGAAAAGCCATATTATACTTGGTAGACTTGTTTTAGGTTCTTTCTTGGGTCAAATAATGATATGACACCAAAAAAGTGATCAATTAAATTTCAATTTTATAGAAATGAAACATTATTCTTGTGATCCCCATCTGATAACACAAATTAGTAATAGATCTGAATTATTAGGTTCGATATCTACATTTATATATTTTTTAATAGTCTTGCGATAATACATAAGTTTTCTTTTTTACAATATAACTGATGAAAAATCATGATAACATTATTTTAAGATTTTATTACAGTGACACATCTCTTGTGATGTGCAAATAAGGGAAACAATAATATGTATGTGTCACAGGCCGATCGATTGGGATCGTGACCGCGCGGCGACTCTTTCGGCCCGTGACATATGCATGAGTATTCTGAATCATATAACTTTAGTCATATAATACTAACAAAAGTTGATACTGGTTGTCATTTAATTGATTCTGATATTCAATGTACGTTGGCATCTAGTAATAAGTTTAGAAGAAAAACTATTGATACTTATGGCGTTGATAAATACAAATACAACTTTATTAAAGCTTGTAATAAGGATTAGTAGCTCCACTTGTTTGATTCGATATGGCTTGCTGACCAATGAAAAAGGGCGTCGACCTAGTTTCTATAAAATGTTTAGCCAACATGTCATTGTTGTAGTAGCTTAATTTAAGCTTATAGAGTTGTCTCGTCCAATTTTAAGATCTTGTAGTTTTAGAGTTTATATAACTTGTTACGACCTACCTTTTTCGTGAGGAGGGAAAAAGACATAAGTTTAGGGGTATTACCTAAAAGGCAGACCTATAACCCTCGTCTTAGATGCGGGCTCTCCTAAGCCCATACTTCAAGTGAGTTGGGATATTTAAATTGACACTATAAGGATTTTCTAAAATAGGGAGTCAACACTAGTTATTGGGATTGGCTAAGAAAAGAGATTGAGGCACGAGAGCAAACCTTATTTCCTACAAAACCAAAGAATTTATGATCTGAGACTTGATTATATCAATAAATCAACTAGTGCCTTTTGGTACCTAATATTTGTTAGGTAGTTTGGATTGATTTTTAATCTATTCACTAATATGTGTGGTAATCATGTGAATGTACAATCATTAAAATAATAATTAGCAACTAATGAAAGCATTACAAAAATTGAAAAGTAAAGTGAGAATCTAAGGCGAATAAATAAGAAAAATGCTAATTCTAACTAGGCCAAGGGGAA
This sequence comes from Eucalyptus camaldulensis, assembly GCA_019915185.1. Lineage (NCBI taxonomy): Eukaryota > Viridiplantae > Streptophyta > Magnoliopsida > Myrtales > Myrtaceae > Eucalyptus > Eucalyptus camaldulensis. The sequence goes on along the minus strand of JAHSVA010000013.1, from coordinate 3,098,640 downwards.
ACCTTAGTAGTTCGCAGTCTTATAACAATCGAAATAGAAATGCACAAACAGCGATCTAGCATTTGTCTCTAAGAATACTCAAGCCCTATAGTAAAGCCCTAAGAGCTTATTCAATTTTGTGCTCAATTTTATCAATGATTTTCACTCAATTTAAGAGAAAAATTACTTAAAAACCAATTTTAAAGATTTTTCATGAATCTTAGAAAAAAAATTTGGGAACTTTTAAATTTTTAATGATATTTTATAAAAATTATATAATTATATAATTATTAATAAAAATATTTTATTTAATTTTTTAAAAAAAGATCCGGGTCGTGCTGGGCCTGGACTCGCTGGCCAGGGTTCGCAGGTTGAGCCGCGATAGCGTTTGTGCTCAAGAGCCCAATCCTTTCAATGCCTAGACTCCTATATAAGGCATACGGGCCCACAAATTCACCTTTCTAAATTGCCTTTTCTTTAATCCAGCCCAACCAGCGAGCCCAATTATAGTTACCTAGCCTAAAATATGACCGGCTCAGCTCCCTACTCGGCTAAACTAAGCCCAATTTCTTCTAAACATAAGCCCTAAGCCCAACTACAAATCCCCTCCTCCCGAACGTCCGCACAGGGCATACTCTCCAGCCTTTTTCAATTTTTTTCCTTTTATTTTATTTTACTATTTTTTTATTTCTTTCCCACTCTCATCCTTCTTCACCGAGAACCCACTATTCTTACCAACAACACACCAATAGAAGAGAAAGAAAAAGAGGGAAAGAGGCTGGGCCGGCCCATCCCTAGTCCAGTTTCGCTCCTCCTCCTCCTTTTTTTTAAATAATAATTTTTAAATAATAAAGTATAATAAATAATAATAAAATTTTAAATTAATTTTCTTAATTTTAATATTAGTGGTGCAAACATTACTAATGTCCATATGCCTTGTTTTGTTAGGGGCTAAAAATTAATCCATAATTTTTATGCGATTAATGAATGGTTAAATGAGTCATTAAAATTTAAGTGTCGGCATAACTCAATTTACAAGTTGCAATATTTGACAGAAAATTTCTAGAACAACATAGTTACAATTATATTAAACAAACTCTTAATTTGTGTGATTTATATATCTAATTCCTTGCAAAAAAATAAAGAAGTATCATAATATGATCAATTCTATGCTATAGATCATTTGCAAAAAAATAAAGACAAATTGTCAATTTACCACTTTTTCCTTTGACGACTTCATACGTCACCTTTCCTCTTCTTCGAAGCAAACAAGTGAGAAAGATAAGTATCATTACACCTCCAGTAGGAACCACAATGACAATAGTTATCATAGTGAATTTGTTGCTTTTTCCTACACAGGTGCCATTACATATATGAGACAATTGCCAAACTAATTAAAAAGCCTTTTAGATGAAGGCATGGTTAAAATTTAAACATTCTAACACCCTGCTTAACTATATTGGAATTAGACCTAAGATTGAAGTGTGAAGATTGGTAATTTGACACACAAGAAGGGCCTTGGGATACTTGAATGGAGAGGCTTAATCAAGAAACTCTAAACTTCAATTGCAATTCTAGCATCTGTAACAGTAAAATGATGGGGGTTGAAGGAAAAATAAATTCTAGGATGAACAAATCCCGTTTGATAACCTATCAATATGTAAATTAAATTTGAAGGAAGAGCATAATGAACTATCATTTATTATGATAACTACATTATCATCACCTCATACTCCACCTTAACTCATTTACCCTTGCACTTTGAATTGTGATTCCTATAGTTCCTCACCTCATTGCAACAACAACATGGACGATTCTTGATTTTGGACCTTTATTTAGAATGGCTCTTCCATTTGCTACTTCAAAATTCTCTTTGTAAACCTTGCATCACATCATATGCCATGTTATATTATCGCTACTTCTTTATCACTCCATAGAGAGCAAGACAGACTTTATCATTTCCAGGGAACTTATCATCTGCCTAATTAGAAGAGTATTAGTGAAGTTCTCAAAAGAAAATCCGTCTATAGCATTATGCCTTGTTTCTCATTGGAAAAGGCTTTTTTGACATTTTCCAAGTCCATCTTGAATTTGTTAAACTCATCCTAACTGGGCTTTGATTGATGTACCTTCGACCATGCTAAATTGAAACATCATTTTGAATATATATATATATAAGTAATTATTCAAACCCTTCATTAGTGATATGACTCAAGTTTTTCCCATAATGCCGTCACAACCTTTTTCTCAACCACTTCAATCAACACCTTATCTCACGGAAACAACAAGATTATGCTATTTTCCTTCTTCATCAATTTTACCTCATCAGCATCTTTCATTTCATTCAATAACTCATCCTTACTATCCAACTCCTCCACTGATTTTTGGATTGTTGAGAGCACACATCTTAATGCTCCATTACTTGCTCCTCTAATTGGCCTTCTCACTCTCAGCTCTTGCTCCGAACATGATCCCAAATATGTTATTCCATACAATGATCAGACAACAAAGATGCTATTTCTAGAAATACTAAACTTAGGTTTGATATCAATTGTTGTGAAATAACACTAAAGCCATCAAATATTATAATTAAATACTTGCCAGATACTAAGACATTAAAATTTTTAGAGAAATCAACCAAATAATAAAAACACCAAATACTTACATGACTCAATTGTCGGTTTTTATTTTATAGGGAGAACAAACATTAAAGAAATTCACCATGAATTTGTAGAATTAAAGAGTTTCAATTATTGAACCACTCAAGTGTTTCCACGCTTAGATTACACTCAAGGAATTCACAATTGTGTTTACTCACAACCTCTCATGGTCTCACTAAGAAAATTCAAAAAGGAAATAACTAGACACTTCGAGCTCTATCCGTAATTGAATTGATGAACTCCACTTGTAATTATGGCCGCTGCCGGAGCACATGGACTTAAATCTCTCTGAAAAACCCAGCTCACATTAACCCCATGAGCCGCACGATGAGTTGTACTTGCTGGAATTCCTCGGCCAGACTTAAACATGGACTTTGACTCCAACTGGAATTCTGGTGTTCATTTTGCCTTTCAATTCGATCGAGACTTAAGTCTGCAACCAAGTTCTGATAGCGCGAAAATTTGCATTTTCACACAATATGAGCTGGACTTCAATTGGGTCAGGTTTTCAATCAATGGGTACAAGCTCAACACTTAATTTTGAGAACTCAATCACAAGTTCAAGCTTGAGACATAATTTAACATACACATTCTCTCTCTCAGCAGACTCTATCATGCATAATCAAGCTTTGCACTTGGGGACAAATCAAGCGCCACCATAGCCCTTCCTCGATTAACGGCTAGATGGCTATCTGGTTACCTCTTTCTTCGTTGAAAGAGGCCCCCAGTGTCCAAACATATATATCTTCCTATTAATATTGAATAAACTTAAATCTAATAAGAATAAAGTTCAAAATAACTAAGGGAAAAAAAAGCGCTCATGATGGATAACATGTTTTTGTCGATGATAATTCCTCATCTGCATCTGTAACTAGAGGCAAATCTATTCACCAGTTGCCAACTTTTTGATATAGTAAACAGAGACTTGATTATGGACCAAAAAAAAAAAAAAAAACAACAACAACAACAACAGAGATTTGATTTTCTATTAAGACAAAAAAGAATAACAAATAACAAATTTACCTCAAAAAAGTGAATCTAGATAAAAGTGACCAAAGAATGGGCAGGTAGCTATAAGAGCCATGATGGAGATAGGACTAGTTTTTACTCTCAAAATAGCAACAAATTTAAATTTGAAGGAAGTAGGAAGGAAAGTAAGGGTATGTTTGGTAATATTTTTATTCTGGAAAATATTTTCTATTAAAAAATAATGTTTTTCTATTTCTATTTCTTGGAACAACTTCTTATTAAAATAATACATTTAGTAACCACAAAGAATATATATTCTTCGACAAGAAGAAGAACATGAATGTATTTGGTACAGTCCACATTTTGTAATGTAGAATTTCTTTCAATTTTTTAAATTTTTATTCTTTTTTCTTTTCTTCTCGTGGCAATAGGCGGCGAACAGCGACGTTGGAGGGCGATGAGCAGCAAGAAGAAGAAGAAAATAAAAAAGAAAACCAAAAAAAAAATCATTTTCAGAAGTTATTCTTAGAAATAAGAAAAAAAATTTCCATTTTTTGTTTCTATTCTAAATCTACTCTTGGTCACTTTTCTATTTTATGGAATAAAAACATTAATTGATATTAATAAACGGATTTTTGTTCATTTTCCTACTTCGAGTAGGCAAAGAACAAAAAATAAAAAAACAGAAGTATCGCCATACGTGCCTTAAATAAACTGAATGAAACTACATTAATACAGAAACTGTTAAGGGCAATATTGTCAATTTAGTGAAAAGGTGCAGATTTTTTTTTTTTTCCCTCTCTTTTTGGGTCGGCAAAAGGTGCAGATTCAGCCAGCGGATATAGTCACACCCTTTCTACAATCTACAGACTTCTATGCAACACCTATTTTCATACCTTGACGAGGTTCTGATCATACGGTCGACGAGGCCATGCACAAAGCCACGGGAGGACAGACTCAGCTTAAAATTGATTAGATCCCGGGTTTTGATGTTTCAAAAGTTAAAGACTCGTCCCTTCTGTGTCCCATCCGAAGAAAGGCGAGAGGAAACTTCCACATACCTTCAGGTGTTGTCACGGGAGGAGGAAGGGGAGGCGGAAGGGGGCCTTCAGATGTCGTAAGCGGAGGAGGAGGTGGTGCCCGCACGGCAGTGACGTTGTAAAAGGGGTACAACTCGTACCTCACGTTGCAGCTCGGGGTCAATGTCCTCGCTTCTTGCTTCCCCTCGAGAATATCAATCGCTGACAGGAGGCATCTGTTACACTCCCACTCCGTCAAGTCCGGCGTGCACTGCGCCATCATGTACAGCGTCTGCGAGCTCGTGAACTTCATCTCTGCCTCCGCGAATTTCTTCCCCGACGCGCTGCCTGAAGCCCTATAGGCGATGTCCCTGATGCTCTTTCCAAGTGCTTGCCTGAACCTGGCCCGTTCAGAGATGTTCCAGAGGTTGTGCAGCGTGAAGGAAGGCGTCACTTCCATGACGGAGAAGATGGACTTGTTCGAGTACCTCAGCATGCACTTCTCGTACCAGATCACAGAGACTCGCTGGTTGGGGCATACCTGGCGGATATCCCGTTTTCCAGTGGCGACGCAGTCGCTGCACGTGGCGGTGCTGACGTCGCTGCGGCAGAGGAAGAGCCCATAGGCCTGGTCAGGAGGGTTTTGGCCGGCAGTGGCGTTGGCAAAGCCATCGCTGTTGTTGGTGGCGGCGGAGGAGAGGGAAGAGAGGAGGGTCTTATTTTAAATGATGTTTCGATTCATAATAGACTGGTGAAAAATAAAAGATAAATTGATAATTTTCTCCTTTGTTCCCACTAGCCTCTTTCTCTAAATATATGGAGAGATCGTCAAGAGAGTGGTGAAATCCAATCCCATTAATGACATATCTACTCTAATCCACCTTCATCTATAAGTTTAAATTAATGAGCTATGAAGTTTGTGAATTGATTAAGATAATATAAATTTTGTTGAGGAAACAAACAATCAAATAGTAAGATAAATTAAACAAGAAAATAAATTGAACATCAAATTTATGTAATTCAATTGATCTAACCTATATGTATGGGGAGAGTAATAAATAATTTTACTATACATCAAGTGATACAATAAAAATTATAACTACACTCAAGTCACTCAAATATTGTCAATGTTTCCCAAGTCTCAATTATACCAAATAGCTTAGATAGTGTTTAATTCCATAATTTCTCACAAAACAATCTTTCGATTGTACAAATAAATTGTATAAGTCTTTACCATAAGGGAAAGTATATTCCTTGTTTGAAGTTGTTAGAGTTGTGGACAAATAGCAAGGGAGCAAAAAAAAATCCCCTCTCTCTCTTCTCTCTCTTTTCCCATCATCTTCTTTAATCTTTAGCCATGGGAAGGGTTTGAGCTAGTCTCACCTTACCCTCTCTCTTTTGTTGATTTTGTTTGCATTTATTGTTCTTTTTACATTTTCTTCTCTCCTAATTTAGATTTGGGAGCTCTCTTCTCCTAATCTAACTTTCGATTTGAGAGTTTAAACTCTCCCGATCTAGTTCTAGATTTTGGTACTATCCTCTCCCGATCTAAATTTGGGAGTTTAATAAATATACTTGTGGGGATTCGATACCCCTCTACTCTATTTGTGTATAGGTTTTGCCTTTAGTCTCAATGATGATTGCAAGATTTTTGGCATTTCGTTGAATTATGAAGATTTTCTTTCCACATGTTAAATTTAGGTTTGTTTAACCTATTTTGTTCTGTTTCCAATAAAAAAAAAAAACCTATTTTGTTCTGAGCACGTAAACTTCTTTCTCCAACTTAACAAGCCCACACTTTCCTTTCAAAGTCCAACAAACACTTTTGGACTTAAACATGGATATAAGAAGCCAATTCTAATTCGTGAAAACAAAGTGACACATGTTGCACACACTCGCATTACCCCATTCAACGAGCGACACATGTCACTCAAGGGCCAACTTGTCAGAAAACATACAACCCTCCCTCTTCTCTCTTCACATGTCGCTCGATCCTTCTCCTCCCATCCTCTCACACTTTCTCTTCCTTTTGATCTTCTTCGTGCTCTTCTTCCTTGCCAAGCACCTCCTCTCAACCATGTATAACACTTTAAAACAAAAACCATGTATAATACTTGGATGAGTGCAAGGGCTAGCAAGTTCATCACTCCGTAGGGGCAGCAACAGTACATCGCCATGCAACACACGACCACACCGGCTGTGCACAACTTGCACTGCTTGCTAGAGCACTCGTTTTTAGAAATTTTTAGAAATTTGTAATTTTCTTTATTTTCTTTTTTTAATTCATCTTCTAATTTCCTATTGACAAGGTCATCAAGTCTCGGTGAATGGCCACCAAAGAAGATAAATAGCAGGATAGGAAAAAAGGAAGAAAGAAGAAGGAACGAAAAGAAGAGGGAAAAAAAATAAGCATAGAAATTACAAAACGACATTGTTTTCAATCTCATCGAACACATTAGATCACCAATCATTCTACGTAGGATAATTAGCATTGACTAGATCACCATATCAGCGATCTCCAACCTAAATTGGCTGGAATGACTATATTGGGAAACATACAAATATTTAGTACTGTAATGATCAAATTAAAAAGCTTATCACTAACTTGGCAGTTATAAAATAGGCTTACAACTTTTTAAACATTTTTTCCACTTTTCCACACCTTAAGTTTTTTTGAATTGGATATTCTAATGGAATCATATTCTACTTTAGTTTATTTTGTGTGTGTAGCCCATTTGTCGATTATATGTCCATAATTATCTTAGACATGACGAATTTCATCATAATCTTTGATCTTCACTTTTGTGTTAACACGTTGATCTTTGTCTAAATAATTGGTAAATAGGTAAAGGATGATAGAGATGGGAGTAGAAAAAGCAAATGGTAGGGTTTTCTTTCCATATTCTAATAATATATTTCAAAGTGCTTTTATCCGACTGGACCGCGTGCAGTGGTTTCTTTTTATATTCACCCACCAACGAGGTTTCTTTTTTATATTCATCCACCAATCGGTGTCCGGATTGGACAAATGACCATCAAGTCTCCACAGCAACAATTAAACATAAAATAAAAGGAAAAGACTTAAGATTGAATGATTGCTAATGAATAATGGATCAACCGTACTTTGATCTCCTAAGTCTAACATTGACCACTAACGATAAAAGTCCAAAAATTATCCAAAAAATCTAAAATATATTATATTTTTATAAATTCAATCATAAATCTTTTTATATTTTCCTAATTGGGTTCATACGGCCAATTTTGATCGGAAATTATTGACATGGACGGCCATTGTTGACGTGGCATTTTGTAAATAATATCTTAGTAATATTTTGAATATTTCATTTTTTTTTTTTACTTTTCTTTGCCTTTTTTTCTCTTTCTTGTTTTTTCGGTTAAGGCTGACGACCTTTGCCACCGACAAGTGAGGGCTAGTTGACCCTCGCCGACCTTGGGTGAGAGTGTCATGCCCCTCACTAACTTTGGCTGAAGGCTGCAACGCCCTTGTTGACTAAAGTGAGGGCTCGCAAGCCCTCACCCAAAATTGGTGAGGGTTGTGGTGAAGGTTCATGAGCCCTCGCTGACCCTCACCCAAAAAAAGCAATAAAAAAAGCAAAGAAAATTTAAAAAAAAAATCAAAATAACATTAAAATATTATTAGAAAAGTGTCACATCAGTGTTGGCTATCCATGTTAGCAATTTTCGGCCGGAAGTGTCCAAATGGACTAAATTGACAAAATTAAAAAGTTCAGAACTGAATTGGTAAAATTGAAAGATTTAAGATTAAATTGACAAAAGTGCAATAAGTCTATGATAAAAGTGTAGGGTTATGCCAAAGCTATATACGTTGTATTTCCAATGTTTTCAGGATAATTATTGTACAAATGTCAAATTTTTTGTGCAATAATCATTTAAGTGTCATAACTTTTTCTTCGATCATTTGAGTATCATAATTTTAGAGAAAAAACACTTATATATGTGTTATAACTTTCAATTGATGAATGTTATCAAAAAGTTATATCACTCAAATGATTGATTGAAAAGTTAAATGACATTTAAATAGTCAAAAAAATTATGACACTCAAATTATCAAAAAAAAAAAGTTGTACTACTTGAATAAACACCGTATGGAAGTTATGACACTTATGGTATCTTTTTTTCCGACATTTTCCCATACATGGCTAATAAGCTAGCTTAGAAAGCTTTATTTGGAGAAAGTTACTAATGTCAAAATCTTAGTTTTTAAGATATATTGAAACTTTATATCGTATGTCAAAAGTTAGAAACCTTGTGGATAATGATTGAATTCTAGTTATAGGTTCATAGAGAGTTGTTGTGACCTACCCCTCAATAGGGAAGAAAATAGGTTTAGAGGTACTTGCTTATGAGATGAGTCAAATGATTCATTCAAATGACAATCTCGAATGGACCGTCATTTGCTTACACCATAAAAGAATCATCGATCACAAACCCATATCTTGCATTACATTGGACATTTGATTTTCATTCAATTAATCCTATACGAATTTCTACATAAGGAGTTGCCATTAACCTATTGGGATTAGTTGAAAACCAAGTGAAGTATGGGAGTATATTTTACTTTCTATGTAAGCAGAGAATTTAGGCTCAGAGACTTAATTACACTAATAATATATTAGTGCCATTTTTGTATTTAATCTTGTTTATTTCAAGAAGATTTTAGTCAGACAGTTTGGATGATTTTATATCTATTTACTAACATATGAGATGATTATGTGAGTGCGCAATTAATTAAAATAATAAGTAGCAACTAAATAAAGCATTAAATAAATTACGAGGGAAAGCAAGCATTTAATGCTAAGAAATAAATAAATTTCAATCCTAACTAGGCAAAAGAGAAGCCATAATCATCATATATAAAGTGTGCAATTAAGAGCATTCTTCTTTATGGACAATTCGAACTCTATGGTAAGGCCATACGAGCTTGTTCAATTTTTTAGTGCAATTTCCTAAATTAATGATTTTCCCATAACTTTAAGAAAGGCTATCCTAAAGGACTATCTTCAAGCATTCTGGAGGGGTTCTAATTTTTTGGAATTTTTAAATTTTTCTGGAATTTCTAAATTTATAAGATTTTTCTGATTTTTAATATTTCTATTAATTTTTTAAAATTTAAAATTAATTAATTAATTAATTATAATAAAAAAATTTAACATTAAAATAATATAGCATAAAACGGACATCCGACCCGGATCACGACCGATCGGGCCCAATCCCTCAACCCCATGAAAAAGAAAGGGTAAAACAAAAGAAAAGAGCCCTGCCCAAAACCCATACAACAGGCCAAACCTAAATCCTTAGGAAGAGACGAGCCTAGACCTGCTGAATCAACTAAGACCCGAATTTACTAGTTCTAATTAAGCCCAAACTTACTAAATCTCACTTAATCTCACCTAATCACTTTCTCTCTTTTCCCTTTTGCATGTAGCCTTCCTTAAGCCTTCTTCCCCGAAAGTCTTCTTCCTTAGGTGGTCTTCCTCAACGAACTACACCTTCATCGGTTGTCCACTTCGACAACCACCACTCGCCAGCTGACCTCTCCGCGGATTTCCTCTTGTCATCGGACAGCCATTGTCGGCCACAAAGCACGAAACGCTGAACCACATAAGCGATGACAGTGGTGGGGGCAGTGAAACGATTGAACAACCAACGCCCAGGAATGTTAATCACAAAAACGACACCTCAACAGGGGATCAACAATCGTTGATTGATTGACTCTCTCGTGCATGCGAGCTTTTCTCTACCCTCTGGTAGCGATGCCTCCTCCCCAAACCCTAGACTTCGTCTCAATCCCGCTAATCTCTTTTCCTTTTTATCCTTGATACAGTTTGATTCACAAAAAAAAAAAACAAAAACCCTAAAGAATGTCTCGCCAATTCTGGTTTGTCGAGTATGGTGGCTTTCTAATCTTCACATAGTTTGATTAAAAAAAAACAAAAACAAAAACCTTAAAGAATGTCTCGCCAGTTCTGGTTTGTCGAGTATGGAGGCTATCTAATCTTCACATAGTGTAGTAGCAGCGTATGATTGGCAGGATCTTCAACTTATGTCGCTCCACTCAAGGTTGGATTTCTGTCCCTTTAGATCCGTTGGCAGAGTTAATAGTGTCTGGATGAAGAAGGTTGTAATCTGGTTCTGGACTTCTGGCATAGTGGTGGGTTGTTGAATATGATTCTGATCAGTACTTTTGGAACAAATTCTTCGTAGATGCTTCTGTGAAACGGTGTGGATCCAGCTTTGATAAGGAGATCTACTGAAAATAGTATTGATTTTTCTGACAGCAAGATGCTTGATAAAATGTCTGAGAGGGATTTCAGAAGTATTCATAAATATTGACGGCTGCTATTAAGTTTTTATGGTCTTTACACAGCATGGATAGAAAATATGACAATGAGTTGCGGGTTGCAGCATTATGTAAACGATTAGGTCATCTATGGTCTGAGGAAGATGTCGTTGCAGTAAACCCGGAGATATCCTTACAGAAGAGAGATGAATGTAAGAGAACAATTTTGGATAAACTTTACTCAAAACCTAATGTCAACTTTCCAGCATTCTTCACAACTATAAAGAAAGCATGGAAAGTAGAGGCAGTAGAATGTGCACAAAAAGGAACAGGTCTCTTTACCTTTGTATTTCAATCAGAGATGGAAAAGGACAGAATCCTGAAATCTGCACCTTGGTGCTATTTCAGCAATCTGCTTGTACTAAAACAATGCGAGCCTGAAATTACAGAACACTGTTATGATTTTTCTAGAGCAGCCTTCTGGGTAAGAATTGGAGGAATTCCCCCTGGCTGGAGGGTTGAAAAAGTTTACCATGATTTGGGGAAAAAGCTCGGCCAGGTCCAGGAAATTCAGCTCGAAACCATGGGAAACCTGCAACAAAAAGGAGGAAGCGTCAGAGTGGAAGTAGACTTAACTACTCCTCTGAAAGCAGGAACCATCCTGGATATTGGCCATAAATGGTTGTGGGTTGAATATAAATACGAAAGATTACCCCATTACTATTACTCCTGTGGAAGAATAGGCCACTATGCATAAGATTGTTCAGAAATCCCTTATGCAGAATCTCCATGGGCAACCGACAAAATTGGCTCCTACGGACCATGGCTGAAAGCAGAAGTCAGTGATCATAGCCCTTATTGGGAGGCTTTTTATGGCAACATTGAAGAAGACATCATAATAGAAGAAACCATACCTGAAGAACCTTCTCTAGGCAGAAAGCATAATCAAATTATAAGAGAGAAAGATCCAGAAATGCGTCTCGAAGTATGCAGTAAAAGAAGAGCAGAAAGTTCCATGGAGACGGAGATATTGGACACCCTTATTACGAATCAGTAGGTAACCAAAGATCATGGAAAACATATCATTTGCTCAGATGTTCCAATACAGAATTCTTTGAAGATAGGAAAGAGTAGCAAAAAGAATATGAAAGTGCAGAAAGCTAAAAAACAGAAATGCCTACCTGAACCTATACCTCTTATCATCGATGAGTCAGGCATGACGGAAACACCAATGAAGATGCTTAAGGATGGCACAGATTTGGCTTTGGTGGCTAGCCCTAATAAGCCACCAAAGAAGACATGAAAATTATTAGCTGGAATTGTCAGAGGCTGGGCAACCCCCTGACAATCCAAGAGCTAAGAGCATTAATTGCTCTGGAAATGCCCAGTATAGTTTTTCTAATGGAGACAAAAAACAAAGCAACGAGGGTGGAAAGTATATGCAGGAAACTTCAAATTCGGCACTTATTTTTAGAAAACCCAATGGGTATAGCAGGGGGGTTGGCGTTAATGTGGAATGAGGAAGTATCATTGCAAGTGCAAAGCAGCTCAAAACAATATATTGATGTCAAATGTACTGAACTAGCCAGGAAAATAGTGATGCAGATAACTTTTATTCATGCGTCCACAAATTTTGGTGAGAGAATACAACTATGGTAGCATTTGAAGATATTGAAACCCCACAGTTCCAACCCATGGATATGCTGGGGTGATTTTAATGAGATTCTATATGTGTGGGAGAAGGTTGGGAGAAGGGAAGCAGATACTAAAAGAATCGCAGCTTTCAGAGACATGCTTAGTGAGTTATCTCTGATGGATATGGATAGTCAAGGATGCGCATTCACGTGGGCGAACAACAGAGAAGGGGATGATCTTGTTAAAAAAAGATTGGATAGGGCGTTATGTACCTTGGAATGGCGAGTAATCTTCCAGGATGCATAAATCCATGCTCTTCCAGCAATAGGCTCGAATCACAGTCCTCTTGTTCTGAGGCTATACCCTGCCCAAAGGAAAAGAAGAAGAGAATTTAAAATGGAGCCTTTCCAGTTAGAAAATGAAGAATATCATGAAATTATTCATCATGCATGGACTAACACAGCCTATCCTCAGCCAACTTTCTCAGACAAGCTTCAGGAAACAACAAAAAAATTGACACGATGGAGTCAAAGAAAGTTTGCTCATGCACCCAGCAGGATCAGAGAGTTAACTCATGCCCTAACATCAATAACTAATCAGTCACATTCAAGTAGAAAGGAAGAGAAAAGCATCATCCACCAGATAGACACATTAAGAAAGCAGGAGGAACAATATTGGGGATTGAGGTCGAGAATTAAATGGTTACAATGGGGAGACAAAAACACACGTTTCTTTCATGCTACAACAATTCAAAGGAGGCGTCGAAATCACATCACGATGTTGAAAGTGGAAGATGACAGATGGTGTTGGGATCCAGGAGAAATCAGGATTCACATCAAAAATTATTACAGCACCCTATATACAACAACAGGGGAACGCCATTATCAGCCAATTTTATGCCAATGCCATACTCCTATTGATGATCGCATAAATGCATCGCTGGTGGCTAACCCCACGATGGAGGAAATCAAAACGGCAGTTTATCAATTGGGAGCATTGAAAGCGACTGGTCCTGATGGGTTTAATGGTCTGTTCTATCAAACTGATTGGGAAATTATTCAAACTGACCTATTCCATCTGGTACAGAACTTCTTCAACACTGGTGTTTTGGATCCTCTTCTAAACCAAACATACATCGCCTTGATTCCCAAAGTGAAAAACCCTGAGACAATTTGTCAGTTCAGACCTATCAGTCTTTGCAATTTTAGTTATAAAATCATATCAAAACTACTTGCAAATAGATTGAAGCAATGGCTGCCATAGATAATTGAACCTGAACAGAGTGCCTTCGTACAGGGGAGATAGATACAGGATAACATCCTAATCGTGCAGGAAGTGCTACACCAGTTGCGCACCACCAAAAGAAAGAAGAAACATCAAGCAGTACTTAAATTAGATATGCAGAAAGCATATGACCGAATTGAATGGGATTTTCTTCGCGATTGCATGCTGCAAATGGGTTTTTCAGAGAAATGGGTGGCCTTAATAATGCAATGCATCACAACAGTGACATTCAGCGTTAAGCTTAATGGAGAACCTACCCCGTTTTTCAGTCCTTCCAGAGGTCTAAGGCAAGGAGACCCATTGTCGCCTTATTTATTCATCCTAATCACTAATGTGTTAACTTGGTTGATGCAAAAAGCAGTAGCAGAAGACAGCATACAAGGTATACAGCTCAACAGGTTTTGTCCTAAGCTTTCTCACCTTATGTTTGCGGATGATGTTATTTTCTTCATGGATGGGACTTTAAAGGAATGTCAGAATTTGACACTTACAATTAATCAGTATTGCTATGCAACGGGGCAAGCTGTCAACTTAAATAAGTCAGGCGTTTATTTTAGTTAGAATTGTCCCCCACTACTTAAGAGGAATATGGCTCAAGAACTGAGAGTACATGTTTATGACAAGATAGGGAAATACCTAGGTATCCCTACAGAATGGGGACAATCTAAAAAAGAATTATTTGCATGGATACTAACCAGAGTGAATTCAAAGCTGGAGGGATGGAAGGAAAAATTACTTACCAAGGCAGGAAAGGAGGTCTTGATTAAGAGCGTGGTGCAGGCCATACCAACCTATGCCATGTCGATCTTCAAGCTACCCTTGTCCATCTGCAGAGCAATAGAAAGGCGAATAGCATCATTCTGGTGGCAGAAAGGAGACTCAAAGAAAGGAATTCACTGGAAGAACTGGGAAGCAATGAAGACAAGAAAGGATGAAGGAGGGATGGGGTTCAAGGACTTAATCACCTTCAATTGTGCAATGCTGGGTAAACAGGTCTGGCGTCTACACAAGTCCCCGGATGCGTTATGGAGTAAAGTTTTAAAAGGAACATACTTCCCTTATGGAGATATATGGAGTGCACAGAAGGGCCAGTGCTCTTCTTGGGGCTGGCAAAGTATGCTGTTGGGGCGAGACTCTATGAAATCAGATGTCAAATGGTTAGTTGGAGATGGTAAATCAATCAAAATAAGGGAGGACAAATGGTTATCACAGGAGGTAACAGGGGAATCAGTAAACCAAACAGAACCAACTATGGTTGAAGATTTGATAAATGAAGATACCCGAACATGGAAATAGACTCTTATTCATCAGTACTTCAAAGAGAAAATAGCAAGCGAGATTCTAGCTATTCCCTTAAGTAAAGATCCCAAACCAAATAGTAGAATATGGACAGGAAATTGCAAAGGAGAATTCACGGTGAAGAGCGGATATAATAGATCCTAAGCAACGACTATTAGACCAACTTCACAGAAAGCCTCGCGTTCTTACCAGCCCCCACGCTCTTTATGGACGCAGATCTGGAGTCTCTCTGTCCCACCGAAAATTAGAACCTTCCTCTGGAGCATCTGTCAAAGCGCCATTCCCACAAGGGAGAACCTCTACAAAAAGAAGATCACACCAGATCCTTTATGTCAGCTATGTCATACGCAAATTGAAACCACCGAACACCTCTTCCTATTCTGCAGGTGGACTAAAGAGATCTGGAAAAACATCTGGCTACAGGGGCCGTATAGGTTGAAACAAATCAAAAGGCTAGATTAGTGGCTTTCGACAGAATTCGCATCTCGAAAGGGTTTACCTGAAAGAGAGCTCATCGCAAGGATCCTATGGCAGATTTGGAAGGCGCGAAACGCACAGATCTTCAGAGGAAAAAACCCAAGCCCGACGGACATCCTCGACCTCGCACAAACCCAGAATTTAACCTTCAGCAAAGGAATAAAGAAAAACCCAGAACATACCACATCAAAACGCTTACCAGAGGTCTGGATTCCACCGGGAAAACGTCAACTGAAAGTGAACGTCGACGCCTCATGGGTACCAGGAGAATACCTCTGTTCTGTGGCCGGAATCGCAAGAGATGAAGAGGGATCTGTAGTCGATGGCTTTGCGGCAGAGGCTAGGGCTTCTTCGTCGATCCAAGCAGAAGCGGAAGCCGTTTTACACGGTATTTGCTTTATCTTGAACTGGAAGTCGTCGCACGTGAAGGCACGAAGTGAAGTAGTTCACTTTATCTGTGAAAGCGACAGCTTAGCGGTGGTGAATTTCGTCCTGGGGCGGACCGAGATACCATGGAATTTAAGAGACACAATTCAACGTTGCTGACAAGAGCTCCTTATGGGCCAAAACGTAATAGTAACCCACTGTCCCCGGGAGGCAAATCAAGCTGCTGATTGGCTGGTACGAGCTCATCGTGCAAAGAAACTTCCTCCAAATTGGGTTAATACACCCCCTATATCTCTTTGGAATATTTTAGTTTCAGAATGTAACCCATCGTTGTGTTCTAAGACTACTTAAGCTAATGCATCAGTATCTCTTTCGACCAAAAAAAAAAAAAAAATAGGGGATCAACACAAGGACACTCGGTTTTGGCCAAAAAGGGTAAAAGCGAAACTCGATCTCGACGAAGCATTTCATCAAGCGGTTTGTGTGCACCATCGAACAAATGGTTTCCAGCTCAATCGTGACCGGAACCCGGGCTACAAATCCTTAGCAAACGATGAGCAACAGGCAACGACCTAGCTAAAGACCCACAGGGGCTGGAGCTCACGTGAGCGAACGGCCACGACCACTACCCCGGCGTACCCAAGAAAGTAGCAAACAGAGGGAAAGAACAAAGGCCTACTGGTTCGGGCTTGAGGACATTTACCGGGAGAGGCCGCCGGACGGAGCACGTGTGTGGCCGAGGTGTTGGCCGAGGCTCTCTCTCTCGCTCTCAATTCAACCTCAGCGTTTCCTCTCTCTCAGCTCAGAAATCACCCCCTTCAGCTCCCAATGATGCTCTCTTGCTCTCTTGTTTTCTTCTTTGCTTCCTCCTCCAGGCGAGCAATGGCCTCCTTCAATCTCCGCGCCCCCGCTCTCTCTTAATTCCTTCCTCTTTTCTCTGCGAGCCCCACTGTCTTTTCTGTCTCTGCCTCTACTGTCCCCATTGTCCCCTTCGATTGTTGTTTAGCCATCCTCCAAAACCAGGAGAGAAGGAGAAGAGGAGAAGAGAGGGCCGGGCCAGGAGAAAATGAAAAGAAGAAGTGGGTTGGGCCGGCCCAAGAGCAGAAGAAAGAGGAAATGAAAAGAAGAGAGGGCCAAACCGGCCTGCCTCCAGCTCGGTCTCGCTTCTACTCTTTTTTCAAAAATAGTTTTAAAAATAAGATAAAATAATAATGATAATAATATTTTTATTTTTTTAATACTGGTAATGCAAATGCTCACCTAATGTCTATATGGTACAATTTAATGAAAATTATTTTGCTAGATTTTTAATCCATAATTTTCTATGTAATTACAAAATGGCTAAATAAGTTACCAAAATTTAGGTGTTAATAAAAGTTCTAATATAATAATCCAAATTCCACTTAACTTTGGCTGTGCACTCTAATTCCAGGATGTCGTTCTCCTATTTTCGCCAATCTAGATGAACCCGCATACACTATTAGTGAATTGGCCTCAAAGACATTAGAGTAAACCCATCGTCCATTGTGCAAGCAGCCCACCACTTCTTCTTGTGATTAGAATTGCTAACAATAATAGAATTTCCATTCTATTTTCTACCTTGTCACCACATACTCTCCGGTTAGACTTCTAATGAACTTACCTAGAATTTAGACCTTTCAAAAGCACTAATTCATCTTAACAACATCTCGCATTGTCTTCCAAATTCAATGTTGATCCTTTGGTGATTTTATCATGTAGGGTGTGGATTCATCATCGAAGCGTCATTTATTGATGTCGCTGTCGAGCCATTAATAGATGTAGTCGACACTTCTCTACCACCAGCGTAAGTCAAATATACGAGAATGTTGGAAGGGTCGCCCTTTGGCTTACCAGCACTAAAAACACCCATGATATGGTTGGCTATCTTGATACATTCTCTTGAACACATAGCAACACAATGTGGATGCATCTTAATATTTTATTTCTCAAACTGTCCTCTAATATCGAATCAACAAGGTGATAATGGGTCTATAAGATTAAATATAAGACATATGGTTCTATTGAGCATTACAAAGCTTGATTAACTGTCAAGGGTTTCACAAAGCCGAAATGTTTTGAATTATTGGGAAAAATTTTCCTCAGTAACTAAGGAAGTCATTATTCATTCTTTTCTCTCCATCGTTGCTTTACTGTCATTGGTCCCCACGCTAGACGTCCACAATGCCTTTTTCCATAGTGATTAAGAGGAGGAAATTTACATGGATTTTCCGTCGAGTTTAGGCAAATAAGGAGAATTTCAAATATATCATCTCCATAAATCCATTAAAGGCAGCTTGTATTGTTAAAAATGGCATGTAACGACTAAAAAATTAGAATCAACATGTCTTTATTTATTTTTTAATCCATAAAAAAATTAAAAAGATATTAGGAAAGAATTATGGAATCATATGTGTAAAACATTATGTATGATCATGTTTGTTTGAGAATATAACAGAATATGAGAATTAATGACCAAAACAAATGAGACTTACTGAAAAAGAACTAATAAAAATGATTAGAGATAAGAAATAGACATATAGAGACCTATACTTCTCACTTTGACCAGCAACAATAAATCATGAAAAATGTTTACCTTCTTGTCAGAAGGAGAAATCGTTTTCCCCAATCTAATTTCTTGTTTTCAGTGCTTGGAAAATGCTCATCATAGATTGACTAGGATTTCATTATCCAAACACTTAAAAGTTGAAAAACAATTTTTTGAAAATGATTTTCCTTCAAACAAACAGACCCTAAGAAATAGATATATAGAGACCTATACTTCTCACTTTGACCAGCAACAATAAATCAAGAAAAATGTTTACCCTCTTGTCAAAAGGAGAAATCGTTTTCCCCAATCTAATTTCTTGTTTTCAGCCCATGGAAAATGCTCATCATAGATTGACTAGGTTTTCATTATCCAAACACTTAAAAGTTGTAAAACAATCTTCCGAAAATGATTTTCCTTCAAACAAATAGACCCTAAGCTGTAATCAATAATTTGTCCTTCATAGAAAAAATGCAATTTTTTCCCTATTACCTATTTGAGCACATCGATTGTTTATCGGGGGATTAACCATTGATTGATTAAAAGCGACCCTTTACCAATGGTTATATAAGTGAGCCATCCACCTTAGAAAAAGTTGTTACCTAATATGTATTTCATCTTGACTTTGTAGCATTAAAGAATTGAATGAAGCATTAATTCCAACAACTTATAATATCTGTGATGGATTTATGAGATGGGCTTAAGGCCCATCTGCCCAAGTTGGGCCTAAAAAGGCTCGGCCCACGGGAATAGGGCCCGTGGATGGGGGAAGGTATAAAAGGGAGGAGAGAGAGAGAGAGAAGACACCTTTTGGAAAATCAGAACGTACGTACGTTCCTCTCCTTCTCTCCCTCCAAGAAAAAGAAAAGAAAAACGTTTTAGGCGTCCTGTATTCCCTTCAAGGCAAATTGGTATCATCGGATCAGAATTTCTTCCTCGATCTTCGGCATTGGTGTTTAATCTGTGGCCAACAAGGTACGCTCGAATCCGTGGTGTGCTTTATGATCGGTGATACGTGTTATTCCTGGGCTTCGTCTTCCGCATTACTTTAGGGGTTCGATTTAGTGTCGAATCCGGTTTTTCGGGGATCCGTTATTCCCAACATTGGTATCAGACCTCTAGTTCACGTTTTCCCGATCAATTTGATGTTTTTTGATTGATTTTTCGCAAAAACCATTCGGCCGTACGGATCGGGGCAAGAAATCCTGATACTCGAGCGTTGTTCGGCCATTTTTTTTGAGTTTTCGTAAGTCGAAATCGTTTTCTGAACACATAGGGAGAAATGCGACGTCGAGACGAGTCCGGCGACATGTCGCACGCCGCCGTACGACGTCGCACGCGCCCGAAGCGCTGGCTATGGCCAACGCTTGCGCCACACGCGCCGGTGACGAATCGGCACGTGCGCGCCAGCGATCGGCGAAATGGCACGCGCCGGTCCGCGGACCAATGCGTGCTGACGTCACTCGATGACGTCATCGTGACGTCATCCAACGGTCGGTAACCGCTCGGATGACGTCACCGATGACGTCATCACCGACGACGTTTCGCCGGGCAGTCACCGGCCGGCGACCCGACCCGACTCACGGACGTAGGCACGCGCCCGACACGTGCCATATGATGTCTGTGTGACATCATCCCTCGCACGCGGGAGGCACATGCGGTCGGTCCGCGCGAGCGGTCCAACTGGCCCGACCGGCCTGTCCGGTTCGACTGGTTCGACCGGTTCGACTGGTCTGACCCACGCGCCGGTTGACCCGACCTGTTGACCAGTTGACCGTTGACCGACGACCGTTGACCGTTAACCGACCGTTAACCGTTGACTTTGACCGTTGACCGTTGACTAGAAAAAAAAAAGGAATTTGTTTCTTTTTCAGTCATGCCTATGTAAGTTATAGGTAATCCATTTTTAATTCTGCATTTGTTGCATGAATTTTGGAAAATTATGTATTTTCCCTTATATTTATTATGGATTATGAGTGATCCATTTTTTAGTTCTGCATTGGTTGCAGGAACTATGATGCGTTATGCAAGGATACCTGCAATCCCGAGAACGGACGAGGGAAATGCAAGACTTAAGAGGCTGATGACAGAGTTAGCTGATTATCGGTGGCATGACGGTGATTTAGTATCACATGTGGTCAGGGTCAATCAGATGATACAGGAAATCATCTGGAATGGTTATCTTATGCCAGATTTTAAGAAGGTGCTGGCTTTGATGAACACTTTTCCACCTGAATGGCAAACCGTGTTGGATCAGCTATGGGAGGTCAACGTGGTCCCGGGTTATAGGAGGCTGGTGGAAGCTTTTGTAAGAGAGTACTATAGGATTAAATTGGCCAAAACTTCAACCCTTAGATTGAGCGCCACATGGCGCCGAGTGAATGCGGCTTGGAGGCGACATGAAAGCTCTCTAAAAGCTTTTCCATGGTTGGCAAATGTGCCTTCAAATTTCTCAGATATTATGGCTAATAGATTAGAAGGGACATTCCCTATTTATTTCTTTGATTAATTATGTAATGTTTACTACTTGATTGTTGTTGATGTAGCAACCGATATGTTAGTTGTATCATGTGAAAGCATTGTTATTTTATTGAATGTTAAGATTTTATTTGCTTTCTGCTATTGCTGGTTGTGGTGGGTAATTAGCTGTGGGTAGTAATAAAAGCTTTTGTAGCTTCATAGAATTGATTTTGCATAAGACAATTATATTAATAATAATTTTGAGTTAGGATTTTTGGAGGATGATTGGAAACGTAGTGACCTTTTGATTCTGAAACCTTACTTGAAATTATTCATTAATATGATGGGTCTATGCAAATAAGGATGCATAAATGATAGGCATTAATTATTCGTGCATGTATGTCTGATGTGTTCAGAACGATGGTTCAGCAACTAAGAATATAATTGCTGATATGAACGACAACAATTGTGAAATATTGAATATGAAGATTCAATATGTGCTGGAAAAGCAATAAGCACTAGAAGTTCTTGACCATGTTATGGAAGATCTTGAGGATGCCATACACCACCTTGAGCTAGCTGAGGACCGCCTAACGGCATTTGAGCCGAAAATAGATATTTGCTATGCTGGTTCTAGCTCAGAAAGGGCTTTGTGCTCTAAGCGCAAGCGTATTGATTAGTTCAATATGTGGGAATGCAAAGGATCAAGTCCTTATTGCAAGAAATCAAGAGTTAACCAACACAAGAGAGGAAAACGTCTTCAAGTGAAGAAAATGTCAAGGGTGAGATGTTACAATTGTGACAAGAGAGGTCACTATGCTCGCAACTGTTGTGAGCCAAAGAAGCTATACACCTCTTGTACATTTGAGAACTTTGCTTATGTGTCAAGTTCTGCATTATAGGCTGAATCCAATCCTTTGTAGAATGTAGATTCATGAGCGACAGACCATGTATCAAAAGATAGAGGATCCTTCGTGGAATTCCGACGAGTACCTACTGGAACTAAGTGGATTTATGTGGGATATGACTCTAGGGATGAAGTTAAAGGGATTGACACCTGCCAATTGAACATGCATAGTGGACGCATCTTGATGTTCTATATGCTCTAGAGATTCGTCGAAATTTAGTGTCTGTCTTAGTGTTGATTAAGCTTGGTTTTGGTATGAACTTCCATGATAAAGGTGTAGATTTGTGTTTAGATACAAACTACTATGGTTGTAGTCACTTACTGAATGGTTTTATTGTACTAAATGTTGACTGTGATGATGTCAATATGTTATTCCCTTGTTTCACGTCTTCTACCTTATATGATAATGTTGTGAATATGGTGGCATGCTAGACTTGGTCATATGGGCCAACAACATATGAATAGACTAGCCAAAGAGGGCTTGTTGGGCAATATTGAAAAAGTCGATTTATCCATAAGTGAGCATTGCCTAGTAGGGAAAATGACAAGGAAACCATTTGGAAAAGGTAAAAGAGCTGAATTTCCTCTGCATTTAATCTATTTGGGCGTCTGTGGTTCAATGAATGTGAGAGGAAGGCAAGGGGCTGTTTATTTCATCACTTTTTATAGATTATTATACTCGAGTCGGATATGTCTATTTGATTTCTCATGAATCTGAAGCATAAGTTGTTTCAGAAGTTTTATGAACCTGGCAGAAAATCAATTAGACAAGAAAATAAAGATATTTAGATCCGATCGAGGTTGATAATATTTATCTGATAAGTTTAGAAAATTATGTGATGAAAAAAAAATGGAAAGATAGTTGTCTATTCCATATACTCCTCAACAAAATGGTGTTGCGGAGAGAAGAAACAGAACCCTACTGGAATGGTTAGGTCCATGATGGCGCATGTTAACTAACCTATCACTTTTTGGAGTGATGTGTTTTAACTGCTGCCTATATACTTAACCGGGTGCCTTCCAAATCAGTTATTTCCACTTCATATGAGTTATGGACAGTTAGAAAACCGGACTTAAGTTTTCTTAAGTCATGGGGTTGTGCTACCTATACTCATGAGTCCTCTCACAAGTTTGGGAAATTGGGTCCCGAAGGAAAGAAGAGTATTTTAATGAGATACTTCGAACACTCAAAAGGGTATGTGTTCATAGGTGAGCAGGAAAGTGCGAGTATAACTGAATTTGAATCACGGGATGTCACATTCTTAGTGGATGAATTTCCTAAGAGGGGCGAAATAAGGGAAAATAACTCCCTATTTGAAACCTTGGATTAAGATAATAATGTCAGTGGAGTTTGTCCAAGTGGGAGTAATATGAGATGTGATGAATTGAATTCAACTCATTATCAATTGCAACCACCTGATGTGACGACATCATCATTACCTAATCCAAGTGGGAGCATGATGAGGAATGATGTGCTAAGTGTACAATCTCCCATATGATGAACAAGTCGCCAAAGTATTCCCCGTCGATGTTTTGACATTGAAAGGGAAACTTTTATAGTTGCTCCACAAGATGAGGATGAGCCAAGAAATATTAATGAGGCTCTAAATTGCCCTAATAAGGAAAAATGGATTCATGCAATGAAAGAGGAAATTGAGTCAATGAAATCAAACCAAAGTTTGGGAACTGGTTGATCTTCCAAAAGGACACAAAGCTATTGGGAACAAGTGGGTTCTCAAAATAAAACGAAAGGCTGATGGCTCGATAGAAAGGCATAAGGCTCGCATTGTGGCGAAGGGGTATAATTAACAGGAAGAAATTGATTATGAAGATACATTTTCTCCTGTAGTGAGATTTACCTTGATTCGCATTATTCTGGCAATAGTGACTAGTATGGATCTTGAGTTACATGAAATGGATGTAAAGACTGCTTTCCTCAATGGAGAATTAGAGGAAGGAACATATATGGAACAACCTGCTGGTTTCATAGTGAAAGGCCAAGAAGAAAAGGTATGTTGACTTTGGGGGTCGATATATGGCCTTAAGCAGTCGTCAAGACAATGATATATACGTTTTCATAATGCCATAATGGCATATGACTTTACAATGATATATGATGATCATTGTGTATATATCAAAATATCCAATGATCAATTTGTGATCATATTATTATATGTTGATGATATACTAATTGCCGGAAGTAATATGGAGTTTGTTAATACTATGAAGAATTCGTTGTCTTCCAACTTTGAGATGAAAGACATGGGTGAGGCTACATACATTCTTGGAGTTAAGATTTCGATAGCTCGTTCGAAGAGATCGTTGTCTCTTTCGCAAGAAACCTATATAAGTAAGGTTCTTGAATGATTTCGCATGCAAGACTGTAAACCCATAGACACTCCTATTGCAAAAGGTGAAGGATTGAGCCACAGACTGTGTCCAGGGACTCCACAAGAGAAGGAACAAATGAAACATGTTCCTTATGCTAGTGCTGTTTGGAGATTGATGTATGCTATGATGTGTACAACACCCAACAAATGCTTTGCAGTTGGAATGGTAAGTAGATACCAATCCAATCCGGGTCAAGCACATTGAAAAGCTGTTAAGAGAATACTGAGGTATCTAAAAGGGACTGCTGATTATACATTGAGTTATTAAGAAAAGGATCTGTAACTCAAAGGCTATTCTGATGCTGATTGGAGAGGAGATTTAGATGAAAGAAAATCTACCTCTGGGTTTGTTTTCTTACCAAATAATGGCACCATATGTTGGAGCAGTAAGAAACAAAAGTGTACAGCCTTGTCCACGATGTAAGTTGAGTTCGTGGCATTATCAGTAGCAGTGTAAGAAAGTGTTTGGCTTAAGAGATTTTTTTTTTTGGATAATTTAGGTGTTATTGGAAGTGCTGCAAATTAATTGTTGGTTAACTGTGATAGCCAAGCGGCAAAAGCGTACACCAAAGATCCAAAATATCATGGCAAGATCAAACATATAGATACCAAGTATAATTTTGTAAATGATATGGTTGCACGAAAGGATGTAAACTTAAAGTACATACTACGCATAGAATGGTAGCAGATCCTATGACAAAGCCAATACCTAGAGATGTGTTTTGTGGCCATATGAAATCTCTAGGATTACGTAGAGACTGATGTACTGAATATTGTAATTTCCCTAAATGTTCACAATTTGATGAATTTGTGTTTTCATCATTAATGCTTATGAATCTTTGTTTGATCTTTATGCATCTTAATGCTTAGTGCATTACTTTAAGTTGAGAAGTATGTCGGACAGATATAAGATTAGCCCACTCACACGGGTAATCGCCTCTATTTACTTTGTGATAAATAGATATGAGACTGTTTTAAAGCTTATTATCTAGGTGATAATCGAGAGCTCAAGCTTAAAACACGTATGTCGCCTTAACTAGGTGTTAAGATGAGGATATAATATTTACTATGTCCGCAAGTAAAATACCCTACATGTTTTACTTTATCTGTCTAAGATGCCAGATGTGAGTTCTGATGAATTTTGTGAATGAGTAGATACGTGAACTCAAGTTAGACATTGGGTATGTCTGAACTATCATCTATACGGTATAAAAGGTGTAGACATACGCTCCATGGGAAATGAGTTAATACCGTAATACGTATTTCATACTACGTATGCATGTGACGACCAATAAGAGTGGCAAAAGTTTGATCTCAACTTTTATGTCGTGTGAGACTCTTGAGGAAGAGAGTTCCTCAATTTCTTTGTCCCTTCATGACTCTTACTTATTCTCAAGATTTCTATTTAATGTTTGCTATCTTAGGATGTTGCCAATGGTCATGAGTGATTTGATCTAATGGGGCATTTCTAGAAAAGCAAGCTGGACTGAAATTGAGAGTTTGAAGGAAAGAGGAAGATCGATTTTGGAGAATCACATTATAGTTTTGTATTCACCGGTTAACCAATTATGACTGTCTTTGTGATAATCATAATTGTGAATACAATATATATATATCTATATATATATATATATATATATATATATATCATTGTTTAAAAGAGATCAAGAGAGATATAAATGTGATCGATCGATCTAGGGTACTGCATACTAAATCTACTCAGGATGTGATGCCCATTATGAGCTGCTATATATTCCTAATAGATATATAGCAACGAGCTCTCAAAGTATGCTGGTCGCACAGATTATTCACCGGTATGAATGTTGAAGAGAGGAAAAGAGGATTATGTTCGGCCCATCATGTTAAGTGAGAGTCTATGATGGATTTTTCTCTGATGGGTTGAGTAGGGCCTGTCCGCCCATGTTGGTTTTGGACCACCATGTGCAAGTGGGAGATGATGGATTTATGAGATGGGCTTAAGGCCCGTCCGCCCAAGTTGGGCCCAAAAAGGCTCGGCCCATGGGAATAGGGCCCGTGGATGAGGGAAGGTATACAAAGGAGGAGAGAGAGAGAGAGAAGAAACCTTTTGGAAAATCAGAACGTACGTATGTTCCTCTCCCTCTCTCCCTCTAAGAAAAAGAAAATAAAAACGCTTAAGGCGTCCTGTCTTCCCTTCAAGGCAAATTGGCATCATCGGATCAGAATTTCTTTCTCGATCTTCGGCATTGGTATTTAATTTGTAGCCAACAATGTACGCTCGAATCCGTGGTGTGCTTTATGATCGGTGATACGTGTTATTCCTGGGCTTCGTCTTCCGCATTACTTTAGGGGTTCGATTTAGTGTCGAATCCGGTTTTTCGGGGATCCGTTATTCTCAACAATCTGTATAACCTTTTTTTGTCAAAAATACTTATAATATTTGTCCAGCCCAGCCATAGTTTTCTTAACGAAATGTTGCAGTATAAACACCGGAGTCCCCGCTTAAACTAAAGCCCAGGACCAACAAGCGCACTATGACGAGGAATTGTTTTTATGATCCTCCAATATCACCTTATATCTTTAGTCAACCGATCACGCCTTTTTATTTTAGGAAAAATTCTATAATTACTCATGGTGGATACGCGCTAAATCGAGATCTTGATTCCAATTAAAGCGAAAAGAGTTAGGACAGACGAAGAAAAGCAATACAAACACACATTTACCTTTAGGTCCAGTCGCCGGAGCGGGATGTGGAGGTGCGGTTGCTGGTGCTGGTGCCGGAGAGCCGAGGTGTTGTAGAAGGGGTAGAGCTGGTACCTCACATTGCAGCTCAGAGTAAGCAAGCTAGCCCCTTGCTTCCCCTAAGGTAGATTAGCGATACCGAACTGGAGGCATGTGCCACAGGCCATCAAGTCCGGCGTGCACCGTGCAAGTGCGTACAGCTTCTACATGCTCGTGATGTTTGCCTCCGCAACCGCGACCTTCTTCCCTGACCCACCAGCTGAAGCCCTCACTGCGACATTGTTGAGGGTTTCTAATAGGACCTGCATGAACCGGATTGGGTCCAAGACGTTCTCGTCGTGCAAAAGGAGAGATGGCGATTCCTCCATGACTAAGAAGATGGACTGGTTCAAGTACCGCAACATGCACTCGTCGTACCAGATAACAGAGACCCGCCGGTTGGGGCATCTTCGGAGGATCTCCTGCTTTCCAGTGGCCACGCAGATGCTGCAAGTGGCGATATCAAGGTCGCCGCGGCAGAGGAAGAGCCCATAGGCCCGAACAGGAGGGTTTTGGCCAGCAGTAGCGTTCGCGAAGCCGTCGGTGCTGTGGGTGGCGGCGGAGGAAAGGGAAGAGAGGAGGGTGTGGAGGTTGGGTTGGTAGGTGGAGTTGGGGCTGAACAGGGAGGTGTTTGGGCAATCATGATATATAGGGGCAGCTTCAGTACCGAAAATTTTGATGAAGAAGGAGAGAGAGAGGCAGATGGTGAGGCAAGAATTCATTATTAGCTGGCTTGATGAATAGATCGAGCTTGCAGCACGTACACGGAATAGTAAGAAGAAGAGCATGTGGTCTCTTTCCAAGATATTTTTGTGGTGAGAACTATTCGGAGAATCTAAATGCATGGATTAAAATAAATGTGGACCGTCATGTCTGAACAATAATTGCAGCATGACCAATACCAGGTGCATAAAAATTGTAATGGTAAAAGCAATATAAATATGGGATTAGACTTCCGACCAAAAAAAAAAAAAATGGGATTAGGCTATCATCCTTTATTGGCTTTTATGCAAGCAAGGTCCTGTTTAAGTGGATTCATGGTATTAAGCTAATTACTTGGACATCATCATATAACAAAAATTTATTTTATTAATACTGTAGAAAAGTATCAGAATATATCGACTCATTCTATATTTTAGGCACGTGGTAAAAACTTGTATTTTTTATGTGAGGTTCGTTCTTTTCACTTTTTCTTAATCTGTGATTAACTAAATAAATTAGACTAAGCCTACGCAATAAATTCTTATGTCACACGTAGTCTACACAACAACATGTGATGGATTATCCATAGTACATTTTATTAGAATGGGGTTACCAAAGGAAAATTTGAGCAATTTTATCATCATATACTTGTTATACTGAAAATGCAATTGAGATTAGGTTCAACAGCACAACTGAAAGATTGGGGGCGAATTATCTATTTTCCTTCTTGTTTTTGATAAGTTAATACAAGGCGCACCATTGCAAATTGGAATTCGAGGATCAAGGTTTGAACGTTAAAGATTTTAATATTTCATTCCATGTGACATATCTAAACGTTATAAACCATGTAGAAATTGATATCTTAAATCATGAAAAACTATAATATACTTTTTTCTTTATATAGGAAGGTCAAAAGAGATTTATGACAAGTCAAGACAAACCCGTGGGAGATTTCCCTAAAGTCAAATACAGTTAAAGCAACAGGAATTTCAGTGTGTTAGGCCATTCAAATTCATGTGGACAGAAGAATAAGATGGATTGTGAGGATGGAAGACAGCAATTGCCCTTGTACGAGGTCATTGACTAAAGTCAATTTATGTGAGTTGCACTCTCATTTGCTCCAATGTGGAGACTGCGACAAGAAAAGTATGAACACCTTTGCATAGGAGTATTTGAGCCAATTACATCTTAGTCATTAAACGTTAAGAGTCATAAATGGAACCTATATGATTTAATGATCAAGATGGAGTGGGCTCACCTGTCTAGATGAGTACAAGACTTTCTTGTTGTAGAGAGAGAAGGGAAGGGAAAACTAGTAAGGCACTAACTTAGATGGTAAGAGAATTTTTCAGCTTATCTAGGGCGCGCATGACAACATTCTGTTCCAGAAATAGTTTCTGGAACAGAAATAGATTTTTATATTTCTATTTCTAGAAGAGTTTCTAAGCAAAAATAACTATTTGATAACGACAAAAAATTTCTACTCTAAAAATAGAAATTCATTTGATAACAACACAAAATTTATTCCTTTCGAATAGCGGTGGCGACGACCGACGACCTTTAATATAAAAAATAAAAATAAAAATGATTTAATAACAAAAAAAATAATGAATAAAATAAAATAAAATAAAAATATCCTTAAAATAAATTTATTTTATTTTATTTTATTTTATTTTACGAATACATTTATTTTAAAATGAATAATATATATATATATATTTGGCAAAACACTCGAGGCAAATAAAAAAATTATTAAATTTATTTTTATTTATCGTAAATAAATTATTTTAAATAAATTTATTTTTAATAAAATAAAAATAAAATGATAAATAAAAATAATTTATTTATTTTAATAAATTTATTTTTACTTTTAAATGAATAAAATGAATATATTTATTTATTTTTATTTTTATTTTTAATAAAATGAGGAGAGGCGGAGGAGGAGGAGGAGGAGGCAGAGACGTAGAGGAGATGAGGGAGGACTTACCGAAATTAGGATTTAGTGAGAGAAATTATTTCTGATTTCTTTTTCAGAAATCAGAAGTAGAAAATTTTAGCTTCTGATTTCTCTTCCAGAAACAAGTCTGGAATAGAAAAACTATTTCTAAAATAGAAATTTTGGGTTGTCATGCACCCCCTTAGTGATCTTTGGTTCAAGCCTGGTTAGAAACACAATTTAAGGTAAAATTCATAATGCACCAAGCTAATATAAGACGGTTTACTCTGAAGATCACTAAAGGAGGTGAATAAATCGATATGTGCGAAAACTGATGGAAATACCACCTTATAACTATATACAAAAGGAAAAAAGAAAACAAGAAAAAGATGGGATGAAAAAGTGATATTGGTCTTTTTCTTTAGATATGTGAAGGACGGCCTCAATCGACCACCGTGATAGTGGTCGGCAACCTGCATTGCGGGCTTGGGTGCCGCCTGAGAGCACAATGGCTAAGTCTCCTAAGCACGAGTTGAGGTGGTGCTCGCATGATTCCTTCCTCACCTCCCTATCCTTATCCAGTGTTGAGCGTTAGGCAACCACCACGTCAGGTTGTCGTTCACCTTAGGCGGCCACAACATAGTGGTCCGATCGCAAGTGCCTTCTATTGATAGTGAGATTCTTTATATAATTTCTTTTCTCTTAATTTTTTCTTGAATTACCAAATAATTTGCGCTGTCTCATTCAAGATTTACCAAATAAGAAATAGGCCCATGTCATGCAAACGTATCCTTCTCCTCCTGCCAACAGAAGCATGAACCTCGGGATTACTCGTCCCGTCATTTAAGTAAGTCAATTACGTTATCTTATGTTTTTTCAAAGCAGAATAATGCCGATCGAGTGGGACTCTTTGGTCCTCATCCTCAAGCAGAGACTTGGGAAAGAAAAGTCTAAGGATGTCGACCAAACTGGATATGAGAGAGAGAGAGAGAGAGAGAGAGAGAGAGAGAGAGAGAGAGAGAGGAATCTTCATTCTCGTCTTCGTACTAAAAAAATGTAGGAACTCTTGTTTTATGCAGCATAATACCTCACCCTCGTTTCCGATTCCTTTTTCCAATGAAGGATGTGCCTTTTCTGAGGAAAAGTTGTTAGGTGCTTTGGAATTTACAGCTCGGGCATCTTACTGGTTTTTATATATGAATAAACTTCACATCCAACTAAATTTCAGGTTAGATTAAGATTCTCTGTTATTAGAGTAACGCGGCATTATTTTCTTCTTTTTTGTCAATGCTACTTTACTTCTACTCTAACTCTTACTTTCAGACTTTTGCCATGCCTCTTTATAGGGCATAGGAGTCGAAACTCACATTTGAAACTAAATCGTCCCCACCCAACCTCCCTTGAAAAATGTGGGAATTCAAACTCCCCAGCCCCCCCCTTTCATGTTGGAAGAGTGGCAAATCCCAATGATTAAAGCAATTTGAACTTAATCTTTCAATTTATAGCTTTTTTTTCTTCATTTCCTTTTTCTTTCCTGTTTATATTTTCCTTCGCTTCTTCCTTAGTTCCATGGGTAATATCACCGCCCTCCTTCTTTTGTGATAGATCGGCGAGCTTGCGAAAGTATAGGCCAATCCGATGGGGAAGTGATTGCTGCTAGTGGCGAGGCACGACAATGAGGTTAGGGCCGTGTGAGCTGTGGTGGAGGTGGAGAGAGAGAGAGATGGGGACCTAAGATTATGTGTTGATTTTGCTGCATGCATTGATTGAAAAAGTTTAGAAGATAAAATGACATTTTTTGAAATCTAGGACACAAAATTGTGAACACACTTTGGATGTTGGTCTATGCTCTCACCGTATTGGATTCATCGAAAAATTGTGAATACTTTTCTGTTGATTAGGCCATCAAGACTCAAAGTTGGGGTAAGAGAAGAAGATGAACGGTGAGGATGGTCACCTTTTTGGCCTTGTACGGGGGTCACTGACAAGGTCGATTGCGCGATTTGCATTCTTTTGTTGAGTGGGGAGACTTGACCAACAAAAGTCGAGATAACATGTAACTCGAATGTCTCAGTTTCAAGTGATGGCGATGACGATGGCCACGGAGAGCGCTTTGGACTAGGTTCATATGTACTTGTTGCCATGGAAACTATTCGAACTTTCCTTGATTTTACGTGAGGAAATGTATTGGACCCAATTGGACAAGTTTGTACAACTCCTTGTAGGCCACGGCTAAAATCTTCGGCAGAGGTACACATTACTGCTGCTTCACGAAATGCATTTGCATGTGTATAATTGATTTGCATGAAAAATTACCGAACGACTTTTTTGGGTTGTCACCTCCCAATGCCAATGGAAATACTTGCAATGCCGATTGAGTTAAGGATGTGAACTAGTTTGTTCGGCTTGGAAAAAGACTAATGAAAAATTACTACAAAATGTGACAATGTTTTTACCCTACAATTAGCATGAAATGACACAGCTCGTGAAAAAGTTTCGGATTATTTGCTCTGAGGGATATAGAATTACTTCATCGTACAGTAGCTCCCAGTCATTTACGATCCTTTTCTAAGTATGTAGTAATTAGCAAACCAGTGTAGTGTAGACAAATCCCAGAGGCCTGAAGTTCTTTCACTAGTAATGGGAAAAAGTGACGGAAAAGTTCTCTAATAATTTGATTTTTAGATAGTTTCGTATATACTGGAAATTCTTTTGGAAAAGTTATGCAAAGTTGAAAAAAAAAATGATAATAATCAAGCTATTGATTGACAAAGTACAAACACCAGGCATCATAGCAAAAGTCAAACTACGATAAGAAAGGCAACGTCGGCATTGAGAGCAGGTGAGGGGCGAGTGCTCGTTTAGCATAATTCTTTTGCTCTAGTAATGATCACCTAATGCCCAGTTCGAAAACGTGTGGTACTAATTTGAGATTTTGGTGAGACTAGCAACCAAAACCTAAATTAAATATAAAAACCTACGTTTACATTGATTTTCTGTTCCCAATAGGTGTTTAATATTGAGCTAAATGATGAGATTCTGCTTTTCGTTATTCTTTTAAGGGGTTTGGCTTTTGTGGTTTTACAGCATAAATGCCAATTTTGGCAATTAAATTTGGCAGCTTTATGCTTCGATTGCAAAAGATGAGTCCCTAAAGAGCACCGTTACAAATATAGCGTAACAGTATCGCTAGGCTAGCAGACTCTTATTACAAAGAATTCTCTTTTCTAATTTTCATCTTTAAGGCAAAACCTCAATGCAATGTAAAATAGCTTTCAATTTTATAATTAGGTTACAAAACTTCAACCAAAAAAAAAAAAAAAGTTTACAAAACTGTTTTTCTAGGAGATATGTACTATTGTGAGTAATCCTCTAAATAATCCATCGTATACAAGAATCAATAATGGCCTGATACCTCATTTAATAAATTAATTGTATAAACTAATCTTAGTAAGTCTAGTATTTTCCCAAAACAAAACCCCATGACAGTTGGCTCTGTGGTTTAGAATTTGGAGATGTATAGAGCCGACTCGGTTTCCACGAGGATTATTGACTTGCATAATCAAAATGGATCTTCTCGTCATTAAAAAGGAAAATCTCAAAATCAAAGACTTAAAGATTCTACAAAGCTTACATTTGTCATGCCTCGAACTTCGAGCGCGTGCACATCCCTCAATGGTCAATAAAATTGCGATATTCCCAGGACGTATCGCTGACCCAAATCAATTCATGCACAAGCGGAAGTAAAATAAACAATCTCCAGACAACAACCAATATGGGATAGAAAAGCAGGACAACAAATTTTCACAAACAAACTTTTATAAACACACCAGATTTATACACAAGAGTCTATAAATAAAAGAAACTACCGAGCTTACCCTACTCCGGACCCTATCTACTTGGGATCCGAATCTATCATGACATCGTCAAGTGGGTCAGCTACCCACTCACCCTCAACGGCGGGTATGTCGCAACCCTGAAGGGGACCTTCCCTCATCCCATTAGGCCCGTGATGAAACCATGCCTTGAATCGATGGGGGTACCAACTGTGGTAGGCCCTCATCGACCAAGATAGTGGTCACGATGAGCTCATGGAGCCAGGAACGTCGGTACTCTACTCAGTGTACCCTTTGGCTACCTAAAACGAACGGGTCTTGCCTCCATCTACGGACCTGAAAAGTAAAACCCACAATGGGGTGAGACAATGTTCAGCGAGTTCACGCCATAAACACTTACTAAGAAGGTAATACACCTAGAGGCATTCTAATTACACATTACAGAAGACTTACCTCGCCTCAGTTCCTTCCTGCACATTAGTAAAGTTCATATAATAGATAAATGTAGTAATAACACTCAACAATTGGAATGCCTCAACTTATATCTCAAACAATCACAGGGGTTCTGATTATAAGGCCAAAGTGTTATGACACATCCCATTTTGTGCCACATAATTTTGTCCCGTAATTAGGTATGGTCAATTCACTCATTCATGCGTCCCAATTGATTACGACCCAACGGCCACAGCCAACTTAATAGTTAGTGGTAATTTGGCTTAGCTAGGTGTCGTCTTGCACCATCGAGCAAGGCAACGTCTACCTCTAGACGGTATTCCTAAGGGAGCATCGACCCAGCCTCCACTGCGACCGACATCTGTTGACAAGGGGCATTCCTAAAGAAGCATTGTCCAGCTCAAAAGCTCGTGACGGGTTCTCATATCAATCATGCACACACTCTATCCCAGCCAAGGACTTCATACTTTGCACTCAAATGTCCTAATTAAAATAATGTGCTTGGCCTATTTTCTTCATATTAAAAACACTTGGTAAAATAATCGTGTGTGAGTACATAGTCAGATTGAACCAAAAAAAGTGATATTCTTCCTTTTAAAAATCTCACTATTTAATATAGTACTTATAAACATTTTTGATGTCAAAAATGGACACTTGCTATTTTTCTAATTAAATACCAAAATTTATAATTTTTAAATAATAACTGAAAATCAACAATCATCACACAATTGCACACATTAGCACTCAATTGCATAACCTAATTACCCCACGGCAATCAGCACGGAATTCTGACGACCAACTATCCCGGTATAATTTCCGAAAAATATTAAATAATTAAATAAATTGTAAAATTAAATAAATAAATGCAAAATAATTCAATAAATCACTAATTAAGCTTTAAACACTAACCTAACCACCTAATTGGGCCTAATTGAATAATGCACTAAGCTACCCTTAACTAAACTAATCTAACCACCTAATTAGCATAATTAACCATCTAAATCACTAATTACACTAAACTAACAAACTAAACCAATCTTAAGTTAAACTAAACCTACCCTAATCATAATTAACTCCCTAAGTAGAGTTCAGAGGGTAATCTCACCGAATTTGCGAGTTGATGAATTCACGACAATGGCGATGTGAAGGTGAGCGAGACTTGAGCCTATAGCAACAACCAACGAGGTTTGGAAAGGCCCGGAAAATGCCTTGGAAGGCCCACAGCCCAACAAGGGCTTCGGTTCTGCCTTGGGCCGAGAGGGTTGGACCGAAGGGCGGAACAGCGGTAGAAACGGGCTAGTATGGCGCGGGAGTGAGCACGGTGAGCGGGCGGAGCTACTAGTGGCTCGAGTGATGACGGTGGCTTCTAGGTGGAGTTGCAACGGTGGCAAGGGGCTTCGAGACAACAGCTCGAGTAGGGATGGCATGGGGCTAGAGTTGCACGGGTGAGCAGGATGGCGCTCGAGCGGGAAGTAGGCCGGGGGGCTCGGGCAAGCGTGTGACTTTGGCGACAAAGGACGGTCGACGGCAAGGGGGCTAGCTCGACTTTCTCTGCTGGTTCCTCTTAACTTGAAGATCTTCAACTACTAGAAAATGGAGAAGAGGCTGAGGTAGAAGAAGAGTTGCTACTTCAAGGGGGACAAAGGCCACAAAAGTCTTCACAAATATCCCAAAACACTCATCACTTGGCCCCCACCAGCTGCAACCTCATCCACCACAGCTATTTCCCCTCTAAAGCTTCCCAAGTAAGCCAAGATGGTGCTAAAATGTTGCACCCCACCTAGGCATACAAATTTCCAACATTTCCTCTCCAATTTCACTCCAATTCAATGGCCAAAATGCCAAGGAGGAAGTCCACACTCAATTCCATAATTTCCCTTACCAATTGCTCCAACTTGACAACCAAAAATTTACACAAAAATGGTCCTCTAAATTTCTCATTCCAAAATTGCCTAACTTTGATTTTTCGCCAAAAATTCAGACTTGTCGAAAATTCTTCAAATGATGAGTCAACGTTCCTAAAATAAATCGTGACATGACAGAACTTTTAATTTCTGAAATCTAGTTCAATTTCATGGTTAATTTCAACCGGACACGATTTTTGCGTAACCTAACATATCGGGTAACTTTTAGAAATTTTTAGCGCATTTGACCCATAGTCGTTTATTTTCGATCCACATTGTGCATCTTTGACTCATAGGCGACTCTTGGTTGTCATGAAAATCTCGATGTTTCAAATACAGGCACATGGTACATAAACGACAGAAAAATCGGTTTAGTGCCGTTAAACACAAATTTTGCAATTAGGTAGAATCACCCACACTTTAATCACATGCCTTTGTCGAATTGACTTAGCTCTGGTCTCTAATCGATTTTGATGGTGCCGTATTGACCATTGCAGATGAGCATGGTCGAGCAGTTGAATTCCGATCATTCTCAAGTTAGTCGCATTTAGTTTCCTTAACGGCTTTACCTGATAGATTAGTTATCTCGTGAATGATCCGTTCAAAGAAAAAGACTATAGGTGCGTTGATGAAAAGCCCATTTCATTTTATTGAAAACGGGGTTGAAAATCACGATGTCACAACTCTTCTCTTCTTATAAAAATTTCATCATTGACATTTAAATCATTACAATTCTTAAACAAAAAGGTGGGGGTATTATCGTCTCATCAAGTCCTCACTTTCCCAGGTTGCTTATTCAGTTCCATGGTGTTGTCAAACCATTTTGACCAATGAGATCGTCTTGGTACGCAAAACCTGCTCCTTGCGATCCACAATTTGAACTGATCTTTCCATGTACGACACTTTGTCGTTCACGTTTAATTCTTCAAAATTCAGCACATGGGTTGGGTTGGGTTCATACTTTCTCAACATCGACACGTGGAATATGTCATGTACTTGTGCTTGCCTCGGTGACAAAGCAAGACGATATACCAGAGTTCCTTTTCTCTCTAGAATCTCAAAGGGACCTACGTACCTCAGACTCATCTTCCCTTTCTTGCCGAAGCACGAAGTACCCCTCATCGGCGACACCTTTAGAAAGACGTGTTCACCAACTTGGAATTCCAATGGTCTTTGATGCTTATCTACACAACTTTTCTAGCAACTTTGAGCAGTCTTTAATCTATCCCGGATAACTACAACTGCATCCATTGACTATTGAACTAACTCTAGGCATGTAATCTTCAGTTCTCTGACTTCATCCCTATAAATTGGAGTTCTGTACGCTCTGCCATACAACGCTTCAAACGGTGCCATCTGAATACTCTGCTAATAACTGTTGTTGTAGGCGAACTCAACGAGATGAAGTTGTTCCTCACAACTTCCCTTGAAGTCTAGCACGCAAGTTCACAACATATCTTCGAGGGTTTGAATCGTCCTCTCAGACTGGGCATCTATCTACAGATGATAGGCCGTACTGTACTGCAGCTTCGTTTCCAAGGTAGTTTGTAAAATTTTCTAGAAGACTACGGTAAACTTCAAGTCTCGATGAGATGTAATCGTCACTAGCACACCATGCAGACAAACAATCTAACACACATACAACTCAGCATATCTATCTAGTGCATAGTCCTTTTATATGACGATAAAGTGAGCCGACTTCGTTAATTTGTCAACCACAACCCAAATGGAATCATTACCCATTTGACTCCTTGGTAAGCCCATCACAAAATCCATTGTGATGTGTTCCCACTTCTACTCGGGAATCTCGAGAGGTTGTAGAAGTCCCCCTAGCTTACAGTGTTGTGCCTTCATTTACTGACATGTCAAACACTTGGCAACATGCTTGGCGATATTCGCCTTCATACCGGTCCACTAATAGTGTTGACGCAGATTTCAATACATCTTTGTACTACCTAAATGAATGCTATAACTGCTACGATGAGCTTCTAACAAAATCTCTCCCTTAAGCTCTATATCGTCAGGCACACACAATCGTCCACAAAACTTCAGTGTTCCATTCTCAGAAATCTGAAAGTCAGGTTTTCTCTTTTCTACATCTTCTTGCACAATCTTCTAGATCTCTAGGTCTGTCAAGTGCAGCGTCTTAATTTTGATCTGCACTTCTAGCTTAATTCTGAGGGTGGCCATAACATTTAAAAGATGGCATACCTCAAATTTGAAAATCGAATCTCAAACTCCTTTGAGTAAGATCCACTCCTTAATCAACATCTGTGCAATTGAAGACTTCCAACTTAGCGCGTCTGCAACCTTATTAGCTTATTCAGGATGATACAGGATGTCGCAGTCATAATCCTTCAGAAGTTCCATCCAACGACGCTGCCTCATATTCAACTCATGTTGAGATAGTAAATATTTGAGATTTTGATGATCTGTAAAGATTTGGAACTTTTCTCCACACAAGTAATGTCTCCAAATCTTCAAAGTGAAGATAATTGCTGCAAATTCTAAGTCATACGTCAGGTAGTTCAACTCATGAGGTCTCAATTGATGGGACGCGTATGCAACGACTCTGCCATGTTGCATTAACATGCAACCCAGTCCTCTAAATGATGCATCACTATAGATCTTGTATCCTCCAGGACCAGACGGAATTGTCAGTATTGGTGCGGTAGTCAGCTTCTGCTTAAGCTTTTGAAAACTACACTCGCATTTGTCTGTCTATACAAACTTCTCTTCTTTCTTCAGCAGGCGAGTCAAAGGTAAGGCTATTGCTAAGAATCCTTTCACAAATCGCCTATAATAACCTGCCAATCCTAAGAAACTTTTGATCTCTGTCACTGTCGTCAGTCTTTGCCAATTGATAACTACTTCAATCTCAGTTGGGTCCACAGAGATTCCTTCGCCTAAAATCATGTGACCTAGGAATGCCACACGAGTCAACCAAAACTCGCATTTACTGAACTTAGCGTACAGTCCATAATCTCGCAAAGTCTAAAGCACTATCCTCTATTGTCTTTCATGCTCCTTAGGACTTCTCAAGTACACTAGGATATCATCAATGAACACGATCACAAACTAATCTAGACACTTCTTGAACACTCGGTTCATTAGATCCATGAAAGTAGCTGGGGCGTTCGTCAAACTAAACGATTACAGTAAACTCATAATGGCTGTACTGCGTACGAAACATTGTCTTCGATATATCTTTCTTTCTGATCCTTAGCTGATGATATCATGTTCTCAGGTCGATCTTGGAAAATATCGATACTCCCTGCAACTAGTCAAACAAGTCATCAATCATTGGTAGTGGGTACTTTTTCTTCATCATCATATGATTGAGTCGACAATAGTCGATGCAAAGGTGCAACGAACCATCATTCTTCTTCACGAATAGAATTAGTGCTCCCCAAGGTGATGCATTAAGAGTTATGAATCCCTTATCCAACAACTCCTGCATATGCACCTTCAGTTCTTTCAACTCTGACAACGCTATGCAGTAAGGAGCCTTAGAGATTGGCTTCGTCTCGAGGGCAAATTCAATCACGAACTCTATCTCCCTTTCTAGGGGCAGACCAGGTAATTCCTTCGGAAACACATTTGGAAACTCTCGTACCACTGCAATATCTTTTATCTTCAACTCCTCAACTATTGTATTTACGACAGTTCAAGTAACCTTGATAAGCCATGTCTAATAAACGGATTGCCTCAAGCGACGGGATTAAGGTAATCGAGGGTTCTTCTCGACTCCCAGTAAACTCGAAATTTCCACCCACTAATGGGTTAAACTGAATCGCTTTACGATAATAGTCTATAGTATTTCGTTGCTTGGTGAGCTAGTCCATGTCAATTATCACATCAAAATCATACATGGCTAGGACTATCAAGTCTATCCTCTCCTCTTGCTCACCAGTAACCAACTTACAGCTAGGAAAGCCTACTATAGACAATACCTTATCTTTCAATGGTGTAGATATACTAACCACTGACTCCAACAATTCAGGACTCAACCCTACCAACTTAACATACTGCTTGATTATAAATGAATGAGTAGCACTAGGGTCAAATAAAGCATAAGTATCATGGTCATTTAGTGAAACAATACCTGTGACCACATCAGGCGAGTCCTCTGCCTATCGTCTAGTGACAACATACACCCTTCCCTGAGTTGGAGGCTTGTTCAAACCACCTTGTAGTGCATTTTGGGGCGCATACCCTCTATTTTGA
The DNA here is from genome assembly GCA_019915185.1 of Eucalyptus camaldulensis. NCBI lineage: Eukaryota > Viridiplantae > Streptophyta > Magnoliopsida > Myrtales > Myrtaceae > Eucalyptus > Eucalyptus camaldulensis. Next base: position 3,058,468 of record JAHSVA010000013.1, on the reverse strand, counting down.
CCCATCTGTGGTGGCGGCGGCGGCAACTGCTACGGTCCCATTGCTTTCTGGGATAGTTTCTGGCCTAGTGACTCTACTGGCCATACTCATAGCAAGCATCCATCTTAAAATGGCACGGGGCCAATCCATGTCGCCTTCCATAGAAGTGACACATGCCATTTTGACTCGGCACTGAATTTTCGATCTCACCCTTCCTGTTAGGTGGAATAGGATACCTTCCTCCAATCATAGGTTTCCTCCCAAACTGGTTGCCATCTCTATTTGAACCGAACTGCGACCCAAATTATGACATCTTGAAATTTTCAGTTCTACTTTCAATTAAATAAATCAGGCCTTTCATCGACACGCCTATAGTGCTATTCTCTGAATTGATCACTCTTGAGATAACTAGACTACATGGGTAATTTATTAAGGGATTTTAATGCAATATACTTGAGGATTCGACCAAGAATCGACTACTCGACCGTGCTCATCTACATAGGTCATTACAGCACAATTAAAAATTGATTAAAGATCTGAAATAGGTTGGTTCGACTAAGATCTGTGGCTAAACATGGGTGATTCCACCAAATTTGTAAAATTCTCGTCAATCGGTACTAGACTAATTTTTCTATCGTTTTGGTACCCTATGTCCGTATTTGAAACCTCAAGATTTTTTTAAAGCTATCCAGTAACCTAGGTCACGCTAAAATCGAGCCAAATTGAAATTAACCGCGAATTTGAATCCGATTTCAAAAATTGAAAGTTCTGCTATGTCATGAGTCATTTTAGGAACGTCGACTCACCCTCCATTTTTTTTTTTTGCAAATCGAGATTTTTGGCGAAAGATCACTATAGGGCCATTTTCGACCAAAAAATTCAAGGGACCATTTTTTATAGGGAAATTGGGATGAAAGTTGGTTCTATTAGCAAAGAAAAATACCAATTTAATCGTGGACTGAAGGGTGGAATTTATGGGGACCAAATTGAATTAATTTAAGGGGAATTGAACTAGTTTTGGGGGAAAACTTGTGCAAATTCGTAGGCCCCTGGCCTCAACCTTTGAACCTTCTCATTAGCTTCTAAGATAAGCTTCGAGGTTGGAAAATTGCCGAGGAAGCCAGCAGTCATGGTGGGACCATGTGACATCCTAGATTTTCAGTCTTGTTTTCTACTAAATAAATCGAGCATTTCATTGATGCATCTATAGGGCTATTCTTAGAGCTGATCACTCTTGAGATAACTAGACTATCTGGGGGAATCATTAAGAATTTTAAGGCAAATAGACTTGAGAATTCAATCAAGAATCGGCTTATCGACCGTGCTCATCTTTAGAGGTCATTACGGCACAGCATAAAATCGATTTGAAATCATAGATAGGTTGGTTTGACTGAGATGTATAACTAATCGTGGGTGACGCCACTAAATTAAAAAATTCTCGTCGACCGACATTAAACTGATTTTCTTATTGATTTGGTACCCTGTGTCCATATTTGAATCATTGAGATTTCCATGACAATCAAGAGTCGCCAATGGGTCAAGAGGGTTCATTGTGGCTCGAAAAAAATCGACCACAGGTCATTTGCACTGAAAAGTTTTGAAAGTTACCCGGTAGCCTAGGTCACGCTAAAAACGCGCCGAATGGAAATTAACTGTGGATTCGAGTTTGATTTCAGAAATTGAAAGTTCTATCATGTTACGATCTATTGTTGACTCATCCTCCAAATAATTTTCAGAGATTTCGGAATTTTAACGGAAAATAACTTCGGATGTTGCGAAAAATTAACGGAAATTCGGATAGGCTGAATTGAAGAGATTTTCGACTTGTAAACTGAGCTTTATGGTGAAGAGGACCTGTAGAAATTATGTGGGTTTTTTCTACATCGGAATTGGACGTCGATTCGCAAAAATCAAAGATGAAATTGAAGCTCAAATTTGTGAAATTCGAAATTAGGAATGGGGCTGGAAATTTGGACTTCAATTTGGATTATTTTGTGAAGATAATGCAAGAAATTATTAAGAGGCAAGAGGATAATCTTTCATGGACTTTAGGGGACAAAAAGATTGCATTGTGGGCTTGTGGGGGCCAAAACATTTAATGTATTGGCTATGATTTAAGACATTTGTTCCCCTTTAGCTGGCTTCTCCATCTACGTGCACCACCCCTCTCTCCTTTGGTCTCGAGTGCACACCAACCTCCCTCGCCACTTCTTCATTTTCATTCCCTCTTCATTTCGATTTTCTTCTCAATTAGCTGCATCGAAGACCGCTAGCTCTCCACTCCCTGAAGTAGCTGCCACCCGTCCGCTTTTCCTCATCTTCGGTCATTTAGTGGAGCCTCTCCATCGGTGTGTCTTCTCTAGCAGCGACTAGTGCAGCATGTGATCTCTATCTCATTGCCACATGCCATCTCCGTGCGTCCAGTCAACCCAGCGGCAAAACGAAGTCCGCTGTTGACACCGGTTTCATTGATTCATCCGCTGCTTCTGTTTCCGTTTCAATCTCTCCCTCTCTGCCTATTCCATCACCGAAGCAAGTTGCCCCGCGTCGTCTCTCTCCTTTGGCCATGACTTCAGCACCAGAGTTTCTTCGAGTTAGCTACTGCCTCCATTGAAGACATCCCGTGAAACAGCAATGTCGTCCAAAGCCGTGAGTCCACCGAAACAGCTTCCTCCATGCACCGGCATCCATTGAACCCGTGAGTGACAGCCCAATGTTCGGCCTCTTCAACGCAGCATTTTCAGATCTTCAGCCCAACAAATTTTCAACGGTCCAACAATTGGGCCCATCCATGAGCCCAAGTAAATTTCGATTAGCCCATCCTGCAGCAAGCCCTAGAGTCTAGCAAAGCCCAGTGAAATCAGCAGCCCAGCTCAGCCCATTAAATAAGTCCAACAGCCCAAGTCTTTGGCCCAAAAATCCAATAGCTCCATTGAGCCTAATTCAACAAGTTTGGCCTAAGTTCAGCCCGCGAAGAAGGCACAATTGTAGCCAAGTCCAAGCCCAAGAATGAGCCCAGTCCAATGTAAGAACAAATCTCAGTTGGGCTGATATTTGTTGGGCCAAGTTCAAGGTCCAATCCAAGCCCGCCGGTGTTGTCGAAAGTCTGATTTTGGCCGCCGTGGCGTCATCGTCGCGGTGTCCTGGTCCCCGCTTTTAATCAAGTGAGTAATCTCACTAATCCTTGCTTAATAGACTAATGATGCTTAAGGGTTGATTAAATATAATTAAATGCAATTAGGTGGTTAAATTAGCATGGATTAGTGATAATTAGTTAATTGCATTGCATATTAGTTAAGTGGTTAGTACTTAGCTAGAGAATTGCCTATATTATTTATTGAATGCATCTCAGGATTTTTCCTTACCCTTATTGGGCTTTAATTAGACATTATGGGCCTAAATTGGATTTTTAGTATTTATTTATTAATTTTTTAAATTAATTATTTAATTACTTATTTTTTAAAAATTAGGCAAGGATAGTTGACGATCGGAATTTCGTGCTGATTGTTGTGGTGCAGTCCATTTATTTATTTGAGCTCCACATTGTGCTTAATTGAATTGATTGTGCAATTTGGAGAATTGTTCTTTAATTGATTGAAATTGAGTGGAATTGAATGATTGATCGGTGGATGGCCAAGTTTGGTTATTTAACCTTTATAATGCTTTGATGAGTTGTAAAGCGGAAAGAATCGTAAGAGTGGACTGAGAATTCTATTGACCGATATCGATCAGGTACGAAGTATAGACATGTGTGATTCGGTGATGAAGAATATCACTGTGCGAAAACGGCACCTTAAAAAACGCATAGACTATCTATGACTTGTGGTAGGCATGGTTCGGTGATGAGGAATATCACTGTGCGAAAATGGCGCCTTAAAGAACGCACGTAGACTGCCTATGATTTGTGACAGGCATGGTTCGGTGATGAAGGACATCACTATACGAAAACAGTGCCTTAAAGAATGCACGTAGACTATCTGTGATCTATGATAGGTGTGGCTCGGTGATGAGAAATATCATTGTGCGAAAACGGCGCCTTAAAAAATGCACGTAGACCGTCTGTTACTTATGCCACCTTAGCGAAAACGACGCTCGAGAGTAATAATGGAGCTCTGTGACTAAGTGTACTATTGAAGGTTATGTGGGATGGAGTGAATGACCTAGAAATGGTCCGATTGACATGTAATCAACTAGGTCGATTGATCATTGCCTTGAATTAATATTGTAAATTGGTTGGAATAATGGAAATGACCGTGAGTGGTCTTATTGGCGTGTAATTGACTAGGTCAATTTGATCGATGCTTCGATCAGTGATGTGATTGCTAGGGTGCCTATTAAATTGTGCTAATATGTAGGTGAAATATGAGGCCAAGGTAAGTCTTCTAACAAATGCGTGTATAGGTAACCCGATTAGCGTATTGGTTTCCTAATCGAGTCTTAGTGGGGTAGAACTTACTGAGACATAGTCTCATACCGGTTGTGGGACAACATTTCAGGCTCATAGATGAGCCTGTGGAAGAGGAACCAAAAGAGGACGATGAGCCGGTAAAAGATAAAGAGCTTGAAGGATGTGAGCTTAGTGAAGAAGAATCAAAAGAGGAATAGGATGATCCCGAGTACGACCCGGATGAGGACTAAGATCCCATCATCTTTTGTAAATCTTGTCTAAATGTGAATAGTGTGAAACTAGAATGTTATGAATAGTCTTGTGAATAGACTTTAAGTTATGCCATGTATAAAGGTTTGGTTGTGGATTTCAATATGAAAAATATGGTCTTGTTTTTCTATCCCATTGTGTTATTGTCTGAGGATTTATAACTATTTCCGCATGTACATAATAAAATAAAGGGTCGGTGATACTTAGTCCTAGGATATCACTTTTAAAATCGAATAAAGGTAAGGGATGTGTGCATGCCTGAGGATCGGGGCGTGACATCCCCTTTTTGTGGTATCAGAGCGAAGTTCAAGATTGGAGTGATAAGGAGCGATGAGTCTTGGGATAGTAGTAAGAAAGGCTTTTAAATTCATGCTGGTGCATGTTTGTGTTAGCTAAATGTTAGAATTGTTTGTTGTGTGTGGATCACTCACCTTCTAATCCAATGTGGATTTGGAAGACGAGTTTCAATGTAAAGACTGAACCATGAGTGAGCAAGAGCTAAGAACTCCTAGTAAGAGGACATTGTCCTCTATGACTCAGGATAAAGCACCGACAAAGGTCGGTACCCAAGGTGGTTGTGGCAGAGTGTCGGCTTTGGCCAACTCGAGTGTAAGAGTACCACTGCAGGTTGGTACTAGTGTAGCAGCACCGAGCGATCCTAGGTTCGACAGGATCATTCAAGCACTAGTGTCCTTGGAATTGGTTGAGCCAGCAAGCTCAGGACCAAGCCGATGTTGTTGTCACTGTCACTACCGCCATTGTTGCCGCACTTGCTGAGGTCTTATGTGAAGATATGATCTGGGAGCGAGCCGTTGTATCCGAGTCGAGGTACAACTCCAATTCAAGCAGAGATGGAAATCGGTCAAGGAAAAGACCGATGTGGAGAGAAGAGTATTTTATTCCACCCAATGAGAAGGGTGTGATAGTTAGGTCAGCACTGAGTCAAAATGGAACATGTTGTTCCTGTACGTGACGGCAAATATTGGCCTTATGTTTTCTTAGGACAATAATTTGTTTTGAGTATAGCCAACAAAGTTACCTGACCAGAGACAGTCCTAGAAGGCCGATGGGATAGATTAGAGGAAATGCACCATAGAATGCACAGTCGAGTTTTGGAATAGGTCTCTGGTACTAGAAAGAGTGCATGCTTTCATCTGATAGGAGATAGAAGACGCACCAGATAGATGTTTGAATTGTAGAAGGAAGCATGGATAAATCCAGTGTCAGAGTATGACTAGAACGTGTTGTGATGATAACCAGCATGGCCATCAGGTGAAGGATTGTCAGTGGAAGTCTAAGGTAGCATATACATCACTACTGTGGCCAGAATGCCACTAGGATGGCAAAAGGAATGGGAGTAGAATTGACCTTGCACCGATCAGAGAAAGAATGTGTTGGAGGTGATTTTATCAGAGCAGCGCAGTAGAGTTTTGTACTGAGTTGGTAGAACTTTAATTATTGAAATAAAGTGAAAGAAAGGGGAATCACTAGCAATAGTTGTGCTTGACTAGTTGCTGAGGTGTGAGTTTGACGCCACATGAATAGTGTGGGTTCATGGAGCATCTTGTGGTAATGAAGCATGGTCTTGGAGTAATCTAGTTTAGTCCATTAGCATGTGAAAGTGTCGAGGTTATTGGGAGTCAAAAAGAATTTTCAATTTCATTAATCTCGTTGGCTGAAGGCAACTTATTTGTTAGACAGAGGTTGCCAAGGTTGCATGGTGATTATCTTGGGTAGGACAGATTGGAGAACTAGAGGTGGAGGACATCTCAATGATCTAAGAATTTCTAAATGTGTTGTCACAAGATCTGTTAGATTGTCGTTAGAGAAAGAGATAGAAATTGTGATCGAGCTAGCACTAGGATAGAGCCACTCTCGAAGGCTTCTTACCAGCTATTGTTGTCTAAATTGGTAGAACTGAAGATGCAGATGTGAAGATTAAGGAATGAGGAATTCATGCATATTAGTGCATCACTTTAGGGAACATCGATTTTATAGTGACAAAAAGAAAGATGGTTTGTTGCGAGTATGCATCAACCATCGTTAACTCAATTAGGTGATAATCAAGGACAAGTGTTCATTGCCGAAAATCAATGAATGGTGTGACTAGTTTTAGAGAGTGTCGGTGTTTTAAAAGTCAACTTAAGAATAGATTATCATCAGCTAAGGACCAAGAAAGAAGTTATACCAAAGACAATGTTGAGAGTGCTAGTATGAACACCTAGAGATGGGTGAATAGGTGTTTAAAATAAACCTTGGCAAATATATGCAGAATAAAATAAACTTTGAGCAAAATAAATGAGTTAAAGAAGATAATAAGAACACAAGGTTTATAGTGGTTCAACTTAATCCAAGCCTACGTCCACTCTCCCACGCTAACAGCCTTCTTGGCTAGATTCCACTATGCAATCAACAAGAGATTACAACTTTGAGTGCAAACACTTAGTAATAGATCACACTATCTCACTAAGTCACTCTTTTGGTATTTCTCTCACGATCACAAACATTTAAGCTCACAAGAGACAAGTGTATGATCGAATGTCACTCAGACTTTGGAATTATAAATTCTACGCTCCGTCTCTTACTTGCTCATCAATCATTCATCTCCTTAAATACTCCTCCACTTCCAAACTAGCCATTGGACAATATCTTGAGGATCGTCTTCCATTCTATCCATTGGACAGCTCTATATCTAGAAGATTTGGTAGCCGTTGAGTGACAAAGGTATAATCTCAAATTGATTCCGATCACTCATACAAACAGAATCTTGGTTTCCATAAGTAGAGCTTTTTCGTATAGAAAGTTATTGTCTTCAATATCCACTTGTCAATCAATTAGATTGAGTCAATCAAATCAATTTTGATGTAGAATCCAAACCAGATTACTAGCCTTTATATGGTTGAGGCTTGAGTTACGTTTTGTCGAATCTAGATGTAAAGTCTAAGAACAATAGCTTTTATAATCTGGGTCTGAACATATTCTGCTTCTGAGCAGATTTAGCTTTAATGTCTGAACACCATATGAATAAGTTCAGCTCCAACATAGAGTCTATCTTCTGGTTCAACTTCAACATAGAATCTGTCTTCTAGTTCATCATTCATGTTCAATATGGAATTTGTCATAGTTGACAGACTCCTGATGTAGAACAAACTTTGACACTAAAGTCTGGCAGTCTTTAGACTTTGACACAGAATTCTGGAAATCTTCATAATATACTTTAAACATGTTTTCCGTTCAGTCTTCTGGCTGTTTTCAAACTTTGACAATATCCTTTACATGTTCTATCATCTGCATAGTCTATTACTCAACCATCAAACATGTTAGTAGTCTTTGATTTATTTTGTCATATTCAAAACATTATAAGGGATTTCCTTAACAAGTGTTTCGTACTTGATATGGCCTTGGTGAGTATAATGTAATGCCGTTGGGCCTGGCGAACACTCCAACTACTGTCATGGATTTGGCTACCCGAGTGTTTGAAGAATATCTAGATCAATTGTGATCATGTCTTTCCATGATATTATGTGTAATAGAGGAATGCTAAGGAGCACGAGAGACATATGGGAATGATGAAGGAATCTCCGTGGACCCGACTAAGATTAAAATAGTTATCAGTGACCAAGACTTACAACAGTATCAAAGACCGACAATAGTTATCGCTTGGTGTACTCACTTTGGAGTTTGTTGATCATCTCCGCCTCGCCGTCGTCATGGTCTCGTCGGATCGCTAATCCAATGAGTTTACTTACTAATCTCCACTTAAGTGTTGATTAGTTTATGTTAAGTATGGTTTATGTGATTAATTATAACGTATTAGTGATTTAATCATTTAATATTACAAGTTAGGTGATTAAAGTAGTGCAATTAACAAGTAGATAAGCCATAATATTTATCTAGATAGGTTCGGAAATTTTTCGGGCTCCTCTCGGTATTTAATTAGTCTTTTCCAGCCTAAGTTACTATTTTTGGTATTTATTGGTATTTATTAATTAATTTTCATAATTATTTAATTAATTATTATTTTCTGAAAATTAGACAGGATAATCGGTAATCAGAATTTCGTGCTGATTGCAATAGTGTGATTGGTTTATTTAATTGAGTGCTGGATTGTGCAATTTGAGTGTGAATTGTAATTTTGGAGTCCCAAAATTTATTAATTTCAGTATTTAATTAGAAAATCACCGGGCGTCGGTTTATAGCACCAAAAATGTTTTTATCGACTATATAATTAGTGGGATTTTATAAAGTAAAAATATTATATTTTTGGTGGAGGCCGACTGTGTACCCACACACGATTATTTTTATTAGGTATAATAAAAGTGGTGAAATGGTTGGTTGGGTAGAATTGTATATTATATCAACCTGAGGGCTTGATATATTGGCTTAGAGTGAGCAGTATACCCTAAGTATCACACAGCTTCGGTGAACAATTAAATACCGCACAACTTCGTTATGCATTAACCATATATTATATCAGCTTAGGGTGAGCAGTATACATTGTTATCAACTTTTGGTGAGCATTTCTATCTATCTTCAGCTTAGGGTGAGCAGTCCCTGATATGATTGGACTTTATAGATAGTATAGAATGAGTGGACCGAGAGATGGTCTTGATGACATGTAATTGACTAAGTCGATTGATCGATGACTCGATCTAATTTGATACTATGATGTGCTGAACTGATTCATTGAATTTATAAACTATACTAACTTGCAGGAAGGAATGTAGGCAAAGGTAAGTCCTCTGACTCGTGTCTGTGCTTAGGCAGCCCTTAGGGGCATATTTTCTTCCTAGTCAGGACTTAGGAGGTGAACTTGCTGAGACGTTGTCTCATCCTGTTGTGGGATAACATTTTCAGGTCTCTAGATGGTAGCTCCTCCCGAGCATTTTAGTTAGCCGAAGAAGGTCACAGAGCAAGTAGTTTACATTCCGCTTCATAGGAACCCAAGGGGATGGGTCTATGAGCTTGTGAAGTCCGTGGTCTGGGTTGATGCTAGTCTACCCCATAAGATACCCCATCGATACAGAGCATGGTACCGTCGTGGGCGGAATGGACAAAGAGAGGGTCTCATATTGGAATATGAGATACCTGTGTATGTGCTGGAGGTTGCTTTTGGAAAAGGCACAACAGATCCTCCTGGTGGTTCGGTGGTAACTCGAATCTTTCGGATCCAAGGACTCCAAAGTATTTAGTTGAAGGCTCCAATGAGGAAGAGGATCTATAGTTCTATCAACACCCCCCCCCCCCCGGCGGTCTTTGCAGACCGTGTATATCGGCTAGTATTGTATATGACAGAGTTTGATATGTGTATATAAGTGTGTTGTAGTTTGAAAAATTTATGGTCCTGCTTTTCTATCTCATCTTTTTGTTGTCTCAGGATTTATTTGCTTCCACATGCACATTAAAATAAATGGGTCGACAATGCATCTTGGGACGTCGCTATTTAATCGGCCATGGAGGGATGGGCACGTGCTCGGAGGATCGAGATGTGACACAAATGCGGCGGCTCATTTGTTAAGATTCCTCTCTATCAGCTTGGCCCGTCCATATAACTCATTGTAATCTTTCAGATCGAATGACACCAGTGGATCTTTCAACTCCGATCGAAACCATTCCTAAACCTCCTAGCTTTGTCCACTAGATCTTCTACCAATCTCGGGGCATACTACTACAGTTCAGCAAACTTTGCCTCATATTGATTTACAGACATTAGACCTTGACGAAGAAACTGGAATTCTTCCATCTTTTATTCTCTGGCACTATCAAAGAAGTACTTGCCATTAAAAGTTTTAACAAAGACGTTCCACTCCGGAATCATACCTTTAGGGAACACTTTACCTCTGGTGGCCCTTTACCAGGTAATTGCATTGCCCTGCAACTAGTATACTGCAAGAACAACATTTTCATCCTCTGTGCACCTCAACAGTGCAAATACCTTCTCCAAGTGCCTCAAAATCCCTTGCACTTGTGAACCTTGGTGGGTTCAACTTTAGGAACTGCTTGACAAGCTTGTGCATAGGCCTCTCAACAACCATGTTCTCGGGTGGAACCTCTGCAGGTGCAGCAATAGCTGTGGCAACAGTGACCATATCAGTAGCAGCATTGGCGGCAGTAGTGGCGACTGTGGTAGCGGCGACTGTAGCGGTAGTGGTAGCTGCCTAATTCCAGGCTTGCTACCTTACCACGTTTCCCAGCATCTCTAGTGCATGCACGATCCCCTCAATTCTAGGATTGCCAAGGGATGCTACACCAGCACCGACTTGCGGTAGTACTATTCTACTCCCACTAGCCTAAGCGGACACTCTCTCTCGGGTACTGACCCTTGTCGACGTCCTACCCCGAGTAAGAAACCCGATGGTCCTCTTTCTAGGAGTTCTCTGGTCCTGATCACTCATGCTACAGGATCTTTATAGAAACCTGTTTCCCAATTCCAATACCAAATTAGAATTTGAGTGATCTACACCAAACAAGCTACTAATCAATTATCAATCACATGCATCAGCATAATAAAAATGTCTTCCTTACTAACTATCCTATAATCCATCACACCTTATCATTCCATACACTGACCAGCTCAAATACCACTTTAGATGAGGATGTCACGCCCCGAACCTCGAGCACGTACATCCCTCGGTGGTTGATAAAATTGTGACGTTCCCAGGATGCATCGCTGACCCAAATTGATTCATGCACACTTGGAAGCAAAATAAACATCCCAAAACAATAACCAACATCGGATAGAAAAGTAGGATAATAAATTTTCACAAACACACTTTTATAAACACACCAGGTTTATACACAAGAATCTCAAAAGAGACTACCGAGCTTACCCTATCTCGGAGCCTATCTACTTGGAATCCGGATCTATCACGACACCATCAGGTGGGTCAGCTACCCCCTCACCCTCAACGGCGGGTATGTCAAAACCTTGAAGGGGACCTTCCCTCACCTTATTAAGCCCATGACGAAATCACGCCTTGAATCGATAAGGTACCAACTGTGATAAGCCCTCACCGACCAAGATAATGGTCACGATGAGCTCATGGAGCTAGGGACTCTCGAGGACAGTAACGTCGATACTTTGCTCAATGTACCCTCATGGCTACCCAAAACGAATGAGTCTCGCCTCTATCTACAGAACTATAAAGTTAAACCCATGACGGGGTGAGACAATATCTCAGCGAGTCCACGCCATAAACTCCGATTAGGAAGATAATACACCTAGAGACAATCTAATCACATATCACAAAAGACTTACCTCACATTAGTTCCTTCCTGCATGTCAGTACAATTCATATAATAGATATATGCAGTAATAACACTCAACAATTGGAATGCCTCAACTTATATCTCAAACAATCACAAGGGTCCTAATTATAAGTCCAAATCGTTATGACACGTCACATTCCGTACCACACAATTTTGTTCCATAATTAGGCGCAGTCAATTCACTCATTCATGCGTCCCAATTTATTATGACCTAACAGCCATGGCTGACTCAATAGTCAACGATCATTTGGCTTAGCCAAGCATTGTCTCACTCCATCGAGCACAGAAACATCTACCTCTAGACGGCATTCTTGAATGAGCATTAGCCCAACATTTACTGCAACCGGCATCCATTGACAAGGGGCATTCCTGAGAGAGCATCGTTCGGTTCAAAAGCTCGTAAAGGGTTCTAATATCGATCACGCACACACTCCATCCCGGCCAAGGACATCGTGCTTTACACTTAACTATCCCAATTAAAATAATGTGCTTAGCTTATTTTCTTCATATTAAAAACACCCGGTAATATAATCATGTGTGGGTACACAATCAGATCAAACCAGAAAAGTGATATCATTCCTTTTAAAAAACCAACTATTTAATATAATACTTAAAAACATTTTCGATGTCAAAAATTGACACCCATGTGTTAGGGAAAATTCAACTTTGTTTTTTCTCAGAGCACTGTTCATAGTTGCTCTCAAACTAGCAACCAAAGCACTATTCCTGCGAAATCTTCAACGGTTGATTCCCGTCATGTTGACCGTTCGTTGAGGTTGTTCGTTGGTGACCTAGGGTGCCTGGTAGGCCTCTTCTAAACCCCTGTGAGCTTGCCCTAGTACATGCTCCTCTTTGGGTTGCGATGGCTGAGTTAGGTTAGGGTTTATCGACCCTATTTTCTGCAATTCATATTTCTGTCCTGCTATGGATCCCAATTGTCTTCGACCCAAAATGAGGGGATAGGGGCTATTCGAAGCCCTCCCCATTCTAATCATGGCCCCTCCTCTCTTGGTGGTGTTGTAAATGAGAATAAGGATTGTGTTGCCTAGGTCCCTATTGTTTCGAAGGAACCTTCTGTTCAAGCTCGTTCCACTTGTGCTCCAAATGGGCCACGAGGAAGGAGTAAAGGAAGATCAAGATCTAAACGACCTCAGAGAGCAGTTTCAAGGAGCTCAAACTTGTGTAATTGGGTGAGTGTGGCTATGGCCAAAGTAGCCACAAAGGATATTATTTGGAGTTCATTCCTCTAGTCAATAACAGGCTGGTAGTTGAAATGACTGATGATGATCTTCAAGCCGCCAACCCAAAACTTCAAGAATGTCTTGTTGGATACTACCTAGGCAGAAGGATACCTTTTAAAGTTATAGAAGCAGCATTCAAAAAGGCCTAGGGGCCAAACTTGGTTGAGATAATGGCCAATGGGAAGGGATTTTTCTTATTCTATATTCCGGACATGGATTTCCGAAGAAAGGTTTTAGAAGGAAGACCTATTACCATTTCAAAAGTACCTCTTGTTCTGTAGCAATGGAGGCCGACCCTAGATTTGAGGAAGGATGCCCATCTTACTGTTCCTGTGTGGGTAAGGCTTAAAAACTCACCTCCCATTAGAAAGGTTGCAAGCAAGGTCGGGAAGTCGCTTTATGTAGACCTAAGAACTGATCAAATGAAAGCGCTGGCTTATGCTAGAGTCTGTGTAGAAATTATAGCAAAGCAACCTTCATGCGAATCCATTGAAGTGGTTTACCATGGCGAATCATGTTTGGTCGAGATAGAATATGAATGGAGACCCACGGCTTGCGCAAGTTGTGGCATCTTTGGCCATAAATGCAGTGCTATTGTTACTCAGCCCTCTGCTGCAAATGCTCAACAACCTTTGATTGTTAGACCTCCTGTTCCTCAAGATGTGTCTTCTTCTCCTACCCCTTCCTCTCGGCCTACAGACCGAGCAAGTTCGCATCTTCAGTACATTCAGTCTTCGGATAGGACGCGAGACAACCCCCTGTTTATTAAGAAGCTCAATGTTGTTCATATAGCAGATGCCCCTACTCAACCTTCTAAAGATGGTACTATCAGCTCGGACTCAGCTGATGCTCTAGCACAACCTTCAACGACAGCTCCTGCTGCTGATGCTCAACAGGATGCTGAACCTGGTTGGAAGCAGGTGAAGGGAAAGAAGACCAAGGCCCATGTTGGTAAGGATGCAGTATCTTTTTGGCTGGCCCCTTCTTCTGATGGGGGACTTTCCCTCAAGCTAAAAGGTCCTGCTCCTAAGAAGGTCATCTCCTGCAAGGCTCCTACAAGTTTTAAAAAATCCTTGAAGATTGGTGTTGATCCAGCCTCCCAGGTTGATAAGAGTGCTGTTCCGACCCCATTGATGGCTCGCGGTGGCTCGGATGATGAGATTGATGGGCTAGGTGCTTATGATGACTCTGATGATGATGATGACCTTTTGATTGGTGACCCTCCTCCAAGTTCCTCCCCCCCACTCCACCCGGTAGAAACTTTGCAGGATAAGCTATTAAAGCTAAAGCCTGATCCTCCCTCTTTGGAAGTATCTACTTCGGCTTTTAATCATCGTAAGTCTTCAAAGAAGAGGCAACTCTCTCCTCTTTCTCTATAAATATGTATATAGGCACTTGGAATGTTTGTGGCATCCTTAACCCGGTTAGACGTGCTAAAGTCATAATATTTGTTTCTACACATAATCTATGTTATTGGACTCCTGGAGATGAAAGTGCATTTACTGTTATTTGATTCCATCTCATCCTTGGTTCTAAGGGGATGGCGGTGGGTGGCTAACTATGACTCCTCCCCTCGTGGGAGAATATGGGTTGGTTGGAACCCAGGGATGTTAACTTTGATATATTAGATACTAATGATCAGGTTGTGCATAGGCGCATTAAATTTATTCTCTTTGCTATTGAATGTTGTATATCCATTGTCCATGGCGAACATACGTTTGTGAAACGCCAGCCCCTTTGGGCGGACCTCCTATGTTGGAATAACCTCTTACATGACTCACATTGGATGGTTGCTGGGGACTTCAATGCTATAAAAGATCCACCGGATCGTGTTAGGTGTTTGAACACATGGATTTTGTATTTTGATGAGTTCAACATTTGTCTTGCTCAAACTGATTTAGAAGACCTTAGATACATGGGCCTCCGGTTCACTTGGTCCAGCTCAACTGTTTCTGGTAAGAAGTTGAGGAAGATTGATCGGATGTTGGTGAATTCCAAGTGGAACTTTGTCTTCTCATTCTTTGGAGCCTCATTCCTCAAATCCGGGCATCTCTGATCACATGCCCATGGTGATTAGAGTTCTTCTCCCAGTTAATAGGAGAAAACCATTTAAATTTTTTGATTTCTAGTCTGATCACCTAGACTTCTCCTCGTTGGTTCACCGAGCCTAGGAGAATCCAATGAGAGGGGTTCCCATGTTTTGTCTTGTCTTCAAATTGAAGACTTTAAAGGGTTACCTCAAGCGGCTTAACAAAGAGGTGTTTTATAATATATCTAAGAGAATTGAGGTAGCTAGGGATGCCCTCCGCCGCACCCAAGTCGACCTCCATCTTGAACCGAATAATGTCTCCCTCTCGGATCTTGAGATATCTTAGCGTCGTACCTTTGTCAATTCGCGAAAATATGAAGAATCTTTTTTATAGATAGAAGTCGAGAGTTCGATGGCTGAAGGAAGGAGATCAAAATACAAGATTCTTTCACCACTCTGTCAATAGAAGATAGGTCAGAAATAGGATTTTGTCGGTAAAGGATCCCTCCAGTACCTTGATTACTAATCCCAACTAGGTTCCTCAAATTTTTGTTGCGTTTTATTCGGATTTGTTTACTCCAAAGATTACTCTCTCCAAACCGTCGCTACAAGCGCTAAAGGAAGTCATACGACATCCACTTTCAAATGACCAGGTGAGCACCCTCGCTTGCCCGGTTTCCAATGCTGAAATTTGAGACACTCTTTTCTCCCTCGCCCATGGCAAGGCTCTGAGGCCCAATGGTTTCTCTATGGAATTCTTTAAGAACAACTGGGGGATTGTGGGTCCATCTGTCCTAGAAGTTGTACAAGACTTCTTTGCTATTGGTCGGCTTCTAAGGAAGGTAAATAATACCACACTCGCTCTCATGCCTAAAGTACCAAATGCTACTGCTGTTACTGATTTTAGATCGATTGCATGTTGCAATACAATTTATAAAGTCATCACAAAGATCTTGGCTAATCGTCTTGCCTCGGTTCTGGATGTCATGCTAAGCCTATCTCAGAATGCGTTTATGAAAGGTAGGCATATTAGGGATAACATCTTACTTGTTCAGGAGCTTTTTACTGGTTTTCATTGTGATCCTTACCTTTCGAAATGTGCTATTAAAGTCGATTTTCAGAAGGCTTATGATACAGTAGATTGGGACTTTTTGGAACTAACTCTCGATGCTTTTGGGTTCCCTCCTTGGATTATTCAACAAATAATGGTTTGTGTTCGTACACCGAAGTGTTCTGTTTCAATTAATGGTGAACTGCATGGATTCTTCTCGGCTGGCCGAGGCATTCGACAGGGAGATCCGATGTCTCCATATCTCTTTACTTTGGTTATGGAAATCTTCTTTGGCATCTTAAATGGCTGCACTTCGCATAGGGAATTTAACTACTTCTGGAGGTGCAAACCGA
The DNA here is from genome assembly GCA_019915185.1 of Eucalyptus camaldulensis. NCBI lineage: Eukaryota > Viridiplantae > Streptophyta > Magnoliopsida > Myrtales > Myrtaceae > Eucalyptus > Eucalyptus camaldulensis. The sequence goes on along the minus strand of JAHSVA010000013.1, from coordinate 3,041,889 downwards.
TAAAACTCTCTCACCTATTTTTTGCTGATGACGTCTTCCTCTTTTGCCAGGCTAATTGGACTTCAGTAGTGCATCTTAAGAGGGTCTTGGAAATATTTTCCTCTTGGAGTGGTTTACTATCAAATAAAAGCAAGGGTGAAGTCCTTTTATCTGGTGGGTCTCCTTCACTTAGGAGCCATATCCTATTGGCTTTCAATTTCCAAGAGAGCAATTTACCGATGCATTACCTAGGTGTGCTGATTATTTCCTCTAGGCTAGGGAAAGCAGATTGTATTACATTGATTGACCGTATTACTACAAGAGTCCAATCTTGGGCGCACCGGTTTCTATCTCTCGCAAGGCGTCTTTAGTTAATAAGGTCAATTCTCCACTTCATTCAAGCTTTTTGGGCCAGTGTATTCACCTTACCTTGTTCGGTGTTAGAATGGATAGAGCAGATATTGAGGTAGTTCTTATGGAAAGGCACCTCTCTTACTCGTGGGAGGGCAAAAGTATCGTGGGACAATGTGTGCCTTCCCAAAGTAGAAGGTGGTCTTGGTATCCATAAACTTCATGATTGCAATAAAGCAGAAATGTTGAAATATATCTGGATCCTACTTACTGATAAGGAGTCTTTTTGGTGCCATTGGATTCATAGCAATTTTTTAAAATGAGATAATTTATGGGTTGCTTCTAAATTCTGTTTGCTCGTGGGGTTGGAAAAAAATTCTTCAGTTGAGGGCGGAGTTTCGTTCCTCCTTTCATTGGAATGTGGGCAATGGGCTCTCGATCTTCGTGTGGTTCGATTGGTGGCTTCCTGTAGGTCCTCTGAACTTAATCATCCCTGATTCCCTTATAGAAACTTATGGTCTTTCCAGACTTGCTACTTTGGCGGATCTTCTCTCTCCCGCAAGTAAGGTTTTTAGAGCTTTATTGCAAGTTTGGCAGCTGGATTTACCGGTCCTCTCCTCTGCCCCTGATCGCTTAGGCTGGTGTGGTAACTCTTCGGGCATATTTTTGGTGGGCTCGGCTTGGGATATCATTCGTATTAAGAAGTGCCAAATAATGCTTTAGCCCCTAGATTTCAATTTCACCTTTGGCTTATGACGAAAAACCGCTTGCCCACTCAGGTGGCCCTTCTTTCTTATGGGAGAATCAATCATGAATTATGTGCTTTTTGTAGTTCTATCCTGGACTCCATTGATCACTTGTTTATTTAGTGTCATATCTCAGCGACGATTGTGTATTTTTGGGCCACCAAATGTAACCTTCCGTGGCATAATAAGCCATGGATGGACAACCTTAGTTGGGCAATGAAGGTCCTTGTGGGTAAGGATTTCTACCATAGCATTGCTCGGTTTTCTTTTGGTGCGATATACCATCTTATTTGGAAGAAAAGGAACAACGTTATTTTTCGGGGGGAAACCTTGGTGGTCTCGGCCATCAAGAACCATATCATCAAGGTTGTTAAAGACAAAGCACTCACTTTCCATAATGTGCTAGACAACGCAAGGAATAGGAGACTCTAGAGATCCTGGGGTTTTGACCCCTCCATCTTCACGGGTACTTCTTCTCACTAGTGCTGCTTTTTAAGGTGTCGCTGCCTCGTTCTGAACTAACCTTCTCTTGTCTCGCTGCTTTCTCGGCTCGATCTTGGAGGGTTGATGTTTGTCTTCCTTCGTGTTGGCTTTTCATGCCTTCTTATTCTTTGTTTTGTTACTCATTTTACACCGATGCCCTTTCACTCATTGAAGGTTCTTTTTTGAGTGGATGTTTTTAGAGCCAGTCTTTTTTATAGTTGGTTCTTGCTAATATATTCTTACATTTTACAAAAAAAAAAAAAAAATGACACTTGCTATTTTTCTAATTAAATACCAAAATTTCATAATTTTTAAATAATAACTAAAAATCAACAATCATCACACAATTACATAAATTAGCACTCAATGGCATAAACTAATTACACCACGGCAATTAGCACGAAATTCCTGACGACCAGCTATCTCGGTATAATTTCCAGAAAATATTAAATAATTAAATAAATTATAAAATTAAATAAATAAATGCAAAATAATTCAATAAATCACTAATTAAGCTTTAAACACTAACCTAACCATCTAATTGGACCTAATTGAATAATGCACTAAGCTAGATAAATCATACAATCTAATCAACCCTTAACTAAACTAATTAAACCATCTAATTAGCCTAATTAACTATCTAAATCACTAATTAAACTACACTAACCACCTAAACCAATATTAAGCTAAACTAAACCTAAACTAAGCATAATTAACTCCTTAAGTAGAGTTTAGAGGGCTCACCGAATTTGTGAGCTGATGAGTTCACAGCGACGGCGACGCAGAGGCAAGCGAGACTCGAGCTTACGACGACACCCAACGAGGTCAGGAAGGGCCCAAAAAAAGCCTTGGAAGGCCCACAACCCAAAAAGGGCTTCGATTTTGCCTTGGGCTGAGAGGACTTGGACCGAAGGGCGGAACGGCGACAGAAATGAGCTAGGCTGGCACGGGAGTGAGCAGAGTTGCTGGTGGCTCGGACAGTGATAGCGGCTTCCAAGAAAAGTTGCGATGATGGCCAGGGGCTTCGGGACAGCAGCTCAAGCAGAGACGGCTTGGGGCTAGAGTCGCGCGAGTGAGCTGGATGGCACACAAGTGGGAAGCAAGCCAAGGGGCTCAAGCAGGAGTGCAGCTTTGGCGGCGAAAGGCGGTCAACGGCAAGGCGGCTGGCTTGACTTTCTCTACTAGTTCCTCTGGACTTGAAGATCTTCAGCTGCTAGAAAATGGAGAAAAGGTTGAGGTAGAAGAAGATCTGTTGCTTCAAGGGGGACAAAGGCCACCAAAGTCTTCATAAATATCCCAAAACACTCATCACTTGGCCCCCACCAGCTACAATCTCATCCACAACAGCCATTTTCCCTTTAAAGCTTCCCAAGCAAGCCAAGATGGGGCTGAAATATTGCACCCCACCTAGGCTTACTAATTTCCAACATTTCCTCTCCAATTTCAATCCAATTTCACTCCAATTCAATCCAATTCAATGGCCAAAATGCCAAGGAAGAAGTCCACACTCAATTCCATAATTTCCCTCGCCAATTGCTCCAACTAGATGGCAAAAAATTTACACAAAAACAGCTCTCTAAATTTCCCAGTCCAAAATCGCTTAACTTTAATTTTTCGGCAAAAATTCAGACTTACCGAAAAATTTTTGAAGGATGAGTTGGCGATCCCAAAATAAATCGTAACATGACAAAATTTTCAATTTATGAAATTGTGTTCAATTTCGTGGTTAATTTTAACCGAACGCGATTTTAGCATGACTTAACATATTTGGTAGTTTTTAAGAATTTTTAGTGCATTTAATCCATGGTTGATTATTTTCGATCTACATTGTGCATCTTCGACTCATAGACGACTTTCGATTATCGTGAAAATCTCGAGATTTCAAATATGGGCACAGGGTACAGAAACGACAGAAAAATCAGTTTAGTGGCATTAACGTGAATTTTTCAATTAGGTGGAATCACCCACACTTTAATCACATGCCTTTGTCGAATCGATCTAGCTCCGGTCTCTAATCAATTTTGACACTGCTGTATTGACCCTTGCAGATTAATACGGTTGAGCAGTCGATTTATAATCGAATTCTCAAGTCAGTCACGTTTAGATTCCGTAATGCTTGGGTAACCGTATTGTTAGCCTTGAAAACATAAAATCAATCCAGAGCTCACACATTTTTCACGAGAGGGAGAGAGATGTATGTTTACCTTGGAAACTTTGATGTGCTTGTGTTTTAGAAAGGATTTGTCGTAGGTGTAAAGGGAAAGAGAAGGTAACATGAGACATCATCTCACTCCTGCATTCGTTTTATCTAGGAGACACCGTGCGTGACCCGTTGGTTAGAGTTGGTTAGAGATGCAAAGTTGGCAATAAGGAATAATTTGACTTAATATGTATTTTGAAGCCGGCTAACTGAGGTTGTGGGGGTCATGTGGTGATGCCGACTTGAGTGTTTGACTTTTTTAACTTTAGCCACGTAATTAAAAATAATATTCTTTCTATCATAAAAGAAGTTGCAATTCAATGTGTAAGGCCAAACAAGAAGTATAGGCACTATTGATTGACTACATAATGGACATGAACGGGGAGGGTTTTCAACCATTTCATGAGCATGATTAAAATAGTTATTTCAAGTTTGGAAGATCATCATGTTGAATGAAAATAGGAAACGAGTTTGTTTGTTCATTTCCACTCAATTGATTAGTAAAAGTCTGCCAAAAAAATGAGATCGAGAAGTTGCAGAGGTTTCGAGAGGGAAAATTATTCAAACAGTCCTAAATCTACTACACTTTTGCCAATTTAGTCTTAAACTTTTCCATTTTGTCAATTATATTCTAAACTTTTTCACTTCTTGTCAATTGAGTTCATTTATCCAATTTTAGCTAGAATTCACTAACATGGACATCAATAATGCTACGTGGCACAATCGGCACTAACATAAATAATTTTTTAAATATATTTTAATATATTTTAAAAAAATGTATACTTTTTTTCTGTTTGTTTTTACTTTTTTCGTTTTATTTTTTCCTCTTTCTTTCTTTTTCACTTTCTTCTTCCTTTTTTCAGTGGCCAGCTATTGACACCTAAAATTTGGTGACCCATTTAGTCATTTATCGCATTAAAAATTAGGGATTAATTTTAACCCCTATATATATTAGTTAATTAATTAATTGCATAGCATATAGTTTTAGGTGCATTTATTTTAATTTGCATTTATATTGGGTCGGTGACAGATGGATTTGATTTGGTGGTTTTGAGCTTTAGGTTGACAAGTTGGACTAGGCCCACGAAGAGAGCAATTTAGCCCAAGCCCGTATTTGAAAAAAAAAATCAATTTTTGAAAAATCAATAGAGAATATTCATTTTTGCGAAGGAAATCTAGAAGATGTGTGGAAAATAAAAGGTGATATTGCATGCGGAAAAGAAATCTTCGCGGATGTTGATTTGAAAAGAAAATTAAAACTCTAATGTTTGGCCTATAAAAGGGTTACTCGTGTAGGGTTTCGGGGGCTACATGTTGAATATACGGCCGTACAATGGAGCTTTTTCTCTCGATTCTCTAGGTCAAAAAATTGAGGTCAAAAGAGAAGAAATTTGTCTTTCATTTTAGGGTTTTTGACGCCAAGAAATTTGAAAAAAAAAAAAAAGGGAGGAAATTCTCCGCATTTCTTTTTGGGGAGTAGTCAACAGCCAAATTGAGCTTCTGCAGAAAGAGCATAAGCTTTTTCCCTTCTACTGACCTGTAGCAGAAGAAAAGCAAAGAAAGAAAAGAAAGAAAAGGAAAAGAAAAAAGAAACTGTTCATCTTCTTCAGAAGCTCTTTGGTTGCTACTCGTCCGCCACACCAGCGCCACCCAACTCCGCCAACCTCCGCACTGTCTCACCATAAGCTAGCAGCCGTGCCTGGTCTGCTCGCCGCTCGCCCCTCTGCTAGCAACCTGACGCCAAAAGCCGCCGTTTTGCCAGCCGCTGGAGCTCCTCCGCCCACGACACCCCTGCTCCATCGTGCCTCAGCCCAGCGCCTTCTGCTCCGATTCTGCCCGCGCCTCAGCAAATCTCGAGCCGACTCCTCCCTGCTGTGTCCATGAGCTGCCCGAGCCGCCTTGCTGCCGCCGCTCCGGCGACCCAGCGTTGCTCCTGCCTTGTTCATTTCTGCCAGACCACCGCCACAGCAACCACCTCCGAGTAGCAATATTGCCTCTGCTTTGCTTTTGCTCCACATTCTGCCTGAACGTCGTTGCTTCGCCTGTTGTGCCCCTGTTAGCGAACCCGAATAGCAACGCCCCTGCCTTCGGCCTCCGCTCAACCCGGTGCCCAACGTTGCTTGCTGCGTCATCGTCCCCATCGCCTCTGTTCGAGCGAGCAACCGGACCCGAGCCGGACCGTTACCCCTTCTGACCTAGGCAACTGCCCCTACTCACTGTTGTTTCTTCCTCGCCAGCCATCGGACCTCTCGCCGGAGCCCCCGCGCCAGAGCTCCGACAACTGCGACCGGCGACCGACCGTGACCAACTGCACGAGCTGTCGAGCTTTTCTTTTGGAAGCGAAAGAAAACAAAAAAAGGGAAAATTCAAATTTAGGTATATTTTGTTATTTTATTAGATTTTGTTATTTTATTAGGTTATTGTATTTTATTGGGTAGATTTATTAGGTAAGTTTATTTTATCTAGTTTTAATTTTTGATATTTTGTTTACTCTATTTTGAAATATTTTCCAATACATGATTGAAATTCCATGACGTAGCATCCAAATCGCAACCGCACGTTCTATCTATAAGACTTTAAATGGAATAATTATTCACACAAGAGTAAAATTGATATCTTAATCTTTAAGACTTAAGATCAATTTATCGATTTTATTAGTGAAATAATCAAGTTTGAAATTCAATTCAAATGGTGGATAAGATTTTTGATGACCATGGATAGTTTGATGTTTATCTCCTAATTGCTCTATTTATTCTGAAAATACAAAAAAAATTGCCTTTGCATTCCATGTAGATTATAATTGATTTCCTAGATAGAATAGCATAGTTAGATTCTTTTCTAATTTTATTAGACTGCATGTCTAGATAATATCTAGGTTAGATAGTATTTTGGAATTAAATTGCATGTTGAGATAAATTTCTAAGTTAAGATAGGATTCGGATTAGTCTATTCCTAACTTAAAATAGATAATATCTCACTCTAGTCAGATTTTTATTTTTTAGTGATACAAGTAAAAATCATGTGTGTGTCATATAGAATTAGGTTCATGAAATGCACGTCATTTAGTGATTGCTATTAGATCCATTTAATTAGAAATTGCCCGTTATTAGAATTAGGTCATCTGGTTAATATATATTGCACATTTAATTATTGCATTCCTTTAATTTCAAATTTCATGAAGAAAACACAAAAAATTACCTTACTCCTATCATGTATTTTAGGTCATGTTACCATGTCATATCAACTCATGTTAAATTAGTAGGCATGCGTTGCATGATTCTCATTAAATAAAATGAAAACCAAAATTGAGTGATTGCGTATTAATTAAAAATCACATTTAGGATTGTCAATGTGAATTTTGATCTAACAACGCAGATGCTCTCATTGTTGTGAGGTAAGTCATACAATTTATTCGCTGCTTTATTTGAGTGTTAAATTGGTAGTTTACGCACTCGTATGATCACCCCATATGTTAGGGAAGTGAATTAAAATCAATTCAAGTTGCTTGCCAAATATTTTTCAAAATAAAAGAAAAATGTACCAAAATGGCGTTAGAGAAATCTAACGTAATCAAGTCTCCGTACCCAAAATCTCTGGTTCGTAGAAATGAAATAATTCTCACAATATTTTACTTAGGTGTCTAATCAATCTGCCGAAAATCGATTAGTGGCAACTACTGATTGAAAATCTTAAGAACTTGAACCTAAGTCGCAAATTGATATGAGTTTGGGAGAGCTCGATCTAAGTTTAAGCTTAGTAATCCATTAGTCAAACCCTATGTGATGCACCCGAAATTTTGGTCATGACACTAGCCACAAGCCATGGCCACTAAGCTGGCCTCACTCGCCACATGCAAGGCCCAGCTAAGCGAGGGTGAGCTTGGGCGAGGCTTGCCTTAGTCGAGGCAAGACTTGGCAAAGGTCGGCCTTGCCCAAGCCCAGGCACCCTCACCAGATCTGGCATGGGTGAACTCGACACTTGCCTAGGTGAGGGTGAGCCTTGACGAGGGCTCGCCTCGCTAGTCTGAGCAGAGGTAATGCCTGACGAGGCTGTGTTAGCCTAGGCAAAGGTTGGGCTTGCCCTCGCTCGATTGGGCCTCTGTTGTTTGCAAGCAAGGCCAGCTCGGCAGCCAGGGTCAGTGATGGCTACTAGCGAAAAGAAGAAAAAAGTAAAAAAGAAAAGATTTTAAACAATAAAAGATTTCAAAATTTTCAAAAAATATTAAAATAATATTAAAAATTGTCAACGTCGGTATCGATCATATCATGTGGCACCACCATTGTTCATGTTAGTGAATTTCGACCAAAATTGGTCATATTGATTCAATTGATAAGAAGTGAAAATGTTGTCGTGACCTAATCTCGGGTGCACCACCTATAGTTTGGCTAATGGACTACTAAATCTAGACTTAGCTCGACTCTCCCAAACCCATACCAATTCGTGACTTAGGTTCAAGTATTTAGCATGCAAGAGATTATTAACTAGGAGTCGCTATTAATCTATTTTTGGTGAGTCGATTGGAAACTCAAGTAAAGTAACGGAAGATTTACTTTACTCTTGTGAACCAAAGATTGTGAATTCGGGAATTTGATTACACTAGATTTCTCTAACACCATTTTCAATACCTTTCTTTTTTATTTTGAAAAAATTGTTTTGTAGGTAGCTTGAATTGATTTTAATTTACTTCCCTAATATGTGAGGCGATTATGCGGGTGTGCAAGCCACTAATTTAACACCCAAGAAAGCAATGAATTAATTACGAGATTTACCTTATAGCAACAAAAGCATCTGCAATGTTAGCTTAAAATTCACATCAAAAGCCCTAAATATGATTCAATTACTCAATCTTTTTCAAGGATTTTCTCTTATTTAACAAAATCTAATCTATCTACAATGCAATTTAACCAAATGACCTAATTCTAATGATGAGCAATTTTTAATTAAATGGACCTAGCAACAATCACTAAATACCATGCATTTCATGAACCTAATTCTATATGACATGCGCATGATATTTTTGTATTTTTTTATAAAAATTCATAATTAAAAATTGGTAAAAATTAAAAATCTAACTAAAGTGAGATATTATCTATTTTTAAGTTAGGAAATAGATTAATCTGAATCCTACTTAACTTAGAAATTTATCTCGACATGCAAGTTAATTCAAAGATATTATCTAAGCTAGATACCATCTAAACATGCATTTTAATATAACTAGAAAAGAATCTAACTACTCTTTCATGCAATTCTATCTAGGAAATCAATTCTAATCTACATGATATGTAAATGCAATATTTTTTGTATTTTTGGGATAAACAAAGCAATTAAAAGATAAGCACCAAATCATTCGCAAGCACCAAATCATTTGCGGTCATCAAAGTTATTACCCATTGTCCGAATTAGGAAACAATATCTAAATCAAACTTGATTATTTTGCTAATAAAATTGATAAATTGATCTTAAACCTTAAAGATCAAGATATCAATTTTATTCCAGTATAATTCATTATTCCATCTAAAACCTTATAGATGGAATAAAAAATTAGCGTACGGTTGCAGATTAGACAAATAAATCCTAATTGGCTAATGCATCTATCATTTAGATATGCATGTAAGATATTGAAAAACATATATTAGGCAATAAAATATCCAAATCAAATTTATATAACATAATCACCTAATTCTGCAAATAATATTACCAAATTTGAATAGAATGGAATCCGCTCAACGGAGGCTTCAACGGTGATGATTCACGGACAACCAGCGAGATCACACGCAGGGACTCGTGGCTCGGGACAGCAGTTGATGGCTTGTAGACGTGGCAAAACAAGTAGTCTGAAAGATCAGTGAACGTCTCCTAGCGTGGGTTAATCTTTTTTGTCCTCACAACTGAACTTGGACTTCCAACTTCACCATATATGCACTGACATCTCTGGGCAGTCAAAGTAAACGAATTTTCATTTGCGGCATTGAAGAGCTGAGGCGCGCAGCCGTCGGAGTTGCAGCATCGTCAGGCAGGTTGCGGCGTCGGGATGGGTTCCGGCGAGCAGTGAGTTGCAGGCGTTGGTGACGAGAACAAGTGTGGCGGTCCTCGGGGTGGCAGCAGTGGCGGCGTTTGGGACAGTGGGAAGCAGTGGCGTCGGGAGCGGTGATCGTGAAGGCCGAGCGAGGAAGTCCGGTGGCCACACTGGTCGTGGCCGAAAAGGGGGCGCTTGAGGAAGAAGACCGAATTTCCTCTCCCCACCTTCGGGTCTCCTTTTCTTTTGCGTGAAAGAGTCCCCTCTTGACTTTTGTCAATGTGTCAGAGAGGAGAGAAGGCGAACTCTTCACTTTTCTATGAACTCTCTCTCTCTCTCTCTCTCTCTCACGCTTTCCTCTCCTTTTCGTGAATGAATGGGCTCCTTTTCAGAATTTTGGCGCCCCTCCTTTAATATGCAAAGGAACAATGCCCATCAAAGAAAGAAATCCCATGGGGCAGCCGAGGACACGGTTTTTGTATTCTTTTAATTGCGGATTTTTTCTTGGATGAATATGTGTTCTTTCCTTTTCTTCTTCAACCAAATATTTCTTTTTATTTTCGATATCTCTTCTAGATTTTCTTTGCAAAAATGAATATTCTCCACCGATTTTATCACATATTGTCAAAGATTCAAGATTGCAATAAGATTTTTCTCAAATTTCAAATTTTGCAAACGATGAGCTTGTAATATCTCCTTGCCACACGTGTCCTTTTCGAGGATATTGAAAAATCCACCGTCATATCACCAAAAATATCAAATCTCCATTTTTCACAAGATAATTTTCGGTCATAAAAAAAGGGGATCGGGCTAATTTGCTCTCTTCGTGTGTTTAGTCCAACTTGTCAATTTAAAGCTTAGAACTACCAATTCAAACACATTTGTCACCAGTCCGATGCAAATGCAAATAAAAAAAATGCTCCTAACACTATATGCTACACAATTTAATTCTAACATTTTTTTAGGGGTAAAATTAATCCCTAATTTTTATGTAATAAATAAATGACTGGGTCGCCAAAATTTAGGTGTCAACAAATGTGTAGGACTAAATTAACAAAATTGAAATGTTTAGAACCGGATTGATAAAAGTGCAATAGGTTTAGGACTTTTTGGACAATTTTCCCAATTTTGGGAGGAGATACCGTCTAGGGTAGGAAGTGATATCTCCATAGGCGTAGACCATTAGAGAAGGTTCATAAAGTTGACTAGGACCATCTTAAACCAAAGGGCTAGATTTATTAAAAATAGTTTACAAAATTGTTTTAATAGGATATATGTCAGATTGTGAGTAATCCTCTAAATAATTGATTATATTCAAAAATTAATAATAGCTCGACATATCTTTTAATAAATTAGTTATATAAATTAGACATAATGAGCCTAATATTTTGCTAAAAAAAAATATGACATATTTTTAAGGGTTTAGAATTTGGCTTGTATATAAGAATTAGACATATAGAACTAGCCTAGCTCCCCATACAAATCATCACTAAAAAAGAAAACCTTAAAATAGAAAAAATAAATCCAGAAAAAGAAGGCGTCCCTGTGCATGGGGGAAGCTCATGTTGAATTGATTATCACTAGACCGGTCGATATTCTAGGCTGGTCACCTGTGTGTAACATGAAATCTGGGTTGACCTTCTGGAAGTTTAGGAGGACCACTTACTGTCTTTACCAAATCGATCATTAGAATATGAAATCCCCACTTGATGTTTTGCTATCTAATTGATTAGGTAAATTTTGGTTCAAAGGTTAAGGAGAGACATGTATGAATAAATGCGATTTGACTAAATTCTTGCTGTTAATTTATCAAACAAGAGAAGAACAAAACAGTGGGTAAACTACCTAGTACACTGGGACCATCTTCTTTGCCCTTTTTCTCCAAGAGTCCTTGGGGCTTTCCAACTTCAAGTTGCCCAAAAGCTTCCTGTGATCACCACCCGGTACGGTCCTTCCACGGGTGATTTTTAATGTTTGAATACTTAAAAAGTTTTGTCAAGTGGGTGCTAGGAAATTCATAAACAGATAGCTTATTAAATTAATGGGTACTATGAGAAGATAACTTTATTTGGTATAAATTGATTCCTAATAATCTTATACTTGAAAAAGTTATGTACAGACACTCGAACACAACACGTCCACAACATGAGCCGACTTGCTTCACTATCTTCCTTTCAAAGTCTTTCTTTAAAAAGGTATTGTTGTAGTTATGTAGATGAGCTAACACTACTAGAAGAAACCAATAGTTGATGGACAAAACCATACCAAAAACAAAAAAGAGAGAGAGAAAAAAAAAGAAGAAGAAGTCAAAATCGATTTAAAACTCTCATTATAAGTGGCTTGTGGATCAATGACCATCGTTGGTGAGGGTTTTGCGAAACCTGTCACCAAGAATTGTTGTGGAAGGATAACAATTAGGCTTCGTCCAGCCAACTCCATGACAAGATATTTATGGAGCTAATATAATTTAAATACTGTGACGGCTAAAGAAAATGTTACATCAATCAATGAAAGTACTAAGAAGACACAATCGCAACCAATTTATTCCTAATTTTGTAAGAGAAAGTGCATTCACAAAGCATATAGATAATTTTTGTCTCAAGCTATAAATACTGTCAATGAATACAAACACTTATGGTTTTTTCTTCTTTTTTTCCCTTTCTGGTTGAAGGGATCGCTTTAATTTCTTCAACTAACAATTTCCAAACAACAAAGAACGATTTTGAACAAAGGATCGCTCAAAAGGACTAAGATGGGCTGTGGGCAACCAATTACAAGGGAGGGCTTCAAGTTTGTAATTGATTGGCCTCACAGAAACAGTGGATGATTGGGATTTCATGGAGATGGGCCGGATGAAATTGGCATTCTACAACAAGGGCCCACAAATCCCACCAAGGTTGACCAGTGCCCAAGAGAAAGCCTATCGGACATTGAGCACCTATAGCCTACAAGTATAGTTTTAACAACACCAAAGCCCAACTAGTAGGTGAAGAAATGCATAGTCTAGTGGGCATTATTTAGTCTAGACAAGAGAAGTAGTATTCATCCTAATGGATGCACAAAAATTTGCAAATGTGCAATTACAGAATGTATGATTTAGCTTCAAATAGTAATAACAACTTAGAGAATCTTAATAACTATGATGAATAACATGTATATTCTTTTAAAATGCACACAATCCCTTTGAGCAATCAACATCCTATTCTCCAAATGCATTGATTTTTTATGATAGGTCATAAAAAATCACGGTAGAAGGCCAAGCAATCTCACCATGAGACCATTTATGAAGAATAATTTTCACTTATGCGGCCATTCACTGACGGTACAATTTAGTAACCGACATATCATTGGTTGACAAAGGCATAGTCCTAATAGTAGATTGATTTGATCCAAGCTCTTTCATTGGGATACTTAGTCCCCATGATCTACTTCGGACGAAGAGGGCTGGATGTCGAGGCAATGGCAGGTTGAAGTAATTGTTGTCGAGCATGAGAATTACGGTTGCCATGGTGGGTCTAATAGCTGGATCTTCCTGAATGCATAGTAAGCCAATGTGCAAGCAACGAAGGACTTCATCTCTTGAATAAGAATCCACGATAGCCGGGTCCAACACTTCCAAGGGCATGCCATCCCTCCATTTATTCCATACCTGCAATAATAATTCTCAAAAATCTTCACAAAATTGTGGCATTAATTTAATGACTCATCATGCATGACATCTGAATCTTGCAAATATCCATTTATGACTAAGGAAAAGAACCATAAGTGTTTCTTTAGGCTAAACGAATAAGTTTTTACAAAGGAATTTCAATTTTACTTGACCAAATTTACAAAGTGCAATATGAATATTTGTTGTTGTAGCACAACGAAACTTACATAACTAGCAAGATATTCACCCCCATCCAATTGGTGGTGGAAGTTATTCTTCTTGCCACAAATGATCTCTATAAGCAATACGCCGAAACTATAAACATCAGATTTTACTGAGAACTCTCCATGCATTGCATATTCAGGAGACATGTAGCCACTGTAAAACCGAACATTAGCCACATGTATATTGCATAATTAGATGCAAATCAATTAGCATCCTTAAATAGATAAAATGAGCATGTCCAGCATCCAATTACAAAGTCATCTACTCAAGACCTAAGACTTACAAAGTCCCCATGATTTTATTTGTGCTAGCCTGAGTTTGATCGACTCCAAAAATCCTTGCCGTGCCAAAATCTGAAATTTTTGGGTTCATTTCACTATCTAACAAGATATTGCTACATTTTAGGTCACGGTGGATGATCCGGAGACGAGAATCTTCGTGTAGATAAAGCATTCCTCGAGTGATCCCAGATACTATTTTATATCATAATGACCAATTCAATTGACTGCTTTTTTGGGGATCTGCATTGATGCACTAAAACTATTATGTGCTAGCATGTGGCACCTATTCCAAAAAATCAAGGTGAATATATTTGCTCTCATCGATCAAAGGCAGCTTAAACAAAAAAATTGTAATCGGCTGAAAGAACAGAAAACCTCTTAATTTCAAGTTTTCCAAAACTAGTGAAAGCTAAAACATTTGATTTGAAGCAAATGTACATAAGAATGTTAAATTGCAACATACCAAATAAGAAGTAATCGAGGCTTTTATTTGGCACAAACTCGTAGGCGAGTAGTCTTTCGTCTCCCTCCAAGCAAAATCCGAGCAGTCGTACAAGGTTTCTGTGTTGAAGCTTTGCAACTAATCGAACTTCATTTTTGAATTCTTCATCACCTTGTCTAGAACTTCAAGATAGCCTCTTGACCGCGATTTGTTGTCCATCCGGAAGTCTACCCTAAAGTGTGTTGAATTTACTGTGTAATTCCTTATCACAACTTTTTAAAAACTAACCTAAAAAAGCATTACATTTTCTTTTCCTTTTTTTCGGCACCATTATCTTCAATTCCTATGTAAAGCATTCTTCATTGTTTCTAACTTATATGTAATACGTACCTGGAAAACTTCACCAAATCCACCTTCACCCAACTTGTTTTCAAGAGAGAAATCATTTGTTGCTCCTTGTATTGTAGCCAAGTCAAATTGCAAGGACTCCACAGTGGTAAGTTCGTTTGCACCTACATTAAGAAAAAACACAATTTGATTATCAAGTTGTATCGACATTGGCTCCTAGTGGCGTTTATATGGTTGCCAATGCTTGGGAACATTATCATAATGAAGAGCACCGAATTAGGCTGGCATGGTTGTCCCCTTACCCCAATGAAATCTTTCCCCTCTTGATTGGTCATGAAGAAAAAAATTATAATATCATCAATACTATCAGTAACAAAGTAATGAAATGAATCTTGTATCACAATCACTTCTTCATGCTAAAGGTCCTACTAGGTCTGTTAATTGAGGTGCAGATGCTACTTATGCTTGGAGAGACTTGCTAAACGTTAGGAGCATTTTGAGGCCCCATTCTTTGGTTGGTCATGTCGAATCTATATCCCTCTAGAATGACTCATGGCATCCAAATGGGATCTTGCTGGATGTATTCCCAAGGAGAGTACTTGACGATTCTGCTCTTCTTTGAACTGCAAAAGCAGCTGATATGATTAATGCTCTAAATAGGAAAGGCCCAGTGCGAGGTCTGAAGACAAGGTATCATTCCATACAACTGCTTGTGGTGTAATTTGTTCGAAGGATTCTTTGGATGACCAAGATTCTTGCACTACTACTTCTTGTGACATTCTTACCTCTGCTTCAGCTTTGGAGATTGTGAGGAAAACAGCCACAAGAGTTTAATGGTATTGGCTGATTTTATTTTCATCTAATTTGCTGAGGTTTGAATACATATTTTGGTTTGCAGTACAAGATAAGCTGCCTATATTTCAGGAAATTGAAAGATAGTCTTCTAATCAAGGCTGAACTCTCTGCTTTCTGTGTCATGAAAGCACTGAGATTGTTTGAACCGTCTTGATGCAGCAGGCTATAAAAAGGAGAGATTTTCATTGGTGTTTGGGAAGATTTTGTAGAATTGCTGCATCTTTTTTATATCTTGAAGGCTGGAAATGAGATGTTACATTTCCAAACTTATTGATGGCATCATGATTGCTTGTGCAGTCAAGTGTAGTTTTGAAAGTTGAAAGAGCATGAAGAATATGATCTTTGTCCTTGATGTTTTCCATTATATGTGCTGCATTTATATCAAACGGACTCTTAATTCGTCTAATTAACATATATGATTCCTTGCGAAAAATAAAGAAATTTCATAATATGCTCATTTATTTGGCGTAGATAGCTTATAAAAAAATAAAGGCAAATAGTTGATTTACCGTCTTTTTCCTTTGACGACTTCATGTGTCTTCTTTCCCTTTCTTTGAAGCAAACAACATATGAGAAAGACAAGGACAATAACACCTCCAATAGGAATGGTAATGGCGATGGTTATCATGATAGATCTGTTGCTTTTTCCTGCACAATTTCCATTTTGTATATGCGACAACTGCTAAAATAATCTAAAAACAATTTAGATGAAAGCGTGTATAATATATAAACATTCTAACACTGTGCTTCACTAGGTAGGAATATGGCCTAAGACTGACGCGTGAAGATTGGCAATTAGACACGCAAGAAGGGGCTTGAGAAATCTAAATAGAGAGGCTTAAACGAGAAGGTCTGAACTTCAATTGCAATTCTAGCATTTATCAGTTTCAGTTTTTGGTAAATTGACGGAGACGAATAAATGAAGAATATTAAGAAGCAAAAAAATATCTTGATTAACAACCCCACGTTTGACCACCTACTAACTCCGGCAATAGGGAATTATTGCCGCTGCTGCAGTACACGAGAACTTGGGTCTAAATCCCTCTGAAACACCCTATTCACATTAACCTTATGAATATATCAACCACCGCCACAAGAAGTACAATTTTGGTCTTCTTTATGAGCCCCACACACCAAGTTAGTGGGAAAATTACCCAATTAGTCCTTATTCTATTATACGCATACTAATTTAGTTTTAAAATTTTAAAATTTAACCTATTTAATCCTAAACATTGATGAGGAATTCGAATGTAATCCTTCTAATCAATTTTTGCAAGAAAATCAATGACATGACAGTCAATTCATTGCTAGTCATCTTATGTGACACATTGACATGGTAGGGATTTATGGCAAAAAGTGGCCGGAAGGATTACAATAAAATCTTACACAAAGGCTTGATGTCCATACAGTAGGTTTAGGGGTAATTGGACCATAAATTGCCTTGTTGTTGCAAGCACAGCTTTTAGACATATGTTTCCCATAGAGTATTTCTTATTGGCTGATTTAAGCTTGACAATTTGTCTCACCATTTTTTTTAAATTTTTTTTTACGAATAGCAGTGATCACCACCAGCAATGTGACCCTAAGGATGATTGATATGGATTCCAACCCTAGATCAATTTAGATGTTGATCTACTTCTCTTATTGTTAAAAACATTTTTGTGTTTATATCAGTTCACGGTGATGACTAAATGAGGAGCATTAATGGACATCTGCTAATGATTCATTAGCCTTAGCCTAAACTCACGTTATTATTAATTTAAAGATCTCCAATGACCGCTTATGAGCAATGATTGCTATAACTTTTCATTCAATGAACTCACCATGATAGTTGACTATTAGGAGTGTCAAGAACCGAACCGAAAACCGAATCGAACCAAACCGAAAAATTCAGTTTTTTCGGTTCGGTTCGGTTTTCGGTTCGATTCTCATTAAAAACCGATATTTTTTTTGTTGGTTTGGTTTTTATCGATTAACCGAACTGAACCGAACTGAAGCACAAACTAATAATAAAACCGAATTTTAATGGTTTGATTTTCTCTCCCGACTCTCCTCTCCTCTGGACCACTTTCCCGTTTGATGCTCTGTTTTGCCCTGTCTTGCTTCAACTGAGGGGAGACTCCTTGTTCCTTGTTTATGTTTGTGTTTAATGTGAAGGAGTCGTTTCTGAGTCGACCTTGAGCATTTTTTGTTTGTTGTATGTTGATTTTGGCTTGAGTTTTTGTCTCGGATGTCTTCGGACGCCCCCACACGGTCGACAACCACTAGATGTTCGACATAATGCCCGAACCAGATCCTTCTTGGCCTCATTCGGTTTAGGCTGAAAACAAACCAAAAAGAAAAACAGATAAAACCAAAAGTTGATGGGCAATGGAGGGCGGTCGCGGAGGAGAGGAGAGAAGTGGTCTTTCGATGAGAAGCAGTGGAGTCTTAGCGAGATTGAAAAGGCGAGCAGATGGGCCTTGGACTTTGGGTGGCAGAAGAAAGATAAGAAAAAACCAAGAAAATGGGTCTCTGGCGAAGGCAAAGACAGCACCCAAAGTCGCGGAGTCCTTGAAAAACGATGATAAAACTTGATAATGAGAGAGAGATGCTGAGATGCTGAGGTTTTTGTTGGGCTTTACATGTTGTTTAAGTGGTTTGACTCGTAATCACCATGTCCTACATCTGCACGACATCCATGGCCGTCGTCCTCGCCTCTGAGCGTCCCAACTTTTTATCCGCTTCATCCAGCCAAAAATCCAGCCAAAAAATGAAAGAAAAGAACCGAAAAGAAAAACAGAAAAAACCAAAAGTTAAACTAAAAAACCAAAAACCAAAAAATCGAAAAACCGAACCGAACCGAACCGAATCGAACCGAACCAATGGTTCGGTTCGATTCGGTTCGGTTCAGGAGTTTTTTTTTAAAGGTTCAGTTTGGTTCGATTTTTCAAAAAAACCAAACCGAACCGAACCGTTGACATCCCTACTGACTATTAGCCATGTCCATGCACCAAAGATTGAGACATGGACCCTAGCTTCTTTTGCTGAAAATATGGAATTATTCCATACCTTCTTTTTGGCAAAACTGTCTTTATCCAACGCGCTTACCCAAAAATCAATTAGATGGTCTATGGAGCATATGGATTAAACTTATTTGAATAATTAATCGTACAAATCTCATGTGGAACTCGTATAATTAATAATTAGATGATCTTAATCCACCCGGATAAGAAGAGGACAAAAAACAAAAAGTCACGTGCCTAATGCCTGAACAAGAGCCAACGTACCTGGAGGCGGAGGCGGCGGCGGAGGCAGAGGTGGAGGCGGCGGCGGAGGCGGAAGTGGCTCGGCAACTGAGTCAAGGAATGGATAGGTCTCGTAACGGAACTGGCAACTTGGCGCCAGGGCCCTCATTCCCGCCTTCCCGAGACAACAGTGCGTCAAGTTCCCGACGATTTTCTCTTGGCACTCGATGCATTGCTCCATCGTCAAATCAAGTGTGCACTGCGCCATTGCGTAAACCGTGTCAGACCCCACAGGCATGCTCCTCGTAGCAAACTTCCTCAGTGAGCCACCGCTGGCTGCCTCGCCCTGCAAACCTTTTATCTGTGTCTCCAACATGAACGTGACCTGGCTTGAGACGTTGGACCAGCTGTAAAACATGTAGCTGGGTTTAGTCGCAGCTGTGCGGAAGATCGAGGTGTTAGAGTACTGGACGATGCAATTCTCTTCAAAGATGACCGCCCCCCTCTTGTCAGGGCAGAGACGGCTGATTTCAATGGCTGAGCCACTGAGGCAGGTGCAGCAGCTCTCGGCAGTGAGGTCTCCGCGGCAGGAGCCGATGACATAGAGGGTTTCGGAGGTGCCAGAGACAGCAGAGGAGGTGTTGAAGAAGCCGGAGGTGAGGGACAAGGACTTGGTGGTGTAGATGGAGGAGAGGAGGGCGGTGAGGGTGTTTTGGTAGGTGCTGTCGGCGGTGAAGTTGCTGATCGAACCACAGATGGCATTTGGGGAGAGATTTTGGGCATCGATGGTGGAAGCAAACACGAGAATAAGCAAGAGAGGGAGATCTGGAGGATCCATTCTTCTTAGTGTTTTTGTTTTTTTTTTTGGGCGTTTCGGGTGTTTCTTTGATTAGTGTCGAGAGGCTAATAACATATAAACACAAATAGCTGGTGCAGCTCCTACACAAGTTGCTATTCTTCAGCCGCTATTGTTGACTTTTATCCAAGGTTTCCCACTTGAATTTTCTCCAATTCTCACGTGAATGTTAGTAGTTTCTAGATTTTATTGGAAATGGATCATTCCAACAACTTTGTACACGCCTTCTATCTCGGGGTGAGGGCGGTTTATTGAATCATTTTCTGTTTCTTTGCCAAAAAACCAGGGATTGAGTGAACGCACGTCGAAAAAATGTCAGTAGTCCTGTACGATTCAGCGGCCGACACGTGGCGCCGCGTGGCATGGGTGGGTCCCTTGGACGAATCCTCTCTCTCCCCCTCTCCCCCCAACGTTCATTTTCTCCAACACGCAATTTCTTGTCACGGTAAAACACTGTTCAGATCTTGGGTAATAGGAAGGAAAAGAAAATGAAAATCAGGAGCTAAACTCACCTTAGATCACACGACAGAAAGGAATCTCGCTATGGCTGCGATCAGTTCTGGCCGCCCCGCCAAGACACGGCCGGTCGTCAGTGCCTGCCCGATTTCATTCTCTCTCCTCTGTATAAGTGCAATTCATCACCGCCTTCTTTTTTTTTTCTTTTTTTGAGTTGTGAATTCTTGTTCCAAATGATATGAAAGGTTGTCTTTTTCTTTCCATATTTATTTATTTATTTATTTTGCTTTTATTTGGGGCTAGAGGAGAACATGTACATAGATATATAAATACAGATCTATGTACATTTTAACTTTCAGTGAGAAGCTGACGACGATGCCGTAGGTTGCTGTTTGGGGGTGGGTGATCCCCACTCTCCGGAGGCAAAGCCCTCGGTGACCATGCGGGTTATCCATGAATAGGGGAGAGAGAGACTTGGAATGAAATTGGAGGATTTGTGGGGGAAGACTAACAGTGGAGGGGGAATACTTTGTCCGTGGAACTACCCGCACCGTGTGGTGCAACATGTCGATTGCTGAACGGCGCTAGACTACAGTGACATGAAGGAGTGCGATTACCTAATATTTTTTCAAAATTAAATTTAAAAAGTTAATTATTATGTGAAAATATTTTTAAAAATTGAAAATTTATGCATTGCAATATCCAACAAAAATCGCAATGGATGGTCAATCGGTAATATTTTGGGATGATTAAGACAATATGTAATAGATTCCAAACAGAATTTACTAATACGCTAATAATATTAAAATTTTGATTGGACATAGCTACACTACCTCGGCTCGCCCATGCAACCCACATGCTCATTTTGACGGCAATTGCGCTCTTTGTCATCACATATGTCATGTCCCATCATTAGGAATATATGCAAAAGCTTTGTTGACACTGTTGACTACATGATAGTCCTGACCTCATATTTTTTTAATCTTGAATGAGCCTTATATTCCGATGCCTTTTCCTCTCAGTCAACTAATTAGTTTATGGTGAATTATGGTGAGTTGATTAGATATCCAAAAAAAGTAATGGGAGAATTATGTTACTCCTATGAACTGGATATTTAGGGACTTGGGGACGTGACCTTGATCTGAGATCACAATGGCTAGTGCTCGCATGATTCCTTCCTGACCTCCCTAGCTTATCCAGAGTTTAAGCGTTAAGCAACAGCACACTGAGATCATCAAGCAACACTGTGTGGTTGTCATTGGCCTTAGGCAGTCACGCCATAGTGGTCAGATCACGGCTTCGATTGATAGTGAAATTCTTTTTATAACTTTATTTTCCTCTTTATTTGATCTTAAATTACTAAATAATTTGCCCGGTCTTATTCGAGATTTACCAAATAAGAAATACGCTATTTCAAACAAACGTATCCTCCTTCTCCTCCTGGCGAAGGAAGCATGAGGCCTTGGGATCAATGGTTCCGTCATTGAAGCGAGTCCATTACGTTATCTTCCATTTTTCCAAAGCAGAATAATGCCCACTGAGTTGGACTCTTCGGTCCTCATCCCAAGCGGAGACTTGGGAAAGAAAAGTTTGAGGATGGAGACGTAACTGGAAATGAGAGAGAGAGAGAGAGAGAGAGAGAGAGAGAGAGAGAGAGAGAGAGAGAGAGAGGAATCTTCATTCTAATCTTCGTACAAAAAAAATGTAGGGACTCTTGTTTCTAATTCCTTTTTCCAACGAAGGACGTGCCTTTTCTAAGGAAAGGTTGTTAGGTGCCTGGGAATTTACGGATTAAGATCCTCTGATTGCCCAGGCATATTGCTAATTTTTATTTATGAATAAACTTCACATGCAACTAAATTTTATTACGGATTAAGATTCTCTTAAATTAACGTACATTGACTTTATTTTTTTTTTCTTTTCTGATGAGTGCAATTTGACGTTTTGAGTTTACTATATTGAGAAGATGACATATTAACATAAAAAGAAAGGCCTGAACTTAATCTTCCCATTTATACCTTTTTTTCTTCATTTCCTTTTCTTTCCCGTTTGTTTATATATATATATATATGCTTCTTCCTTTGTTCCACAGGTAATATCACCGGCCTCCTCCTTTTGTGATAGAGAGGCAAGCTTGGGGAAAGATAAGCCGATCCAATGGGAAGTAATTGCCGCCAGTGGTGAGGCACGACAATGAGGTGAGGGCCGTGTGACCCACGGTTGAGGTGGAGAGAGAGATGGGGATCTAAGATTTTGTGTCGATTTTGCTGCATTCATTGATCGAAAAACTTTGGATCAACCAAAAAAATTAGTTTACAAAACTGTTTTTCTAGGAGATATGTACGATTGTGAGTGATCCTCTAAATAATCTGTTGTATAAAAGAATCAATAGTGGCCCGATACCTCATTTGAAAAATTAATTGTATAAACTAATCTTAATGAGTCTAATATTTTCCTAAAACAAAACCCCATAATGTTGGCTCAGTGGTTTAGAATTTGGAGATGTATAGAGCCAACTTGGTTCCCACAAGGCTTATTGATTTGCAAAATCAAAAAAGATCTTCTTGTTATTAAAAAGGAAAATCTCACACCAAAGAATTAAATATTCTACATGGTTTACATCAGTGCGACCAACTCTGTATAAATTTGAATCTATCTTTAAAGTAAAATACTTGTCTAATTGTATGGTTAGCTTGAAAAAAAATAATGCCATTCCTGAGCTCACACATTTTCCACGAGAGGGAGAGAGATCTATGTTTATCTTGGAAACTTCTCCGTGCTTGTGTTTGAGAAAGGAAACTGTTGTGGGTGTAAAAGGAAAGAGAAGGTAACGTAAGGCATGGTCTCACTCCTACATTCGTTTTGTCTAGGAGACACCGTGCGGGACCCGTTGCGTAGAAATGCAAAGCCATCAATAAAGAATAATTTGACTTAATATGTAATTTGACTTTTGAGACCATCTTCTTGGCCCTAAAAGTCCTTGGGGCTTTCCGGCTTCAAGCTGCCCGAAAAACTAACTGTCATTACTAGCTGGTATAATCATACCACGTGACTTTTAATGTTTGAATACTTTTGAACGTTTTGTTACTTTTGAACGTTTTGTCAGGTGGGTGCTAGGAAATTCATAAACAAATAGCTTATTAAATTAATGGATACCAGGAGAAGATAACTGTATCTTATGTAAACTGATTCCCAATAATCTTATTCTTGAACAAGTTATGTACCCACACTCAAACACAGCACATCCACAACATGAGCCGACTTGCTTCGCCTTTTTCCTTTCAAAGTCTTTCTAAAAAAAGGTATTGTTGTAGTTACGTAACTGAACTAACACTACTAGAAGAAATCGATAGGCGATGGGCAAAACTGTACAAAAAAGAGGGTAGAAGAATAGCCCAAGTGCCATAACTTTGCACGAAGGGATACTTAAATGCCATAACTTCGAAAATGTACACTTAAGTGCCAGTTTCGGAGTAAAGTAGAACACTTAAGTGCCACTCCGGCCAAAATCCGGCCAAATGGCTAACGTGGTAATTTTCCGATGAGTTGGGTGTAAAAACGGCGTCATTTTGCACATTGATGTGGTGAGAAAATGTCAAAACGACGTCATTTTGTGTCTAATGTGTAAATAATTAATATAAAAATTAATTAAATTTAATTTAAACTTAATTTTATTTAAAATATTGAAAAAATTAAAAAAAATTAATATTAAAAAAACTTTAAAATAAAAATTTAAATAAAAAAAACTTAAAATTAAAAAAAACTTGAAATTTTAAAAAATTAAAATTTTAAAAACTTAAAATTTAAATTTTAAAATTAAAAAAATAAAAAACTTCCAATTTAAAAAAAATATAAGTTTTTGAAATTTTAAGTTTTTAAAATTTTAATTTTTTAATTTTATCTTTTTAAATTTTAATTTTTTTAAATTTTATCTTTTTTAATTTTAAGTTTTTAAGTTTTAATTTTTTAAAATTTTAATTTTTTTAAAATTTTAATTTTTTTAAAATTTTGATTTTTTTTTTAAATTTTAATTTTTTTAAATTTTAAGTTTTTTATTTTTTAAGTTTTCTTAATTTCAATTTTTTAAATTTTAAGTTTTTTAAATTGTAAGTTTTTTAATTTTAAGTTTTTTATATTTTAGTTTTTTTTAATTTTAATTTTTTTTATTTTTAGAATATTTTAAATAAAATTAAGTTTACATTTAATTTAATTAATTTTATATTAATTATTTACACATCAGACACAAAACAACATCATTTTGTATTTTCTTATCACGTCAACATACAAAACGACGCTATTTTGGACCCAACTCGTCGGAAAATTACCACGTCAGCCATTTGGCCGGATTTTGGTCAGAATGGCACTTAAGTGTTCCACTTTACTCCGGAACGGGCACTTAAGTGTACATTTCCAAAGTTATGGTACTTAAGTGTCCCTCCGTGCCAAGTTATGACACTCTAGGTGTCCCAAACTCCAAAAAAGAGAGCCAAAATCAGTTTGAAACTCTCTTTATAGATGGCTTGCAGATCAGTAGCCATTATTGTCGAGGGTTTTGCAAAACCCATCAGCCAAAAATCGTTAGAGAAAGATAACAATCAAATGCTTATCCTAGTCAACTCCATGATAAGATATGAGCTAATATGATTTAAATAACATGACAATTAACTAAAAAGTTACATCAATTGATCAAAGAACTTAGAAGACATGATTGCAATAAACCTATTCATGATTTCATTAGAGAAAGTGCATTCACAAAGCAAATAGATAATCTTTGTCTTCGTCTTGAACTATAAACACTAGCAGCGAATACAAAGACTTTTGATGCTTTTTGGGGGGGGGGGGGGAGTGGATTACTTTCATTTCTTCAATTAAGGATTTCCAAACAACAAAGAAGGCTTATGAATGAAGGATTGCTTAAAAGTATTGAGATGGGGTGGGCAACCAATTACAAGAGAGCACTTCAAGTCTGCTTACTGATTGGCCTCACGGTAATGGTGGACAACTTGGATTTCATGGAGATGGGCTAGACAAAATTTGCATTTTACAATAAGGGCCCACAAATCCCACCCAAGTTGATCAGTGCCCAAGAAAAAACCTATTCGAGATGGGACACCTACTACCTATGAATATAGTCTAGTGGGATAGTCAACGGACACTTCATTATTTAGTCTAGACAAGAGTAGTATTAAGCCTTATAGAAGCACAATAACAAATAAATGCAGAAGTCTACAGTGGATCGATGTATGATTTAGCTTCAAAGAGTAACAAAAACTTAGAAATATCATAATAACTATGATGGACAACATGTGTAGGGTCTTTTTTTAAATGCACATGATCCCATTTGAGCAATTAAGAGCTTAATCTCCAAATATATAGACTTTTGCTTATGATTCATAAAAAATCATGGTGCAAGACCATACAATCTCACCATGAGACCATCCATGAAGAAAGATTTCGCTTATACCCCATTACTAGTGGTATTATTCGGTAAATAACATGCCGTTGGTTGATGAAGGCATCATCCTATTGGTGAATTCCTCCGATTCAAGCTCTTGTTGGGATGCTCAATCTATGCGATCTACTTCGGATGAAGAAAGCTGGATGTCAAGGTGATAGCTAGGTGCATAGTAAGCAAATATGTAGGCATCGAAGCACTTGATCTCTTGAATATGAATCCACGATAGCTGGGTCCACTACTTCCAAGGGCATGCCTTCTCCTTATTGATTCTACATATGCAAGAATAAATTTGGAAAATCTTCATAGAATCGTGGCATTAATTCAATGACTCATCATGTAAGACATCTAACTCTAGTAAAGAACCATATATGACCAAGGAACAAAAATAGTCATAAGTGTTCTGTAGGCAAAGGATGCATATGACAAAATTTCTAGAACAAAAATAAATTTCTATTCCTTGGATAAGTTTTTGAACAAAGAAAAGCGTTTAATAGCAACTCAAAAAGTAAAATTTCTATTTCTAGGGGTGGCGATGGTCAGTGGTTGGCAGCAGTTGTTTGGCATCCGGTGTCCGACGGCCAACGACAATTGTCTTGTGGTTAGTGGCAGGCATCCGATGTTGTGGCATCCAATGTCTAGTGGCTGGCATCTGGCAGCAGACGGTCGACGTTCAGTGACCGGTGACGAGCGTCTGGCTTCTCGCGGGTGGCAAGTGAGCAGTGGGCGGTGATGAGAGTGAATGATGAGAAAAGTTTTCATTTCTCATTTTTATTCTAGAAATATAATAGTTAAAAATGTTAACTTCTAATTTCTGTTCCAAATTTATTTCTAGGATAGCAATCTATTCCAGAAAAAAAAAATGAAATTACGTTAGCAAACATATTTCTATTCCAAACTAATTATGGAGAATAGAGAAACAAAGAAATAGAGAAACATAAATTTTGTCATGCACACCCTGAAAGGAGTTAGTTTTCACAAAGGAATTTCTATTTCACTTGACCAAAGTTATAGAAGGTGCAATGTCTCATGGTAGCATGGTGAAACTTACATAACTAGCAAGATATTTACCCCCTTCTAGTTGGTGGTAGAAGTTATTATTCTTTCCACAAATGATCTCTAGAAGTAGTACTCCAAAACTATAAACATCGGATTTCACCAAGAACTCCATGCATTGGATATTCTAGAGACATGTAACTACTACAAAAACGAACATTAGCCACATGTATATTGCAAATTTAGATTCAAATCACATAGCATCCTTGAATAGATAAAATGAGCAAGTCCAGCATCTAATCACAAAGTCATCTATTCAAAAACTAAGACTTAGAAAGTCCCCACAATTCTATTTGTGTTAGCTTGAGTTTGATCACTTCCAAAAATTCTTGCCACGCTTAAATCCAAAATCTTTGCATTCATTTCACTATCTAACAAGATATTGCTACATTTTAGGTCCCGATGAATGATTTAGAGACGAGAATCTTCATGTAAATGGAGCATTCCTTGAATGATCCTAGAGACTATTTTATAACGTAGAGGCCAATCCAATTGTCCTTGTTTTTTGGGATCTAAATCACTGTACCAAAATTCATTAATGTGCTAGGATGTGACACCTACTCAAAAACTTAAGGTGAAGCTCATCACACAATACCAAAGTATATTTACTTTCATTCATCAAAGATAGTTCAAGAAAAACCTATAATTAATTAAAAGAACGAAACTCAAAATTTTCAAAGTTTCCACAGCTAGTGAAAGCTTGACCATTTGATTTCAAGCAAATGGTACATTTTGCAAATAAGAAGGTTAAAGTGCAACATACTAAATAAGAAGTAATCAAGGCTTTTATTTGGCACAAACTTGTAGGCAAGTAGCTTTTCGAATCCTCCAAGCAAAATCTAAGCAATCATACAAGGTATCCATGTTGAAGCTTCGCAACTAATAAAACTTCATTCTTAAATTCTTCATCACCCTTTCTTGAGCTTTGAGATAGCCTCTTCACAGCAACTTGTTGTCCATTAGGAAGTCTACCTAATAGGGTTTTGTATCTATCATTTAATTCCTTAACACAACTACTTAGAAGCTACCATAAAAAAGCTTTACATGTTTCTTTTCTTCAACATCATTATGTTCAATTCAATTCATATATAAAGCAATTTTGGATTATTTCTAATTAATATGTAATATGTAATTGTAAAACTTCACCAAATCCACCTTCACCCAACTTGTTTTCAAGAGAGAAATCATTTGTTGCAGCTTGTATTGTAGCCAAGTTCAATTGTGAGGACTCCACGATAGTAAGTTCATTTGCACCTACATTACCAAATAAATCAATTTGATTATTAAATTACATTGACAATGGCTCCTAGTGGCACTTGTAGGGTTGCCAATGCTTGGGAAATTATTATAATGAAAAGCATCAGATTAGCCTAGCATGGTTGTGTCCCCCTACCCCAAAGAAATCTTTCCTCTCTTGATTAGTCATAAAGGAAAAAAAAAAAAATACAGTATCATCAATACTATAGGAAACAAAATAATGAGATGAATATCGTATAATTATCACTTCTTCATGCTCAAGTTAGTGTTGAGACTATTAAATGTGGTGCAGATGCTACCTATGCTTGAAGAAAATTGCTATAGGTTAGGATCATTTTGAGGCCTCGTTATCTTGTTGGTCATGTTGAATCTCTTTCCCTCTAGCATGACTCATCGCATCCTAAAAAGAGTACTTTAAGACGCTGCTCTTCTTTGAAGTGCAAAAGCAACTGATTTAAGGCCCAATGCGGTCTAAAGACTCGGTATCAATCTAGGCAACTGTTTAAGTAGTAATTTATCCAAATTCTCCTTTGGAAAACCAAGATACTAGCACTTCTTCTTCTAGCGACATTCTCACCTCCGCTTCAGCTTGAAAGATTGTCTACAAAAAAAGGCACAAGAGTTGAATAGTATTGGCTAATTTGATTTTCACCTCATTTTTCGAGGTTTGGATTCATATCATGATTGGCCGTACAAAATAAGCTGCTTGTATTTCTAGGGAGATAGTCTTCTAATCATGGCAAAACTCTCTGTTTTCTGTGTCATGAAAGCACTGAGATTAGATCCCATTTACTCTTTGGATGCAATTTCTCTAAGCAAGTCTGAAAAGTGCCCTTCAGCTTTATTTTCTTAACAATGATATTGGTAATTTGGGAGTTTGGATGTCCTAATGCAGCGGGCTATGAAAGGGAGACATTTTCATAGGTCTTTGGTGAAATTTTTGTGGAATGGCTGCAACTATTTCATCAAGAAGGCCAGAAATTAGTTGTTACATTCCCAAACTCTTCTTCTGTTGATGGCATTATATGTGCTTGTACATAGTTTTGAAGTTCTTTTTTTTTTTTCTTTTTTGGGTCAAAAATAGTTATGAAGGTTGAATGTCATATGGCGGCGGTTATTGTATAAAGAGGTGATTAGTCTTGGGATGGACTGGTTCCCAATCTAGCATTGAAAACTTTGCTTATTCCACTGGCTCATTTCTACATTTTGGTTAAAAATTATATTTATTATAATAAAATGTAAAAGTTGCATTATTTTATTTCGGTCAAGTGGGTTATGTGATTATTTGTCCATATTGAAGACATGGTTCTAATCTTGTTGAGTGCAAAAGTTTCTTTTTTGTAGTTTTTTCAAATAGAGGCTTCAAAATCGTTTTGGAATCGATTTAGCTCAAAAACTAGCCTAATTGGTGATTAGCTCGGAATTGAACCAAGCAGGTTGGTTCTCGTCGGTTCCCAAGTTGAAATGGGCTCGATGCTCACCCCAAGTTGTATGGTAGCATTTAGGAGTTTTGGAGATATATCCCTGCTGCGGAACATCTTGTACTAAAGTCAATATAGGGTTGTAGTTAGGGGTGAGCACGGTTCGTGGGTAGAACCGTGAACCGGAGAACCATACCGAAGGGTCTGGTTCGATTCCCAGTTCTAAGGAAAGATGTTCCATTTCTCGATTCCTTTTTCTTGAGAACCGGGAATCGGAACTGAGATTCCCTTTCTCCAAAACCCTAACCTTTTCTTCAATGTTCATTCTTCACTTTCCCATTTCTTTCCATTTCCTCTTTGCAACACTCCACATTCCCGACGACGATCTGACGCTGCTTGCCGCTCTTGATGTCGCCATCACAACCCACGATGTCACCGTCGACGCCATCGCTGCTTTGTTTAACGACACTGCCGACTCTCACCATTGCGCTTGCTGCCTCCCAATGACAAGCTGTTGCCGGGCTGCCGCCTGACACTGCAGTTGTTCCACTGTTGCTGGTTGGCCATTGACGACGCCACTACTGTTCAAACTTCAACGACAAGCTGCCGCATCTCAACCTCCTGATGACGAGCTGCTGCTATTCACACAGCAACTAGGACAGAAGCAACTACCACCTCGACGTAGGACAAAAGCAGCTGCCGCCTTGACATAAGACAAAAGCAACTACCGCCTTGACGTACTTGTTGATGATCCTTGCCGAATCCAGCATTGCCCGCATCGCGCCCAACGTTGCTTGAGGTCGTCGAACGTTGGTTCAACCCAAAACTAAACCCCAAGCTCACCGAACGTCGGTTCTGTTTTTTGAGTCATTTTCTAATTTTTGGATGCAAAAGGGATTTTTGGGATTTTTTGGTTTTTTTTTTTGGAAAAATACAAGTCTTTTTGGCTTTTTTCTAAATTTTTTTTGGCTTTTTCATGAATTTTTGGCTTTTTTTTTTGGGATTTTTGGGATTTTTGGAAAATATGACATTTTTTTATTTTTTTTTATTTTTCGGAAAATAAAACATTTTTTAACATTTTATTTAAATATTTTTTAAAATAAAACATTTTTTGACTTTTTGAAATAAAATACTTTTTATTTATTTATTTATTTGAAATATTATTTTATATTAAAATAATATAAAAACTGACCCAGGTCGGATCTGACTCGGGTTGGCGACCCGAACGAGCAGGCCCGACTCAGATTTTTTCCTCTTTTTCTTTTTTTAAGTGTAAAAGCCCAAACCTATTTTTTGGCCCACTTCACAACAATTCTAGCCCAACACAACTCAGCCCACGTGTGCAAGCCCGACCCAGGGAAACCCTACCCGGACGCCAACCCGGATCCGCCTGACTTCGACCCGTCTTCCCCTTTGCCGACCCAGTTTGCTAGAGTTTGCAAGATTTGGCGATTCGCAGCGTTGATGAGGGACGGAGGGGGTCAAACGAACACCAGCCCGGCGTCCGAAGGCGGCGGCGTCGCAGCCAACAGCCGACTGCTCAACTGGATCGACGACGGGGCTCGTGGCGCGCCGGTAGGAGACGCGACGAAGGCCCTGATTCACTAAGGTTGAGATCCGGTGATGGATGGGGTTTGAGAGAGGGGGGTGCGACGATGGTGACGGGGCGAGCAAGACCCGTCGTTACCTGTCACAACGACGGCGTTGGCCTAGCCTCAGTTGCAGCGATAGTGAGGCAGCACGACGAGATTTGGCACCATGGCGGCATCGGGGCACGGGACCTCCTCCGATCTCCTCTCCTCTTCAGCCCCTCTTCGCGGATCTAGAACCCTCCCCTCTCCTTCGGCTTCAGTTGCTCACAGATCTGGGCTTGCGGGCGTTCGGACTTCCCTCGAAGTCTCGAGGGAGGCTTTCGGCGCTCGCAAGCTTTCAATCTTTGCTTCGGTTCCTCTCTCTCCGGGTTTGCTTGTCGTCAGCCTCCCCCGAAGTCTCTCAGGGGGAGGTCGTTCGAATTCGCGATTGGATTTCTCTCGCGCGCTCGCTCTTTGAGTCTCCCCTGAAGTCTCTCAAGGGAAAGTCTCTGAGCTCTCCGTGCCTTCTGGCCTTCCCCCCAACACCCTATTTATAGGCGTGGGGGTGCCGGTCGGCAGAGGCTAGACCGGCGATCTTTGGTGCACCGACCGGCCTTCCTTCGCCGGCCGAACCAGCGTCAGTTCCTCCCCTTCCACGGACGCTCACTCACCATCAATGCCATGTCCTCTCAGCCACCGGCCTACGCTCCTCTCTCTGTTGTAGGTGGTGCTCAAGCGCGTCTTCGTCGCAGCGCGTGACTTGCAGAGGCGGAAGAAGGAGGAAGGAAGAAGATGGGAGGAAGAAGACAAAGGAGAAAGAGGGGGGCCGGGCTGAGGGAGAAGTAGGTTGGGTCATAGGGGCCCATGCGAGGGGGAGAGAAAAAGGAGGGGGGCTAGGCGCGAAGGCCCAACCTCGATGGGCTGATAACTTTTTGTTTTCTTTTGTTTTTACTTTTTTTTTTGCTGTTTTATATGGTTTTTTATATTATTTATTCGAAACGAAAAAACTTAATTAATAAAATAAAATAAACCTAAATAAAATTAAGGCGTCAACACTGGTTCTTCAATTACCTTTTTGTTATTTTACTAGGATATGGTGATAGAGTGGTAGGCGAGCCTTGTAATGTTTACCATCAAATCATCGACGACAGACGGAAGTTAAAAGGAAGTACGGCGTGAAGGAGGCGCTTCAGTTGCTGTTGAGTAGCTCTTTATTTGGAAGGATCGAAAATATTGGGTAGATCCTCTAGCCTAACATTTTTCTATGCGTGTGCTTTCTGGAATGTTGTTTCCGTTCTCTATGCGTCGATTTGGTAGGTCATATCTTGTTTTTGTGGACTGTCTTGGGTTGCCATTTCAGGATTCCTTGATTTTCTTTATATGTGAGTGTACAAGCTAGCCATTTTTTCATTTACACTTAGCCAAAAGTATTGGCAATCTCTTGATTATAAAACAGGACAATGTCATATTTAGGATGTTCCGTGAACCCATGAGCTTGGAATTGCTGTGTTTGTTTGTGGGATTAGTTTCGTGTTGTTTGTGCGTGCCCCTGGATGTTGGCATTTGGGTTCCATTTTTTCCTTTCAGTTTGGTCAATTCTTGTGGTGTTTGGTTTACTAATTGTGACATGGAAATTCTTCTGCTCATTATTGCTTCTTGCTCGATTAGTCTGGTTGAGTTCCAAAGTCTCTTCTTTGCAGTAAAAATTAGGCCCACGAACCGAGCGTGTTCACATAGTAATGAATTTAATGAGATAATTAAATCTGACAAGAATTGTTCTATCTCTCCATTATGTTCTTTTTGTTCTCGAAAGTTCACAGATCAACCATTTGACGCTGACCACTTGGTTGCTCAAATCAACCCCTTTTTTGTGTTCTGTTTGATTATGTCAGGTTCTGATCTAATGCTGTTGCAACAGGACTATAAAGCCCTGGTTGTGAATCGTTCTTGTGTTGGCAGTGACCTCTCTGCAATAATGATATAGTGTAGAGTTTAGTTACTCTTACCATGTGACTTTGTACTAAACATAGTTGTCAAATGAAAAAATGAGGGTAATGATATGCATACCATATAACATCATATCTGGGTTCAAGTTCAGCAAAGATATCAAGTGACTAATGCTGGATGTTCGATAGCTTACAATGGTTTTGACATATGCTTGCTTCCATGATATGCAATAGCATGTCATGCCCCTCCAAAAGTTCCATAGTGTATTTGACATCTTACACATTTCCAATTTTACAAATTAATGGACATTTGATAGTTTTGATATAATGGTGTCTTTTCCTTTTAATGTCAAGGTTGTGGGTCATTTATAGTAGCTTTATGCTATGGGAGGTCCTTTATCTGTCGATGATATTGGAATTTCTGGAGTTCTTTTTCTTTTGACAGTTTGTTGAAACTTTATGCTTCAAGTAGCTTCATGTGACATTCACGAATTCAAATAGTCAAGAGTACTACTTTGCTCTTTTGGTCAATTTTCATATAGCTTATCTGTTGTCTTTTGTAGTCCTCATAAGAACCTTAGCTGTCCTCATACTCTAAGCTAAAGTTCCCATGTTTAGACCACCCTTGAGCCCCAACTTCTCAGCTTGCTCTAGCAAACTTCCATGCATTATGTTGTTTCATAGCTACTGAACATAAAGCAATGGAGATATTACGATTTTGGTCAAAAAGTGGTGCCACTGCTTGTTTGTCTTCCTGACACAGCAGGAACGGTAGATGTCTATTACAAGTAGGTCATGCGTTTGGTGATGAAGGTAGTTACTTCAGTATCATAGAGATTTTTCAGCGGCAGCAATATGAGTAATGATTAGGAATTTCTAGTTATTTGCTATTCAATTTTATCATCTTACACTTTGACCACTTACTGGTCACTGCACAACAAACTTCTTTGGTGTCGTTAATGTTGTTCCAAGGATATAGAGCATGAGTATTCCATAATTGGCCTATTTTAAAAACTTTCAGGGTTATTGGGTGATTTTTGTTGATATTCCACTTGTTTGGAACCATCGTGAATGGATTTAGGCATTTGAAAAGTTCTTGAATGCTATCAACATTCATCATGTAAGTACTCCGTTGGAATTAGAATTACTTTATCTATCTGTTTGGCATTTGTTTACATTGTTGGTGACACTCTAGTGTGAAGTAACCATATCCCTTGATTCATTCTGCAATGCTGACTGTGTATCTGAAAGTGTATTTCTTCATCTATTTTGTGTCGGTTATTGACTGATAGCTTTATTATTTAGGATGTTCCGTGAACTGATTTCCATTATTTTATTTAGTCGAATTCTTTGCCAAGAATATATTTCCTCTGTTGATAGTTTTGTTCATTTTGTATTCTTTTTGATGAAAAATAAGCTTGTTTATTATTATTGCGTTCATTTTTTTAACTAAAAATGAAATAAAAAAGAATAAAAGAACTTGTTGGACTTTGGAACTGATCTTGGAACCTGTAACTGGGTAGGTTCCAAGTTCCAGGTTTCAACGGATAGATTTCAAATTCCAAAAAATGAGGAACTTGTACATGAGAGTAGATTCCAAGTTTCAAGCAAAACCTGTAAGGAACATGGAATTTCTCACCCCTAGTTGTAGTGGCACTAGTCCTCCACTCTTTTTGGTGTATGAACAAGCTTAACTTACCCATCAGAAAGTGGAATTCAAGAAATCCTATTTCATTGCAGATGGAGTTTAAGTCGCGAATAAATTTAAATGGATGTACACCTAGCTCTATCTTTTCATTGGCCAAAAACATTCTACGGATTTAGATTTCTAGGCATGGTTTTCTCTATCACATCTTGAAAATGAAGAATTTCAAATTGCAGCAACCTAATTTGCATATTTGATGTCGATACCTCTATTAGTAAATTACATTTACTTGCGTGATTATGTATAAAACTTCCGTTTCTCGCATATTTGCCAAACTTACCGGAGAAAAGGAAATGATTTTTTTTTTTTAGCAAGCCAACTTATAGACACACAAAAAAGCCACAGTATACTCGGGCAGAGTACTTCAATTTTGAACTCGTTTCATGTCTTTTCTGAAATCAATTATTGTTGTAACATGTCTGGAATTGTTTCATATGATTAATTTTATTTCATGTTCATAGAAATGAAATATTATTCTTGTAATTTCTTATTTGATAATATGAATTAGTAACATAATCGAATTACTAGATTCAATATTTATACAAAATCTTTATAAATTCCTACTAACTTATGTAAGTTTTTGTTAAAAATATAATTGATGAAAAATCATGATAGCATCATTTTATGATTCTATTACAAGGACACAAAACTTTTTTGAGGTACATATAATGAAACATCTATATGTTCCCGTGCATATCCTAAAGCTTATGACTTTATTTTCGTACGTTACTAATGTTTCTACAAAATCTTTATATTCCTACTAACTTATGTAAGTTTTTCTTAAAAATATAATTGATGAAAAATCATGATAGCATCATTTTACGATTCTATTACAAGGACACAAAACTTTTTGGAGGTATATATAATGAAACATCTATATGAACCCGTGCATATCCCAAAGCTTATGACTTTAGTTTCGTACGTTACTAACAAAAGTTGATAGTGGGTTTTCAATCAATTGTTTATGATATCAAATGTACGTTGGCTTTTAGTTATAATTTTAGGGTACATATGCACCGTAATTAACAGTCCTAATAGTACCTTAATATATTTGATTCCTTATGAACAATAAAGAAGTTGCATAATATGCTCAATTATATGGCATTAAGTAGTTTACGAAATATAAAGGAAAAATAGTCAATTTACCGCTTTTATCATCGACGACTTCATACGTCTTCTTTCCTTTTCTTCGAAGCAAACCAAAAGTGAGAAAAAGTACCATAATACCTCC
This sequence comes from Eucalyptus camaldulensis, assembly GCA_019915185.1. Taxonomy (NCBI): domain Eukaryota; kingdom Viridiplantae; phylum Streptophyta; class Magnoliopsida; order Myrtales; family Myrtaceae; genus Eucalyptus; species Eucalyptus camaldulensis. The sequence goes on along the minus strand of JAHSVA010000013.1, from coordinate 3,006,133 downwards.
AACAGGAACGATAATGCCGATAGTTGTTTATTCCTGATTTGTTGATTTTTCCTGCACACATTCCATTACATGAATTGAAGTCTGAATTTTGATCTATTTGTTTGCTTCTGATAAAAGAAATGCCATGGAATTATGAAAAGTTAACTTAGTTTTGATACGATATATCAATTTAGCAAACTGTGACTCATGGCAAAAAATTATAAAAGAAACTGTAAATGCTTCTTCCAGTATTGGAGGGTAATTTCTGGAAAGGGTGTGGTTATTTCCAATGACTAAATCCATTCCTTTTTCATTGAAGAGATCAAATTTCTCTTAATCCTCAAATAGAAATTTAAAGTGGTGGATCCTGAGTTTATTCATAAATTTTCTTTGTTTTTTCTTTCCTATTTCTATGTAGAAATTAGGAAGTGAATCTCACCTTGTATTATGAAGTAAATTTTAGGCTCATATCATATGCTTCCATCTTTTAGTTTCCAATAAGTGGGTATTACCATGGAAAAAATCGGAAATAACTTGGACAAAAATAACTTTTTATTAACACAGTCAACTGTTTTTAAATATTTAGTTTTGTTGTGCATATAATCATTAAAAATTTTCCTGTTGGTTGTCCGTTATACACATATAATGAGTTGACCGGATGAAACAGAAAAAAAAAAAAAAAAGCCCTCATTAAACATATGATTAAAAGAAAATTATAGTTACATCTCCCAATACTAAAATCCAATGATGATATTTTAATTAAATCAAAACATTGCATAAATAAGAAAGGGTTATAAAATGACAGTTCAATATTAGTCATTTTATATTGAAAAAAGTTAATATCATTCATGATTGTTGACACCTAAATTTTGGCGATTCGATCATTTATTTATTGCATAGAAAATTAGGGTTAATTTTGTCCCTGAAAAAATATTAATTGCATAGCATATAGATTTAGGTGCATTTATTTTGCATTTGCATTTTTTTTGCATTTATTTATTAGACCGGTGGCGGATGGGTTCGACTTGGTGGTTCTAAGCTTTAAATTGATAGGTAGAACTAAGTCTACGAAGGGAGCAAATTGGCCTAATGCCATTTTCTTTTATGACAAAAAAAATTATCTCGTCAAGAATAGTGATTTAAAATTTTCTGGGATATGACGGGGATGTTTCAATATCATTAGATAGGGCAAGTGTGACAAAGAATATCGCAAGCTCATCTTTGCAAGATTTGTGATTTGAGAAAAAATTTATCACAATCTTGAATAAAATTGGTGAAGGAATATTGGGTTCGAAAAAATCCTCGTGAATATTGATCTAAAACCCTAGTCCACTCACCTATAAATAGGTTGCTACACTGCAGAAAAATGGAGCCACACATTGAGCATATGGCCACAATTGAGAGCATAGAGAGAGAAGAAATCGTGAGGGGTTTAATTCTGTTGAATTTTCGTGGGTTCTTTTTGGCGTTTAAAAGTCAACGAAGGGGGAGTCTTCTCTTGGGGGTCACTTGGCAAAGGGGGAACAATTGAGTACACAACGGAAAAAATTGAGAAAACATGCATGAGAAATCAAGAGGAAAGGGGGGCGGATCGTGAGAGCAATGGGACTCCATCGACGTCGGTGATCTTCACGTGTGCCTGCAGCTCTTTTGGGTGCTGGTATCGTGTCCGTGAGGGGCGCCCAACATCAATTAATTTGCCGTTTTTGTTGCTCTGCCACGCCAAGTGCTTCGTGATCATCCCACCGCAACCCAACTTCCGCCGATAGTCCAGGTGTGCTTCAAAGAAGACTGAACAGCATCGTCTCCAGCGTCCATCCATTGGTGCGGAAGCGTCCGCCGGTTTCTCAGCCTTGAATCGCGTCTATCAGGGTCCAGTCCAACATTGGTGAAACTCGAGGATCTTGCTGCGTCGACGTTTCTGCTCCCTGTTCAACTCGACGCCACAGATTTCTCGGTGTCCCGAATGATAGCCCATCGAACTTGTCGTGGCTTAGTCAAGCCACGCCGAGATACCACCACAGCCGTTGCCCTCGAACCGTGCCGTGCCGTGCCCACCGCTGGTCCATTCTACAGATTGGATTTTTGGAAAAATTCAAATTTAGCTGTTCACGCTTCAGACCAGGCGAGTCTTCAAGCAATTCCAACTAGCACCGTCGCCTCGGCTACCATCTGCCGAACCGCCGTCGTCCGGGTGCAGCTAGAAGTCCCCAGCCTGCCACCTCATCATCGACGAGTACACCTTCAAACATCGAGACTTATTTTGGCTTTTGGTCAAAGCGGTGGAAGTTGTCTCATATTGCATGGTGAATTTTGGAGAATTGCCCGTGAATTCTTGAGAAAGAAATATAAGTGGGGTCAAGGGCAAGAGACGATCGCGACTTCGGAGTTCTCAGTTGAGATTACTTGGCCCAACAAAAACATCAAAATTCGTTGGCAATCGTCGAGGAGTCCGGGTGTTCAATAATTATAACACCCTTGTGCGCCGTTCGAAGCTGCTGCTGTCCATATCTGCTGCCCAACACGTGCCCGATATCCTTAACGTCCAGCAGCTCATCCGGTGACTGGCAACCAGAAACAACGCTGTCCAACGTGCCGTTGTCTCTGTGCAAGCGCTGGAGACCCAGTTTGCGACGTGACCCACCGTCCACGCCCTCTTGACTTCTGTTTTGCAGGATCTTTAACGGATCTTCAGCTGAAACCCGTGATCTCTCGCCGGACCTCACCCTTCTCCGAACGGCGACCTATCACCTCCCGGTGACCCACCGTCACAGCCACCATCCTTAGCCATGCAGAGCCTCTTTCGTGGTCCAATCTACCGGAAAATTTAGGTAGAGATTTATTTTGTTTTATTAGGTAGGTTTATTTTACTAGGTTGATTTATTTTATTAGGTAGGTTTATTTAATAGATTTATTTTATCTTATTTTAATTTTGATATTTTGTCTCATTGTTTGAAATATTTCTCGATGCATGGTTGAAATCCCTAATATAGCATCCAATTCGCAACCGCACGAATTTTTATTCCATCTATAAGGCTTTAAATGCAATAATTATTCACTCGAGAGTAAAATTGATATCTTAATCTTTAAGTTTTAAGATCGATTTATTGATTTTATTAGTGAGATAATCAAGTTTGAATTTCAAATTGAGTGATGGATAATATTTTTTATGTTTAATTATTCTATTTATCCCGAAAACACAAAAAAAAAAAATGCATCTGCTTTCCATGTAGATTAGAATTGATTGCATGATAGATTAGTTTTTAAAAAAAATGCAGGTTTAGAAGGAATTTAGAATAGATAGCATTTCACTTTAGTTAGATTTTTATTTTTAGTGCTTTTCATTAAAAAAAATACAAAAAAATCATGCGCATGTCATGTAGGATCAAGTTCATGAAATGCCCGTCATCTAGTGATTGTTGCTAGGTTCATTTAATTAGAAATTGCTCATCATTAGAATTAGGTCATTTAATTAATTTAGGTTGCATATTTAATTGTTGCATTTCCTTAATTTCGAATTTCATGAAAAATACCCAAAAAAATTGTCTTAGAATCAATTTCATTCTTTAGGATAGACTGCATGCTTATATTTTGTTCGTGCATATTGCCATGTCATATCATGTTAGATTAGTAGCATGCATTGCATGATTCTCATTGAATAAGTGAAAACAAAAAAAGAAATTGCGTGTTAATTAGAAATCATATTAAGGACTGTTGATGTAAATTCTGATCTAATTTGCGAATGCTTTTGTTGCTGTGAGGTAAGTTTTGCAATATATTCATTGCTTTATCTGGGTATTGAATGGTGGTTTGTGCACCCGCATGATAACCTCACATGTTAGGGAAGTGAATTAAAATCAATTCAAGCTATTTGTCAAACATTTTTTCAAAATAAAAGAAAAATGTACCGAAATGGCGTTAGAAAGTGAGAAATAGAGAGGGAATTTATGTGTTGTTGTATTCAATGTAACACAATTCGTGTATTTAATTACAAGAGATGAATCAATAAAAGGAAACTAGATATTCTTCTATTCTTCTAGTCCTAAAATAGACAAGATTTACAATCAATTACAATATGATACGATTCAGTGAATCATATCTTCTAACACTCCCCCTCAAGCTGGTGGTCTGTATATGTCCAAGACACCAAGCTTTCTTAGAAGATATGCATGTTGTCTTTGACACAATGGTTTAGTGAACATGTCCACAGGTTGCTCTGAGGTTCTGATTCCTCTTGTCTCGACAATTCCTTCTTGAATTTTTTCTCCGGTAAAGTGGCAATCAACCTCTATGTGCTTCGTCCTCTCATGCAATACAGGATTTGCTGCAAGCTTGAGTGCTTAATCATTGTCACAAAAGAGCGTAGATGGTCCTTAAACTTCTGTGCCAAGATCTAAGAGTAAACCCCTTAACCAAACTATTTCACAAACTGTCTTGGCCATGGATCGATACTCGGCTTCAGCTGAAGATAAGGACACTATAGATTGCTTCTTTGTTTTCCATGAAAGCAATGACTCCCCAAACTTGATACAAAAGCCAGTGATGGATCTCCTGCTCATAGGACATGTAGCATAATCCACATCGCGATAGGCTGTCATTTCCATGTTGCATCTTCGGGAAAGGAGAATCCCTAGTCCTAGACATGTCTTTAAATATTTCACAACCTTCAAGGCTGCACTCATGTGAGATTGCTTTGGCTTGTGCATAAACTGACTGAGAGTCTGTACTGCATAGCAGATATCTGGTCTAGTCATGGTAAGATATATAAGCTTTCCCACAAGTCTCTGATATCCTAGCTAATCCTCTAGCAATGGATCATCAGAGGAAGATGATATACCAGCATCATAGTCAACAGAAGTCAGTTTGGCATTCTGTTCAATAGGAATAATCGCTGGTCTACAGCTTGACAGTCCTGCTTCTAATATAATTTCCATCACGAATTTCCGTTGACTAAGGGAGATTCCCTAATCTGAACGAGCTATCTCAATTCCTAAGAAAAACTTAGGTGGCCCTAAATCTTTAATATGAAAGGTGGAATGTAGATACTCTTTAAGTCTCTTTACAGCAGAATCATCATTTCCCATGATAAGTATGTCATCTACATAAATCATCAAGTAAATAGATGACATACCTTTTGTCCAGGTGAATAGTGCATAATCATATTTGGACTGTTTGAATCCAGCAGCCATGAGTGCATTAGTAAATTTGGCGTACCATTGTCGAGAGGCCTACTTTAGTCCATAGAGAGATTTGCGGAGACGACACACCTTAGACTCCTCCTGTCTCCGTAATCCTGGTGGAAGATCCATGTAGATTTCTTCATCCAGGTCAACATGCAGAAAAGCATTATGAACATCCATATGATGTAACGGCCAGTCACGGAAAGCAACAACAGATAGAAATGAACAAACTGTGACATCATTCGCTACTGGCGAAAAGGTTTCATGGTAGTCAAAACCTTCTCGCTGTGTAAATCCTTTGGCCACCAATCAAGCCTTGTACCGTTCAACTGAACCATCTGCTTTGTATTTAATCTTGTACACCCATTTACACCCAATGGGTTTCCGATCAGCAGGTAAAGGTACAATATCCCAGGTGTGGTTTTCCATTAATGCATGTAATTCAGCTGCCATAGCCTTTTGCCAACAAAGATCATCTTGTGCTTCATTATAACTAGAGGGTTCTCGTTCTTCAGAAATATGGCTTATACAACATAAATGTTCTGGTGATAGCCTATTGAATGAAACATAGGATAACGAGTACCTGATGACCTCGAAGAACCGCATATGTAGTCTTTGGTCCAAGTCGGTGGACGAGTAATGCAACTAGAACGTCGAGACAACTCATGTTGTATTGGCAGCTCATGTTGCATTGAAGGTGAGTCTTCATTAGGGCTTGCTTCTGAGATGTCCAGTGATTGAACTGGTTTTGCTATGATATTTCTTGTTGATTCTGTTGGCTCCTCAGGAGGTTCTGTAATAGCATAACCCATGGGAGTCTCAATGGGTGTTGAAGGAGATACTCCACTTGATCTTGGAGGAGAAGTAATAATAAGAGTTCCTCCGGAAGGCAAGTCATCTTCTAAGAATTGCTTATAAGCTGTCTTGGTATCTTCAGGGGAAGGAGTTATGGTATTGAAAGGAAAAATATCCTC